>JACEFZ010021267.1:0-20028 GCA_014155875.1 Cepaea nemoralis
TAACGTTGCATGTTGACGAATAACATATTGAGTAATTGCGTCATCTTACAAACTCACCCGGGCTGGATAAATTCACAAATAGTTCGGCCATTTTATCAGAGAATGTCAGCTACACAGAAGCATACGTGTACTCTGTGTAATAAAACCTTCACATTTGCTACTAATCTACGTCGACATGTTGGGAGTACTCATTCTACACAACAGTTTACTTGCGATTTTTGCGATTACAGTTACAATAGATATGATAATTTACGGAGACATATAAAGTCTGAACATGAACTACTAGCTAGTGGTGTGTCGACCACTCAACCATCATCTAGTGCTGCTAATAATCAACAATCAACAAGTCGCAAGCGGCGACGAGAACCGAATACAGACGAACAATCTACTGGTAAACGCCGGAAGTCAACCACACAACAAACATCGAATGACAGAGTGTCGTCGGTTACAGAAACTGATATACCGTCAACTAGCACATCAACAGAAGCAGCATCCGCCAGTTCTGCCGCCAAGCGTAGCGCTGAGGAGTTATCAACATCGGTGCTTGTCGGGCGATCGTGTTTCACCGACCACAATGAACAGTTACTAACAACACGTCCCTTTGTGGGCCGATAACGTGTCGCCGCTCAACATAAGCAACAAGCCTCTAGAAAACCCAGTGAGGGGGTTGCGGGCAGCATCAACATCAAGTGTTGCCGACAGATGAGCAACTATCACCTAGTCCCAAAGGCGAGTGACGATCCACGTGCCACCCCGGAGCGCAGGCGATATGTTTCCCGACTACAGATGAACATTACTAACAACACGTACCTTGTCGGCCGATAAGTTTCGCCTACTAACAATACTCAGTTATCAACATCTACTACCACTGTGAGTGACGAATCATCAGGTGCTCTGTCGGGTGGCACGCCGATCACGTGTCCCCCTACTAATATTAAGCAACTATCCCCTAGTGCCACGGCGATGCGGATCATCACGTACCACACGAGAGGCGCAGGCGATCATGTTTCGCCGACCACAGATGAACAGTTACTAACAACACGTCCCTTTTGGGGCCCGATAACGTCCCCGACTAAAATACTCAGTTTAAAAATCTAGTACCACGGCGAGTGACGGATCAACGGGTTTACCTTGTGGGTGAAGCGGGCGATCACGTATCGCCGACCACATTTGAACAGTTATACACCAGGCCTTGGGTGGCACAGCCGATGACGTTCGCCTACTAACAATATGCAACAAGTATCTAGTACCACAATGAGTGACGCGAAAACAACTTCTATTTTAACGCATCATCACGTACCACGCCGAGTGATGCAGCAGCTCAATATCTATTAACACGGTGAGTGGCCCCTCATCATCATCTTTAAACAGATACCTTGTGGGTGGCGCGGCCGATCACGTGCCCCGACCACAGAATGAACTTTTACTAACAACACGTACCTTGTCGGCCGATCACGTTTTCGCCTACTAACAATACAACAATCTCTAGTGCCTTATGGGGGCGAATCCCCCATGTGCCCTGTGGGTGGCGCACCCAAAAATATCTTAACACGGTGATGACGCTTCAACAGATACCTTTTCGGGGGCGCATGCGATATGTATCCCCTACTAATAATACTAACTATCATCACGTTCAGGGCTGGCAACGAACCGCGGGAACCTCTGGTTTTTAACACAACTACTGAATATTTGTCATTAAAAAAATTCCCCCCGGGATTTTCGAGCTGTGTAAAATGAGCACTGGAATACGTTTAGATCACACTACGCCCGGGTCGGTATTTGTGAATGGACATTTTTTAAACCCGACCAGATACTGACATGCCGACAGATTGGAGTTCTCGTTTATTCCGGCTTTTTAATGTTAAAAACTCCCGCTTCAAAAAAATCGCCAGTCTGCACACAATACTAAGCCCTCGAGAGACACAAGCCCTACGTTATACCATGCCATTTCCCAATAACTCTTCCTTGTTCCCAAAACCCTTTTTAGTCTCCAATAGGTCTGATTTCGGGGCCCTTTTGTGACCAAGGTGAATGCTGTAGATTGGTCAATTTAGCGACACTAACCCGACCAGATACAAAGTATTAGTAGAAACAATTCCCCGTATAACTTTTTACGTTTACAAGTTGATAGAATTCCCTGTTGGGTTTTTGTATTAATAATATTCCAAACCATATTACACAAAACAAATTTAATAATACTCTTCAAAGGACAAAGCGGTAAGTTTATAATGATAATCGGTGTTTTTTCCGTTTTTGACTGTGTTTAAACAGGGTCTGTTGAATATACGAAAAGATACACGACAACTGTTAAAAATGGGGTGCGGTATAAAGGGTTGAAATCATCAAACCCTTTTCCCGGGGTGTTTTTAGTTGATATACCCGCCCTGGAAGAATTTTTTAAAACACAATCAATGTTGTGTGCCTTTAAGAGGGGGAAAATATCTGGTTCCGAAAATTAGAAGCACTAGTACACATCCAGATATACTGATCTTCTTCTACATGAAAACCATTTCATGTATATTTTGAATTAACAGGGCCCTGGTTTTTTTCTTGTGGGAAATGTGGAAAAGCTTTTAAGATGTACAAGCGAATGACCCCCCACGAACTTGGGTTTCAAGGCGTACCCACTATCGAAACGTATAAAGGTGGGTTTATGGGCCGACCGAATCGATCTTGGATTGCTCCGGACCACGGGTTTTGACGTAGAAAAATTTTATTTTCCCTTTAGACGTGCTAGATATGGAATCTTTTTTCTCTAATGAAAATTTACCTGCTGACTCAAAGTCGACGATTTTCATGGCCAGACACGTCCCTCTCTCGTGTGCGGTCGCCTCTAAGCCCCTGGGTTCGACACCCCTAAATGTTTCATCACCACCGGTGATCCACAGGTCCTCGAATAAAATTGGACTATCTCCTGAAATAGCTGCAAAGGTATGAATTTTTCTCAAAAAGTTCGAGTCAGTCTTTGCTAAATTAGGTGACCCCCCAAAATTAAGTGAAAGGTCGAATCGTTTTTGTTCCAGCTCCCTCTCTTTGGGTTAAATAGCGGTAAGTATGACATTAACCTCTGAACCTTATTTGGTACGGTATTTCCTGATCGGGAGGCTACCCTTTCAAGTTTAAGTCAAGAAATAATAATTTATGTGCATAGGACAAAGACTGAAATTCCTTGATGCTCCAACTTTCTGGTCCGGGAGTAAGTTACTTCAATTTTGGCCTCGTTTGGGATAAAAGAGACAAAAGGCTTTCTGTGCTAGAATATCTGACCGATCTGGGAAAGCTAATGAGACACCCTACCACCGCATGCAGCCTTTTTCTAAAAGTTTAAAAAACCGAAACATTTTCGAAGCAGAATACACCGTTTGTCAGAAAGCGTGGACCGATAATAAAATGACTACCTTGCGGGTTTCTAATTTGGTACAACATAAAAGACGTATCCCCCTTTCAAAAAAGCCCGGGAAAAAAATAGCCTTTTTCCCGGGTTTTAAATATAGACTGTGCAAACAGGCCATCTCTGTCCCGGATTACTTTACAGTACCTATTCAACACTATGAATAAAGATGTTTCTTTTTTTTGTTTTCAAAGAAGGAGGAGAAGGTGCACAGGTTGTTACGAGAAAACGTGGTGGGTGGACCGAGTATCTTTTTTCCTCGTTACCACCAAGTCATGAGACCCGTATCAGGGTAATAAGCTGGTAAAAAGCTTTAAAGGGTTTGATGGGAATCCCTTATCCCTTTTGGTCTCTTATGAAGAGATGCATCAGACTTCCCCATATATCGAAGCCGCGAGGAGGTTTTAGAGCACACAGATTACACAAAACACGTCAGAGTCGAGAGTGGTTAACCTGGGTGTCACACAACAACAACATAGATTTAAAAACCCAATTCAATAGTCACGAGATGCAGCTCGGCGACCGACATATTCGCGTAGATGGGTGGGATAAAAAAGAATACGACAGCTTACCAGTTCCATGGGTGTTTGTTTCCACGGGCACCCATCTTGCCGTCTAACTGCTGGGAAAACGATTAATCCCGTCAATAAAAAACCGTTTAGTCGAACTATACCAGAAACACGTGTGACATCCACGAGTATCTAGAAAAAACTGTTGGGGTGACCGTTAAGGTTATTTGGGAATGTGAGTGGCAGAGATTAAAGAGGTCAAACACAACCATCAAGTGTTTCTTGTGGGAAACATTTCCACCATCAGAACTTCCTTGGGGATCGTTGAGTGAAAACCAGATCATCGATGCTGTAAAAAATGACACATTTTTCGGGTTGGTTGATTGCGATATAGAGACCCCGACTGATTTAAAAGAGTCCTTTGCCGAAATGCCCCCTATTTTCAAGAACACGGAGGTGTGGAGAGACGATATTGGGGAGTTTATGCAAGAATATGCCATAAAAAATAAACTACTGAGTACCCCACGACGGACATTGATCGGTAGTTATTTCGGGAAGAAAATTTTATTAGCCACCCCTCTTTTAAAGTGGTATCTAGCGCATGGGGTTGGTCGTTACCCACATCTACCAGACAATAGAATATCGACCAGTTAGTTGTTTTAAAACAATTTGGGGAAGCAGTCTCTAATGCCCGTCGCCAAGGGGACAAACATCCGGCCGAATCTATTACAGCCGACACAATGAAGTTGTTAGGTAATGCCGCTTACGGCAAAACACTTACCAATAAGGCCAAACATACCGATGTCTCCTACTGCCAGGGAAAAGACACTACCAAAACTAATCAATAACCCCAGGTTCAAAAGCATGACTGGAATTACAGATGATCTCTTCGAAATTGAAACCCTAAAAAAGAAAACTGTCTGGGATCTACCTCTACAGATTGGGTTCTTTGTCTACCAGTATGCCAAGTTGCGCATGCTAGCTTTTCTATTACGACTTTCTCGACAAATTTATCTCTAAAGAAGACTACCAACTCACTGAAATGGACACTGACTCTCTCTATTTGGCCCTTAGCGCTGACTCACTCTCTGAAGTAGTTAGACCACACCTACGACAAGAATATGACAGAGTCTATAAATCACTGGTTCCCGTCTGAAACCTGCCCTGTTCATAGAATTACCCCTAGTACTGATACCTGTAAGGATTGCCAGACTATCAAAGCCTATGAAAAGAGAACCCCCGGGCTTTTCAAACTAGAGTACGAAGGGAAGGGGATGGTCTCATTGTGTAGTAAGACGTATATTTGTGTCGGTTGATTATGATAAAATCAGTACCAAGGGTTTGACCAAAAACCACAACACGCATTTAAACAAGGACACATTTTGGAAGTACTAAACACCCAAACACCGAGTGGGGGAACCAATATAGGTTTCAAAACACAAGACTCTTCTGTATATACATACACACAACATCGTAATTCACTGTCATATCTCTATATAAAAAGAAAGGTTGACAGTGATAATATCTCGACTATGCCATTACTTATTTAATATGTATTGTTTGTGTATATATGATTAAATAAAATTATTATGTACCTTACTTGAGTCGTTTGTTTTCTTTATTGATGTTTTATGTTGTATTTTTTATGTCGTACACTACAATTACTTGACCACGCACGCCACCTATGATGAGTCACTAGACCACGTCACCTCTGATGAGTCACTTGACCACGCCTACTTTTTGGGGGGAAAAGAGTTATCGCCCTTTGAGGATCAGGATCGATAAATGGTTGATTTATATAAGATCCTCAAAAAACGGGGTGATGGAGCCCCACTTACACTACTCAGATGGTTCTTCTTCTGTGTTCTCGTCATGCGGTATTCTTGCTGTCTCTGCTTGGCTGGTTTCTTTACATATGTTGTCTATATATGTTATGAACAAGAGAGGGGACAGGACACAACCTTGTCGTACTCTAGATCTTATGGTGAAGGGTTCTGAGTGTCCCCCAGTTGCTCTCACTATGCATTCACTGTTGTTATATAAACTTCTACACAGGTTTGTTAGATGTGTATTCACAACATATTGTTTAAGGATTTCCCACAGCTTGTTTCTATCTACTCTATCAAATGTCTTTTCTTGGTCTACACAGGTTAAGTAGAGTTTTCCATTGAAATCTGTTGATGTTTCTATAAGTTGTCTAAGAGCAAAAATGGCATCTGTGCATCCTTTGTTTTTCCTAAATCCAAGTTGTGTTTCGCTTAGCTGGGGTTCTATAGTAGTTCGTAATCTTTTCTCAAGAATTTTGCAAAATATTTTCCTAGTATGACTCAACAGTGAAATGCCTCTGTATTGTGTGCAATTTCTTTTGCTGCCTTTTTTTTTTTCCAAATTGGGATAATTATGGCGTTTTCCCAGTCTCGTGGTGTCTGTTGTTCTACCCAGACACCCAGACATGGTTGAAAAGTCTATGTAGCCATGCTGTTCCTACTTCTCTTGCTGCTTTAATTGGTTCATTTGGTATTTCATCTTGTCCCGGTGATTTGTTCAATGGGGCTAATCTGATGGCTTCTATAATTTCTTCTTTTAGTATGTCTGGTTGTAGTTCTTCGGTGGCATCTGTGTAGGTTTCTTGAAGTCCTGTGACATCTGATGGGATGTTGAGAAGTTGTTCGAAATACTGCTTCCATCTTATTAGGATTTGTTTTTGTTCACTTATTGGTTCTCCATTTTTGCTGTTAATTATTTCAGTTTGGTCAAAGGGTTCTCCTCTGGTTCACATTGCACTTATCTTTTTGTAGAAGTTTCTAGTTGCCTCCTTGTAGTTTTTATTTAGGGTTTCTCCATACTCTTCCCAGTCTTGTTGTTTTTCCCTCTTTACTATTCTATTCACATGTCTTCTCGCTATTCTATATTCTATGTAATCACATTCCTGTTTGCTCTTTAACCACTTTTTATATTTTCCCTTTTTGTTTTTTACCGCTTTCTTTACCTCTGCGTTCCACCAATCTGTTATTTTCTTTATTCGTGTTTTGCGTTTTTTCATGATTCCACATGTTATTTTTGCAGTATTTAAAATGCTTGATTTGAACATCTCCCATTCTTCTTCCACTGTTTTTCTTTCTATAGGTAATTTTACAAAGATTTCAGTTAGTTCTTTCTCATAATTTTCCCTTACTGCCTCGTCTTTAAGTTTTTTAAGTTTACTGATTCGCATGGCATGTATTTTCCTGCTCTTTGCTTTCTTCTCCAGATGGTTCTTATTGTGGCAACGATTGCTTTATGATCTGTGTTTATACTTAAATTGGGTACTGCCCTTGGATCTAATATATTTCTCTTTCTGTTATTTCTAGTTAATATAAAATCAATTTGGCTTTTAGTATCTAGATCGTTCCATTTATACCGTGTGTATACTTGTGAGTTTTTATGTTTATAGAATGTGTTTGTTTTATAGAGGTCGTGTTGGCTGCATAGCTCTATCAGTCTACTTCCGTTATCATTCCTTTCATTATGCTGATCTCCCAATTCCCCAGATGTTTTTCTATGCCCACTCTGTTATGTCCTAGTCTTGCATTGAAGTCTCCCATAACTATGATGTTGTTCTGCTTATCTATTTTATTTAGCACGTCATGGATGTCTTCGTAGAATTCCTCGCATTCTTTCTCATTTTTGTTTGTATTACATGGTGTGTATATATGTTGTAATTGTTTGTTCTTTTATTCTCACTGTTATGATTCTTTATGATATATATTTTATTTCTAGTATTCCTTTTGCTCGTCGTGGTTCGATGACTATTCCCACACCGTGTCTTGCCCTTTCTTGCTGTTCTCCAGAGTAGACAAATGTGTAACTGTGGTGGAGCTCTTTGCTTCCTTTCCCCTTTGTTCTGGTGTCCGCTATTCCCATCAGTCCAATTGTCCTCTCTTCCATTGTTTCTATAAGCTCTTCTTCTTTACTACTGACGCGGCAGACATTCATTGTGCCTATTTTTTTTGAGTCGCTGATCTATCTCGTAGTCCATTAACATTGCATATCCTTTACAGGGCATCGCTGTCAACATCAGCATCTTTCAGCTGTATGTTGATTTCTTGGCAAGATTACTCTGAGTAGTTTGCCATTGCTTTCTGAGCGGCCGGCTCACATACTCCGTAAGTTATCGAAGCGATTCGAACCACTGCTGATTCTCACTGTCGTCACGTTACTTACGAGAGTATACGAGATTACGAAGAAAAGTCGCTAACCTCTAGGCCAGGAAGTAGGACCATTAACATTACCGGGTCGATATCCGTTTGGGTCAGTCCGTTTATACTTCTTAGTTTTTCTACGAGCAGTATGAAGATCCCCTGCCTGCTTGCTAGGCCAGTGCTATTATATTGACAACTTTTAAGTCATAAAATGTGACACATCCCAACTTCGTAGTTTACGTCATACACTTTTGTTTGGTCAAACCTACTTTTTGTTTGGCATTGTATCTATTAAGTTCATACTCCGCCCATCATCATATTTTAGTTACTTCCATTTCCCGCCATTTCTCCCCTCCCCCTCTCCCAGGTCTTAATTAACCACCGCTACATGTGCATCCGGAGTCGTCCCTGCACGTGCCCATTCCCTACCCCTTTCCCTTTGCTACTGCACATCCATACTGTGGGCTTTATAAGCTTCCACGGGCATTATCCAAATGTAGTTTCACATTCTGGGATTCTGAGATAAATATCACATTTGTTTTTCATTTATTTTTTTGTTAATATGTCTTAATATAGCGTCTTCTCGATGATTTATATTTTGGTGTGTGTGTGTGTGTATGTGTGTGTGCTTGTGTTTGTTTGCCGATGAAGGCTTGTCACCGCAACATCCTTAGTTTTCTGTAATTATGTTTGTAAAGCTGCCCTATATCCTATCCTATACTTTGTGTTTTTTATATTGTTTACATTTTCCACAACTTTATCGCTGTTTGGCTGATTTTATTCATAGTTCGTTAAGCACCAGACTAGTGTCTGCCCGCATTGCCAAAGAACATTTCGAGCCAAAAGAGGCCTCGCCATCCATCTTAGAACTCATGGCTCAAAACTTTCAAGCCCACTGTATGAAATGAAGGGTTACCATCATACTTGATGGACACCAAGCAGTGTCTACCCAGGATGCCCCGCGTGAAGTGAAGACAAACATTGATCAGTCTAAACCCCGGCCCTGGCACATCAGTGACTGCATCCCCCAAAAGTTCAAAAAATTTCGCCAAATGACGTGCATCCCTATAACTCCTTTCATCCTGCTATTCATTCATACCCGTTATTCACCCTTCTTATCAATGTTTCAAATATCTGAGAAGAATATTATCTTTGAAGTTTACGTCTTCTTACCGCTTCAGCAGTTGTCTTCTTTTGTTTTGAAAGGTTACAAAATCTGGCCAAATGTGTAGGCGGAAGATGGCGACTGCCAGCAACCACAAAGATGATGCTTTCATTAGAGCGAAAGAAATGACCTAAAGAGGAATTATGTCATTTTTGGTAGATAAATATATTCTTTAAACTAAGGTAAACGTTTACGGTGAATAATGAAATATCTAGCATTGAGTTAACGTTGTGAATTTTTAGTGACAACATATGTTTTGATATTTAAACATGATTGATTGTTATTTTATTTTCAACATTTCATTTTGTTTTGTGCACGGTCCGAGCAGACCTGAGTCTTCTACGGATCACCCTCTCTCAGGACTCAGGATGTGAATAATTTTAACACCTTTCAGACTAGAAGCATTAATAGCAGTTAAATGTTTCAGATATATAACTATTATATGGTGTAATCCCGGGAAGGTTAACCCGGTCAACAAATGCCTGCAGAAGGATGTGTCGGCCTAACGGCGCAAGAACGCAGCTCTGCTGCAAACAGGCACAACGCAGTCACATCCGAAAAAAAACTCCGGATGAACGAAGAAGAAGAAGAATATGGTGTAATGATGAGACATGCTTGAGAAGTGAAAATAGTATTTTATTTTATATTTGAGTTTATACCGCGATAGCTCGGAATAGGCAGGAGTAGTAGTTTATACCGCGCTGGCTCGGAATAGAGTATAGACAGAGTAGTTAAATATTTATACCGAGCTGGCTCGGAATAAACGGAGTAGTTTATACCGAGCTGAAGTATGAAGCTGTTTAAATATCAAGAATAATTTTCCAGATTGGTATCCCCAATAAAAATAATTGTGTCTCCATGCGAGTTAAAGAATTGTTAACTTGCGTTTCTGTACTCTTACTGTTTACAGGCTTCCATCTTTGTTTACATTACCGACCTACTATTTCCTGCTATTGATGTCCTCATCATAGTTGCCATTCTAGATATTTTATATTCAGATCTAGAGGTATTTTGCCGGCATCTGGATACCGTTTTCTGACGTTTGGATGATGGATGCAATTCTAGATACTTTTCATTTGGAGTCGGATATTTTGAATACTTTCTAGATTTTACTTTTCTTACGGTGTCATTTACCCATTTTATGTTCGGTCTGGACGCGCGTAAATTATGGTAACTGCCATTATTTAAACTTTGAACTGACTTGGGTCAACGCTCAACTATCTGGCAACCCCTCTCCCCCCCCCCCCCCCCCCCCCCCCGGTAATGAGTGAAATGGCGCATAAGGGCACTGAAGAAACTTTTGGTCAGTAAACATTTAAACTTAAAGAATTTGGCTGCAATTGGAACCGATAATGCATCGGTAATGGTCGGTATCAACCATGGCGTGTATGCAAAATTGAAGGAAGATATCCCATCTTTAATCCTCATGAAATGTGTATGTCATTCCTTGCAGCTAGCATTATCACAAGCCTCATCAGTCAGAATGTTTACCAAGGAATTTGGAATTCCTTATTGCTGAAGCCATCGGCTTATTACAGCCATCGGCTGGATGGACGCATCCCAGATTGTTGATTAGTTGGCATTCAATTTTGTAACCTAACGCAGCTATTTGAGTAGCAGGTTTTCAATGCGGTGACACATACATCGTCGACTCCATTATGGTTGGAGGAATTGAAATGGTTGGGGACAGGTTTGTCAGCGCCCTGATTGATGTCTCTGAGGTGTTCTCTAAAACGGTCCGCAAGACGTCTGCCTGTTTGACCAATGTATTTCATGTCACATCGTTTGCAGATGATGACATATATCAGATTGCGGGATGTACAAGTGAAAGAATCTTTCAAGGAGAAGGTGCCTAGGGAAAATGCGATCTCCGGTGTCTGAACAACGTATGGGCATGTCAGACAATTCTTACGATGGCATTCGAATGTGCCCACAGATGAACTAACGGTGGGGAGGGACTATGCATAAGGTGGTCTCTGAGGCTCTGGTTACGGCGGAAAATTACCCTAGGGCCTTCGGAGAATACCTCACGAGTGGTTGGATCGGATTCCAAGATGGACCAGTGTCTCATGAAAATATGCTTGATGGCATAGGCATGTGGATGGAAGGTGAGGATGAGCTTGGGTGCATTGTTAGGAGGTCGCGTTTGATTGACGAGGGACATTTCCCGCGAGACTTGGGTTATGCGACAGAAAGCTGTGGACCTCTGGGTAGGACCGTTTGCGGAAAAAGTCTAGCATTTCATGGGCTCTCTCGAGGAAGTCATTATTATCCTGACAGATACGACGAAGACGGAGTAGCTGGGAATATGGGATGGAATCTTTGCAGCTTTTGGGGTGGGATGAGCTGTACAGGAGGAAACCGTGAGCATCAGTAGGTTTGTAGTACACGGAGGTCGTGAGGCCTGTAGGGTTTAATTTAATAGTGGTGTCAAGGAAATTGACAGAGGTGGTGGAAATTTCTGTGGTGAATTTGATCGATGGATGGAAGTCATTGACATAATTGATGAAGCGGTTCAGTTCCGCCTCTGCCATGTCAGTGAGACCTATGCCGTCATCGATGTAGCGTCGGTAAAAAGAAGGGAGAAGACCATCATAGCTGAGTTCAATCTGGTGTTCCAGATGTCCCATAAATAAACATGCGTAGCTGGGTCCCATTTTCATGCCCATGGCGACACCGCTGATTTGTTCAAAGTAGTGGCCATTGAATTCAAAGGAATTGAAGAGGACCAATTCAGCGAGTCTCACAAGTGAGCGAGTAGGGATGGCTTGATCTGTGCGTTGATCCAGAAAGAACTGTAGCGCCCTGAGGCCATCTGCGTGAGGAATGGAGGTATAGAGGGAACATACATCCATTAGGAATAGTCTGTATGTGTTCCCAGGAGTCAGTTGGAGGGAGTTGAATGAGAGTAACGCATGCGTTGTATCCTTGATGTATGACGGGAGATTCGCAACTAGAGGTTGGAAAATCCTGTCAAGAAACGTTATAATGTTGAATGATGGAGGTGATCAAATGGAAAGCAAGCTGGTTGTTGAACGTCAGTAGATGCAGAGTCCGGTACAGGTTGTGCTTGGTGTCCTTCAGTTCGGAGATATGTCGTTGATGCACAGTCACTGCCAGCTTCATGTACTTGACAGACTGCTCCTGTGCCAGGCGATTGAAGAGTCGTGTCTCAGCAGGAACCAGTTTGCCCAACGAGAGATGAATATTGCTCCGGAAGCCTTTAGGTGTAACCTTGAGCCGGAGACAGTTGTTCAGGAAATTCAAATGGCAAGAAAAGCGAGTGATGTTAAAAATAGTACGTGCGAGGCTAATAGCTGCACGGGACATGTCCTGGGGTATGAGGGCAAATATGTCGGAGATGGTGAGGTGGAGAGATGACCTAGTCCGTCTGTCAGCAGGCATGATCGGCTACAGGCCGGTAAACATAAACTAATGGATATATAAACTAAAAAACGACAGTAGAAAGCACAGTACGAAGCATGAGAGTTTTGTTTGTTTTGTGCCTGTGTGTATCTATGTCTTGTCGAGTATCCCATTCACATTTCAATTCATTCGCTTGCAATACTGTTCTATTGTAGTATAGTAACCAAATGTATATTCAAGTAGATGTGAAAATACTAATTCATGGTTAATTCCGATGTCTCATGATATTTGGGAGAAGCTATCTGTATTGACAGGGCCTTCTCTCTTATCACTTTAGCAACGCTCTCACAGAAAAGTCAGTGTTCACTTTAGCAACGCTCACACAGACAAGTTAATGTTCACTTGAGCAACTTTCGCATGAACAAGTCACTGTTCACTTTAGAAACGCTCGCACTTCTATACTTCCTGAAGTAACACAAATTATATAATGCATTGTAACAAACGTCTTTCTCCGTAATCCCGTATGTTCTCGTGAGTAACTCAGCTGCGCGAGAATCGGAAGCGGTTCACGCCGCGCTGGTAACTTAGGGGGTATGTGAGCCGGTCGCTCAGAAAGCAATGGCAAACTACTGAAAGTAATCTTGTCTAGTACATCAACAGCAGCTGAAAAATGCTGATGTTGACTGCAACGTCCTGTAAGGGATTTTTGTTTAAATTGTTGCGTATCCCTTGCGTATCGAGAACATCAAGGACTGAGGTATGTGAGATATATGGACGCCTGCAACATTTTGCAGGACACAATATGGTGATGACGGTATGTATAACTAATGGAACTTTCCCAAGAACTTAAACATGAAGAAAAGAACGGAGGGTGCCCATGGATTTAACTGAAATGTTGAAACGAATAGACGAATGTGGAAGAAATGGGGGTGGCAAGCAAGCTGAAATAATGCCAAAGCGACCTCTGAGATCATAGACAAAGGCAGGGCAAAGGGTCACGTTATATCTCTATACTGTTACACGGCTCTGACTGATATCTTGTACTTTGATTACCGGGTCTTTGTGACATAAGCACAAAACGTCTTCGTGCAGTTTCTGGTGTTTACGCCTTTCTAGGTATTCAAATATTTGCAATAAATGTCGCTTTCTCTTAACTTCTTTCTTCTCTCTAATTGCTTTATTTGCACACACGCTCTTTCCATGTTTGTTGCTGACTTTATTTATCAACTTCATCATCCAAGCTAAGTGCATCTTGTGAGACAGGCATCAGTGAAGATGAGGACATGATTCTATAGGTAAGTCACATCAATTTTCTTTTTAATGTTGCATATCCCTTACAGGATGGTGCAGTCAACATCAGAATTTTTCAGCTGCTGTTGATGTACAAGGCAAGATTACGCTCAGTAGTTTGCCATTGCTTTCTGAGCGACCGGCTCACATACCCCTGTAAGTTACCAGCGCGGCTCGAACCGCTTCCGATTCTCGCGCAGCTGAGTTACTCACGAGAATATACGGGATAACGGCGACAGCCGTAAACTTTTCGCCAGGGAGAGCGGCAGTCACATCAATACATATGTAATTTCTTACTTTCTCAATCTGGATATTTTTCCTAGATACTTTGCTACGAAATCTAGATATTTATGGATGTTGTTTGGGCCGTTTCTAGATACTTTTGGTCAAAAAAAAGTGGCAACCCTGGCCTCATAATTCCGGTCCAAGCTGACAGTAATATGCGTCGCCTCAGAAAGACATGATTAGGCAATTCAAACACCAGGCTTCCGACTTACTGGCCTGATGAATTAACAAATAAACAAGGAAATGCTACGCACATAAAGTGCAGCAAAACCTGGTATATGTGAAGCAGGTTGAAAAGAGAGGCTAGTGTGAGAGACAGAGATATGAGAAAGATGTGTTGAAAGACATAAAAAAGTGATAACTTTTATATAATATAAATAAGATAATATAAGTGACAAAACATCTGTTCATAATCATAGTTCCTAATATTTTTTTTATTAAAAAGTCGCTTGCACCCAATTAATTGCTGAAATATAAAAAAAAAAAAAAGTGTCCAGCAGGGAATCGAACCAACAGCTCCCACTTATCAGGCAGAGACACTAACCACTGTGCTACTGAGGATATGATCTTGAATCGACAAAAGTATATAACATAGCCACGCTCATGTTCCGATGACGTCACATACGTTAAGTCACGTGACTAGGCACGACCACCCGGGGTTTCCGGGACCGGGAAAAATCACGTGATAGTTTAGCTCTGAATAAACGGAGTAGTTTATACCGCGATAGCTCGGAATAGACAGAGTAGTTTATTCCGAGCTGGCGCGGAATAGACAGAGTAGTTTATTCCGAGCTGGAACGTCGGTCCCAAATTATTTAGTGTAAAATGCATCCCTTATAGGGCCTTATAAGGTCATTTCCGGGACGATGTGTTGGCAATCACTTACGTTTGAGAGTATCGTCGTCTGCTAGACACTAGACAGATGGACGTTTGAGTGTGTCACGGACTGCTAGACCGATCCATGGATACAATTCAATAAAGGTTTATGGGCCTGGAGGGCCCTCACTGTCGCTGGAGTGTATATCCATATCTTGTGCTACCAACGACACTGAGGGCCCTCCGGGCCTATAAACCTTTATTGTATCCATCGATCGGTCTAGCAGTTCGTGACACACTGAACCAGAAGTGATCGACAACACATTCAATGCTCGTTACGATATGTGTAATTTTTTTCCCATGCGGATATACCGATACAAGAGTTTAGAACACGTTCTCCGACAGTGTTTACATCTTTAGTGCCACAATTTCCATATATAACTGTGAAATATTATTGGTACGTATTTCAATTTCCTCAGTTCTATATTTTAGTTCATAGTTTGTATTTTTTATTATATCAGCTAATGAGGCACTGTAAGGGATGCTTTTTACACCAAATAATTTGGGACCATCGTTCGGAAGAATGCTGATTGTTAATAAATTTGCGCCAGTCATTTCGAAAAACAAATTCAAAATTAAAATATCACAGTGATGAAATCCGCATGCTTTTTTTTTTTGTAGTGCAGCCAGTAAAGTGGGTAAGCAAATGACCTCTTTACATGACTTGAGGAATATGGTGCTAGACCAACATATGAAGTTAGCTGCCTATACATAGTGATACACACTCATTCGCGTAATGTCTCCCGCCAAGGTGGGTTGTCAGTGTTTATACTGAGAAATGTTTGTCCCGTAAAGTGGTACAAAGCTGGATAGAAAAAGTTATGAGGGTGAGTCAATAAGTAAGACACACAGTTCTGTTAGAAGGCCGGTAAATGAAAACAAAGCACGCAGTTCTATGCAGCTGGTTTCGGAGGACTGATAAGACAATGGGATAAGGGCATCAATGTTGGTGGAAATTAAAGATGCCCGTGTGTTGCCGAGGCCCATACGGGGGAGCAAAGAATAGTAACACTGTTGCCTACCATGCACGTCGTAAGAGGCGACTAAGGAGGCTATGGTTCCATCGCCCTGCTACTGAGTGAGTTCGTGGCGCGACACTGAGCTGTGAATTTCGCGTGGAATGCTTTTGCATCTGTTCGCGGTTGTTTTTAGTGTGAACTGCATGTTTGAAACGACGGCCAGCTGTTGCTGGATTGACTGGTTTGTCTTTTCGGTTTACGAGTGCATTTTTCAGGAGACTCCTGGGAGTCGTCGCTGTAGCTACGGATTTTGTGCTTTGTGCGCCGCTTTCGGTGGTTCGCCCTGCGGAAAGAGACTGAGACATATGAGATAAAACCCGTTTCAATGAAGTCTTTCTGGTGACTGCCGTTTCCATCGACGATAAACTGTATTTTTCATGGAGGACTTTTGTGTTGGCATTCTGCACAGTGTATCTGTGCGGGCTGTTGACTTGCCGACACTCCTGTCTATTCCATTGTTTACATGGCACAGGAACGAAGCAATATGGGGACAACCCGTTGCCATGAAGTTGGAACCGCAACTGACTAACTAACTAACTATGTTGAGAAATAACGGGACAATGTATGTATAAACATAAACTGGTTTCAAGTTGTTATCATGTGTAGTTATTTTTCTACAGCCATCTGTGACTTACTTATTATCTTACCCTTGTATTATATATTGCCGTATGGATAACCTTATATTATATATTGGATGTGGATGATACAGTATGGATTGCAGTCAATGAGCAGTACCTGCAACATTTAGTAGATGTGATTGTTGCACACAATGAGCATCTTGGGTTAGAATTAAATTGTAAGAAGACACAGATTATGGTCGTCACTAAGAAGAAGGAAATACCACAATGATTGTAATATACAAGTAAATGGGAATATTCTTAAACAAGTGAATCGGTACAGTTTTCTCGGAACAGTCATAGCATCTGATGGGAGATGCCTTGAAGAGATTAGAACAAGAATCACCATGGCAGCCTTTTGCTAGATGAAAAACATACTGACCAATAATAAGATGTCATTTGCAACGAGAAAAAGTGTGTTGAGGTGCTACATAGAACCTGTACTTTTGTATGGATGTGAAGTGTGGACAATGAGCAGACAAGCTGAAAAACATCTGATGGCTGTGGAAATGTGGTTTCTGAGGAGAATGCAAAGAATACCATGGACAGACAGAAAAACCAATGACCAAGTTCTACAAGAAACAAATGAAAACCGTAAACTGATTAGAGAAATTAGACGTAGACAGTCACAATTTTTTGGTCACGTTATGAGAAGAAATAAATTGGAGAGCTTCATGACAACTGGCAAGATCAAGGGGAAGAGAACAAGGGGAGGGCAGAGAAGTAAATACTTGGATAGCTTGACCATGTTGTATGGTCGAGGCAGGAACACTGAGCTGATCCACGATTCTGGTGATCAAGTGAGATGGCATAACATGACCGCCCACGCTTACTGGCACATGATGATGATGTATTGCACATGAAAAATAGGTAGCTACTTTAGTAACATTTTCTAAATTGCTTTTTAATTATATGACATGCATAGTTGGATAGCTCTTGAAAAGACAAATCCAACGGTACCTTATTCAAGTCTGTAGGTCAATTCTAAGGGGAGATATTAATGTTTGTGTGTCAGTTTATCATTTAATATAGGCAAATAGAAAAAACGATTTTGACTCTTTCACAAAGTGTGACCTACCTACACACTGACACCAAGGGATATTACCACTGCCGCTGTCTAACTGAAGGACAGATAACTACTGCCAGTTTATATATATATATATATATATATATATATATATATATATATATATATATACACACATACACCCACACACTGATATATACAGCTCCACATCATGCTGTGATGACGTCAGACCTCACGTGCGGTCTTGTAAACGCGAGGCCGCCAGCGTAGATGCATTTTAACAAAAGAAGTCCCGTTGGAAAGATGCAAAATTATCAATGATCTTGTCCTTGTAGAGTGATGAAAAATTACACATAAATACAATAATGGGTGATGAATGTACACATGCATTCATTTATCATGTTAATCGCTCTGAATGCTCCATAACAATATTAAATGGAGTATGACAAGGAAACCTGCTATCTGCCGCCATTGAAGTACCACATTGCAGCATGCGATCTTTATAATTTTAGTGTGAAATTGACTGCCAATTTAAATGGTCGAAAATTATAAAATACACGTAAAAATGGGTGCTAAATTTAAAAATACATAATATAACAATGTAATACATCTTATGAAATGGTATTTATGGGTTTACTTACCACATAGAATAGGCAGCCTGGTTTTCCGGTATAACAAGGATTCCAGATTTGCCAGAAATGCAGAACGCAAAACGGGGTGGAAAAAACTATATCAAGTAATCGGTATCTGTTTTTAACTCGATCTTGGCATAATCGTGGAATTTAACATCATGAGTACGCTTACGTCCCCATATCGGAGGCACAAAAACAAATAACCGAAGATCACCGCAAAAAATAAATTCAGGTACAATTTGGCAAACGTGAACCGAAGTACCTAAAAATAGGAGATTCCGCGTGTATTACATGAAAAAGACATCCCGCATGTATTACACATGAAAAATAGGAGATCCTGTGTGTATTACTCATGAAAAATAGGAGATGCCACGTGTATTACACATGGGTAAATCAATCAATCAATCAATCATGTGCCATGCTGGAAACCATGGTGGCATATTCCCTTTTACCTTCTCAGGTGAGCAACATCTGGCAAATAAGTATGAAACTTAGCTTTAATTCATAAACCGTTCACTTCAAGGTCATGGTATAACAAATTATATTCATTCATTGGGTGAACTGATACACAAATGAAGTGCAGTTAACTACTGTAAAGCCGCACAAGTGCATTGTCATTGATTAAATAAGGTCAGCTTCACAAAAGTAGAGGACATGGTGATGACAGGCCATTACCAGCAAACAAATATAATGGACAAAGAAAGAAGGGAAACTAAAATGAAGTACATTCGTCTTCCACTTTTGTCATAAAGTGTTGTGACTAGGAATAATTGACTTTCTAGTGAATGTGTTGCCTCACCTTCAATTTCCTCCATATTTCTTGAATTACGTGAACTACATTACAATGTAATATGTAAATATTTACATTACAAAATAAAATATAAAATGAAGTGAAATATAAGGTACTTGTCTGAGTGACAGACAGATGCCATAATGCGTGCAATGTCGCAAGTTTAGATATTGATGTTTGCACAGTCACAATATTTATGAGTATAATATTTTAACCACAATTTTTATGCATTCTCTGTTGTTTTTTCCCCCAGTTGAAGCCATTTGCTAGTAGCATTGTTACTACATTCTAACGAGGAAGCCAGAGTTGATTTCATCATGGTCCACCCATTCTCAGTGTGTTTCTTAATGAGTGTATTGGCACTCCAGTTCATTTTAAGTGTAGGCTCAAGCACAAGTCACTGTGAGGATGGACATTACTACAGCATCATAGATAACCATTGTAAGAAATGCTCCAGTTGTCCCACCAATCAAATCATTAAGCAACCTTGCACAAATTACGCTGATATAAAATGTGGACCATTCAAGTTACATGATTTCCCAGATTCTGGCAACGAGTTTCCATACCACAGCTCGGTAGATATGTTTGATGAAGATGATTATTATACATTTAATGCCAAGATGAAAGATGTGAGGATTTCTTCGAGAAGAAAGGCACATGCTGAGGATATTGAAACTCCCACAACTATGGAGAAGGAAGATCGGGAATATTGGAAAACATTGGCTATTGCTCTTATTGGTCTTCTGAGTGTTCTTATCATTGTGGCGACTGTAGTTGTGCTCCTGGCTTGCCGCAAACTTCATAGGGCGACAGCTATAAAGCAGCCTGATGAAGGAGATATGGGTATGCATTTTGTTTTTCTTTTGGGTAGTTGGGATCT
>JACEFZ010021268.1:0-489373 GCA_014155875.1 Cepaea nemoralis
GGGACTGACACTTGGCCGTCTGACAGAGGATACGTTTGTAAAATGTAAGTTACTGCTCATAACACAAGCCTGGCTGAATTTAATAAACCATGTGTGACATGCAAGCATGATCCCTCTCTCGGCTGCTAGTGACTCCGATGAACGGTAAACACCATACGTAGGATCAAGGCAAGCTGCAGAAGCTGTTGGATCAGCAAAGCGTTAATCTAACGTCCGCCTATCGAAGCTTCATCCTAGACCAGTGCAGACCAGGCTAGGCCTGGTCTACCCCTGCCATGACATTTCAGTCTAGGTTATATTTCCTGCATTAGGGTAAGGCTGTACCCCTCCAAATTGCATCCTCCACCCAAAAGCCATTGGCACAATGTTGCGGGAGTCAGGGTTTGGTAACACCGCCCAACATCGGTGGCTAACAGAAAGCAGGTAGTACCGTCTACTGTCATATGGTAGCTCATTATATCTGACTAAGACCTAACACTTAAAAATACATGTAAAAGAGAATTACAGAGATGAATACAAATTGGGAGGGCATAGAGGGAGCTGCAGCTAGATATAAAAATTAGGATGGCTTGGTGTGGGTTGTTTGAGAGCCTAAGCTCCAGTAGGGGATGAAGGGCAGAAGAACAAGTACTTTAACGCAGGTCCGCATGGCCGAATGGGTAAGAACGCGTGTTCTTAAACATTCGTTGTGCTGATGCTGAGGTAAGCGGTTCAACCCCTACACCAGACAGCTGGACTAAAACAAAGGGGATGTAAATTACGAGTACCTCTGAAGCCGGAGTGGGTTTGCCTGAAGGCGAGGGACACTGTTAATAGGAAAAGCTAATCTACACGCAAAATTCAGTCCATCACTACTATAAATAGTGTGTATGGCCTACGCTTGAATTCAAAGCGAGCGAGCGAGCGCACACACACAAAAAGTACTTTAATACAATGTTATTATGTTATTAGTGACTTTCATTTTGTTTGTACTTTTTAATATAGTTTGGAGGTAATCCGGTGGCCTGTGCTATAGGCAGAGCTGTACTGGAGGTCATTGAAAATGAGAAACTGGTGTCCAGTGCCAAAAATGTTGGCAAATGTTTAAAAGATGGATTTAATGAAATCATGCCCAAGCATTCAATGATTGGGGATGTCAGGTAAGATTTTTGATTGTTGCTTTATTTTCTTTGTAGACGTAGGTTCAGTTTGTGTTTTTAAGTTACTAACTAATTAATGCTTCAAAATGTTTATCTTATAGTGTAGGTGATCATGTCTGTCCACAATCCCATGTCTCATGTGCTGCCAATCTGATGTTCCTCCTTGACATCATGTCATACCGTCCAGCATCTTCTTTCATCATCTCCTCCTGCCTCTCTTTCCCTCCACCTTTCCTGTTGTGTCCACACACTCCAGTTTTCTCTTTTTTATGACATACCCGGAGAATATGGATTGTCTTCTTCGGATGCATGTAACCCTTTTTCTTTGTAAATTAATTTCTTTCAAGATATGGTTTCAAAATATAAAGATTGGAAAATACCCACTAATATATAACTGGTGTTCACTGTTTTATATGATTTGTGAAGGATCACTTTCATTGCAAATTCAAATAACTTCTTTAGCACTGCAGTCTGTTCATACAAGAAGGAACTCAACACAGTGCGTGAACTCTGTAGCACCAGCAAGGATCCGGATATTATATGTGTATGAGAACTACACGCACATACTACATATATTGTTGTGTGGATAGGTTTTCTCATTTTGGCATTTATCCTGGAGATCTGACTATCCACCATACTCTTAGATTTCCAGATGCCGAGGAATTTTTAAAATGCACAACATTATCACATCCTTTTAGTTTTTTGCCCTTATCCGAGAAGGCTAGACATCCAGTCTACTACCCCAGAATCAGCAGATGTATAACGTCTTTGAATTCCTTGTGTATATCCACACCCTGATTTACATCCAGTAATCTTGATTTGCCGGCTCTGTGGCAAAGGGCTTACGAACGCAATTCGTAATCTCGCATACCACACAGCTGCAGGCAATTTAGAAGCAGACCGCTTTCCATTGGTTTTCATTCAATGGTATGAGTGCTGGTAGTTCAGAAAGCAATGGCAAACTACTGAACATAAACTTACCAAGAAATCACAAACAGCCAAAAGATGCTGGGGTTGACTGTGACGTCCTGTAAAGGATATACAACTAACTTTCTTTTAAATCTTGATTTGGGAGACTCAGTAGTACAGTAGATAGCACACTTGCCTGCTTGCCTAGAGGTCATATGTTCAAATCCCATCAAAGCAGACATTTTATTTTAAAATGGACCTGGGCTTCCAGGTTGACCCAGCCTAAGATGGGTGCCAGAAAATGTCCTGGCAAGTGAAAATATGGGGTTAGCACCATATACCCAGTATATACCGTATACGGCATTGGAGAACATCGTGACAACTGGAAAGATGGAGGGGAAGAGAGGCAGAGGCAGACCAAGAGAAATTATGCTGGATGGATGGTGGCGGTGGCATGGCGGAATATTACCAGCAGAGTTGATCCAGGGCCAAGATCTGTGGAGAGTCATGAACGCCTACACCAACTGGTAGGGCACTTGATGATGATGATGATGATGATGATGATGATGATGATGATGACCATATACCTAGTATATCTCAGAGCATGTAAAAGGTTCATTTAATTTGGGAGATTTTTCTTTTTTTTTTGCATCTTGCTTTAGTAGCTGATGTCATTTCGAGACAACTAATTTCATTTTACAAGATTTAGAACTCTAATAACCCGGGAAGGTAAACCCGGTCAACAAATGCCCACAGAAGTTGGATGTGTCACCCTAACGGTGCCAGAGCGCAGCTCTGCAGTAAAAAGGCACAATGCAATCACGTCCAAAAAAAATCTTGATGAACGCAGAAGAAGAAGAACTCTAATAGCCGTATTTCTATTTATCTTTCTTACTCATAGAGATATTTTTTTATGACTTTCATCAGTAAAATCTTTTTTGTTACAGGTACTGACATATTGAGATATGTGGTAAATTGTTTTGTTTCACACTGAAGCATAGTGTATTACATATAATTTTAATCGTTACTGCTGTTGCGAGAAATTTTAGAAATGAGGAAATTGTCATTACAGCTTTTTACTGCATACAAGGTTTTGGGGTACTGATTGAAATTAACCTTGTTTTATAGTGGTGTTGGGGTGATATTTGGAACTACTTACAGAGATGTTGGGATGATGATTGGAATTACTTACTAAGATGTTGGGATAATGATTGGAATTACTTACAGAGATGTTAGTGTGATGATTAAAATTACTTACAGAGATATTAGGATGATTATTGCAATTGAGCTTGTTTTGCACAGATGTTGGGATGATGTTTGGAATTGAGCTTGTTTTACAGAGGTGTCGGGATGATGATTGGAGTTGAGCTTGTTATGGACAAAGAAAGTAAGAAGCCTGCCACAGAGACAGCAGAAATACTTGCCTACAAGTAAGTGCCCTTCAACAAATAAAGTACCTCTATATGTTTGCTCCAGTAGTTATTACTCTAACAGACAAATACGGGTAATGTCATATATATATATATACTTCCCCCTTAGCACTGGCTTGGAGTCTGTTGACAAAGAAATATCTGAAATATGTGGAGGAAATTGTTAAGCCAATTAAGACATGCTTATTTCCAGCCAGTCTGTATGTGCTGTGATAAATCATGACCTGTTTATATCCTGAAGTTCGTGTGTTGCCGGGGCCCATATGGGGGAGCAAAGAATAGTAACACTGTTGCCTACCATGCACGTCATTAAGAGGCGACTAAGGAGGCTATGGTTCCGTCGCCCTGCTCCGGAGTGGTGCGTGGAGGCGACACTGTGAGCTGTGAATTTTGCGTGGAATGCTTTTACATCTGTTCGCAGTTTGTAGCGTGAACTGCATGTTCTGGACAGATGGCGGCCGTCTGTTGCTGGATTGACTGGTTTGCCTTTTCAGTTCACGAGTGCATTTTTCAGGAGACTCCTGGGAGATCGTCGCTGGAGGCTACGGAGTTCGTGCTTTGTGCAGGCGCTTTCAGCGGGTTGCCCTGCGGAAAGAGACCGAGCCATGTGGGATAAAACTCGGGTCAATGAAGTCTTTCTGGTGACTGCCATTTCCATCGACAATGAACTGTATTTCTCGTGGAGGACTTTTGTGTTGGCATTCTGGCGGCGGCATTATGCACAGTGTACCTGTGCGGGCTGTTGGCTTGCCTATACTCCTGTCTATTCCACTGTTCACATAGCGCAGTGAGGAGCATTTTGTGTGATATTCACTGGCACAGGAATGGAGCATAATGGGGATGGACCCGTTGCCGTGGAGTTGGAACCACGACTAACTGACTAACTAACTTATCCTAAAGTGTCTCTCCACAGATGTAAGGTTCCAGTACCGGTTTTCCACACTATTGCAAGTGCCTGGGCATGGGGAGAGAAAGGAGAGCTCTGAAAGCCAGATGATACTAGGTCAGGAGAAAAGTCTCTATACCCACTTCATGCTGATAGCTGCAAGGACTCTTCAGTTTCTAGGTGACCTCAACACCAATGCATTGAACTTTAGGGTTAAAACTCACAATATTCCAGAAGATTCCCAATCAAACAACCAACCTTGCATATTTCAGTTGTGGGTTGTATTTTCACTTATACAGATAAATAAAGCACCTCTTTGTGACTGCTTCAAACTAGACAAATGCCAGTGAATCAAGAGATGAATAAAAGATGCTGGTGTTGCATAAGACATACATTGAAAGAACCTGAGATTGGTATAACTAGAAAAACCTTTATCTGGAATTCACGGGGCAAAAGAAATAGAGGCCCCAAAAACACATGGAGAAGAGAAACAGAGACAGAAGTTAATAATATGGGGAGGACGCGGATGGTGTTGCATGGGATAGTTAAGGATAGGGCTTGGAGTGAGCTGGTTGAGGGCTTACACCCTAATGGGAGGTCAAGAGTGGAAGAAGAAGATATGCATACTTCAATGGGAGGTCAAGAGTGGAAGAAGAAGATATGCATACTTCAGTGGGAGGTCAAGAGTGGAAGAAGAAGATATGCATACTTCATTGGGAGGTCAAGAGTGGAAGAAGAAGATATGCATACTTCAGCAGTTGGTTGTACTTTAAGAAACAAGATATTTTGAAGAAGATATGCATACTTCAGCAGTTGGTTGTACTTTAAGAAACAAGATATTTTGAAGAAGATATGCATACTTCAGCAGTTGGTTGTACTTTAAGAAACAAGATATTTTTAAGTATCTTTTAATGTCACTTCAACAATTGGCTGTTCTTTAACAAGTACAATAAAGTGTCTCAATATACCTGCTTCAGCAGTTCGTTGTACTATATTGTGCTCAAATATATGTATCACGGTTGCAACAGTTAGTTGTACTTTCATATAAACAGTTAAAGTCCTTCATATGTTTTATGGGACGCACAAATGGGTATATGTTAGTGGCTTGGCAGACAGGGTCCCATAACAACAGAGAATGTTGCACACATGCTGGACAGTTATAGAACAGATGTGATGTTGATGATCAGGTGCAATACAAACCAAAGATGATATTCCTGATTATTTATTAGAACAAATTTACAGTATTCACTGGAATACACAGAATAGCTTTTCTCATACATCCACGGCCGTACTCTCACACTGGACACTGAAAACTGTGGGATTGGAGATAACAAGACACAAGAAGAGTGTTTTAAATCTATTATGATGTGATGTTGATGATCAGGTGCAACGCAAACCAAATATGATATTCCTGATCATTAATTAGAACAGACTTACAACATTCACTAGCATACACAGAACAGCTTCTCTTACATCCACGGCCGTAGTCTCACATTGGACGTTGACAGCTGAGGGACTGGAGAGAACGAGACATGTATTTATGGATTATAGCTTACAAGGGACACTGTTTCTATGAGATGTCATACCATTTTCTAGTCTGAGCAGGCATCAATTAATGAATGTTTATAGTTTATTAGTAATTTGTTTTAATTCTCCGTGTTTCTGATCCATCAGCAGTAAGAATTAATGTTAGTTAAATTTAAATATTCTAAGTTTGGTACAAGTGTTTATGTCTTTTGGCTTCCACGAATCTCCTAGTGCTATGAAAGTTCCTCTTCTCTTTTGAATTCTTATTTTAATATCTCTATCTGTTTTGATAAAGTGAGACATGTCAACATGATAAGGATGCTTGAAGATCTACAAATTGATGGAAAAGATCTTAGACTTGTAAAAAACATATATTGGAAACAACAAGCTGCCATAAGAGTTGATAATGAAGTAAGCCAATATCAGCCTATTAAAAGGGGTGTGAGACAGGGATGTGTAATGTCTCCAGATCTGTTTTCCCTGTACAGTGAAAGTATTTTCAGAAATATTGAAGATATGGAAGGAATCAACATTGGGGGACGATGCATCAATAACATTAGGTATGCAGATGATACAGTCTTGATTGCAGACAATGAACAGGACCTGCAAAATTTAGTAGATGCGATTGTTACACACAGTGAACAACTAGGGTTAGAATTAAATTGTAAAAAGACACAGATTATGGTCGTCACTAGGAAGGACGAAATACCACAATGTAATATACAAGTAAATGGGAATATTCTTCAACAAGTGAGTAGGTACAATTATCTCGGAACAGTAATAACATCTGATGGGAGATGCCTTGAAGAGATTAGAACAAGAATCGCCATGGCAAAAGTAGCCTTTAGCAAGATGAAAAACATATTGACCAATAAAAAGATGTCAATTGAAACGAGAAAAAGAGTGTTGAGATGCTACATTGAACCTGTACTTTTATATGGATGTGAAGCGTGAACAATGAGCAGTCAGGCTGAAAAACATCTGATGGCTGTAGAGATGTGGTTTCTGAGGAAAATGCAAAGAATACCATGGACAGCCAGAAAGACCAATGAACAAGTCCTTCAAGAAACAAATGAAGATCGTAAATTGATTAGAGAAATTAGACGTAGACAGTCAAAATTCTTTGGGCATGTTATGAGAAGAAATGGATTGGAGAATTTGGTGACAACTAGTAAGATCGAGGGGAACAGACCAAGGGGAAGACCTAGAAGCAAGTACCTGGATGGCTTGGCCTTGTGGCATGGTCGAGACAGAAACACGGAGCTGATCCACGACTCTGGTGATCGAGTGAGATGGCAGAATATGACCGCCCACGCTTACCGGCATGGCACATGATGGATGGATGGATCTGTTTCCCCCATATTAATATACATTGCTACCTATATTGGTGTATGATTCCAACTCTTGAAGTGAGGTTTCACTGCGGGAGATTAGATTATAATTTTCTGGATTTATTCACATGATCATTATCTTTCCGTCTGAATTTTTCAATCTAATTGTTGTGGTCTTCCTTGAAGTGTATTTAGTTTATTTTGCATCCAGTTTTGTATGTGGGACTATAGGGCACTATCAGCAGCAAAGTCCAGTCCATCAAGTTGCACTTTCAGAGTCCATTGAATTCCACTTCTGGTGATGTGTGAACAGCTTTAGTCAATATAAACTAAATAACAATGTGTACAAATGCTTTTCCCTATGTCTATCTTGACATTGTCTCTCTTTGAATCCTCATACACAGATTTTGAGTCATGCACTTTTGTATTTGATCCCCGATTCTTTAGAATGAAGGAGAAGAGAATCATCCTTGGCATTGAAGGGCCAGACAAGAATGTGATAGTGCTGCTTCCTCCACTCTGTTTTACCATAGATAATGCCAGATTTCTCGTGCAGACATTTTCACAAGTACTGGCGAGCATTGAGAGTGAGGCCGCTAGGTAAGCAGATCAGCTTCCATAGTGTAGATGTTCAATTGCTCAAAATTTGCTTCTCGGCCTTTTGGCTCAATCAAAGTGTAATATCTGCACTTGATCTTGCCTGAACCACCAACAGAGGTGGTCATTCGAATGACACATAGGGACGTGAAACCTTATGGGACGGCTCTGGCCCCTGGGGTACCGAGAGCCCTTATTGGAAAAAATGGCAAAATCGAGGGGAAGAGAACAAGGGGAGGGCAGAGAAGCAAATACCTGGATGGCTTGGCCACGTTGAGACAAGAACACTGAGTTGATAAACGACTCTGGTGATCAAGTGAGATGGCAAAACATGACCGCCCATGCTTGCCGGCACGCCACATGATGCTGATGATGATTGGGGGAAAAAACTTCATAATCTTGAGTTTTGTTTATTTTTATTTGAAATTAGATGTGGCCAGTCCAGATTTTGGGGTTTGTCTTGAGATGAAATAGCTAAATGCCTTTGAATATAAATGTTATCGATTTGTTCGAAGAATATCTTGGATACAGAAAAGACCAAATGCATCCATACAACAAGATCTGAATATTGAAGAAGGTTGGCTACTGAAGACGATAAAACAAAGGAAATTGAAATATTTTGGTCACTTTATACATCATGAAAGTTTGGAGAGAACAGTAATGGAGGGGTATATGCCTGGGAAGAGAGGAAGAGGAAGGCCAAAGAGAAGATGGGTGCAGGATGTGGCAGATGATCTCCAGATAGGTGTATCGGATGCAGGACATCTATGAAAGACAGAAAAGTGAATTAATCGCTTGATAAATTAGTGACAACTGGTAAACTTCATGGGAAAATGCTATGGTGAGATGAAGAGATAAATTCCTTTATTCCTTGGCCACATGGAAAACACAGACTTGATCCAAAACTGGTGATCATGTGAGATGGCAAACCATGGCCATCCATGTTTATTTGCATTGCACATATAATCTCTCTCTCTCTCTCTCTCTCTCTCTCTCTCTCTCTCTCTCTCTCTCCCCCCCCCCCTCTCTCTCTTCTTTCTAATTTCCCTTTCCTCCTGCTCTTTCTTACTATTCTCTATTTGTTATCTCTCTACTCTTTTTTCCCCCTTTCAGTGATGATGTTTTTGAGTGGTGTTAACATATTTCCTTAGACTGTTAGACATCTTGCTTCAAATACAGAATTACTCATTCTGCTGTTTTTTCATATCTAATTTATGAAAGTGTGGGCCTGACAAACCGTGAAGAATCTCTGCTGGGGCATGCTGAGCCTATACCCTTGGATGTCATTACAGGCCAACACTCACGCAACGTTTCCAGCTGTTCCGATGATATGGATGACGACAATGATCATGAACCAGTAACAAAGAGGGCTAGATATGAAGAAGTAGACTGACAGAAATGCCCGGTGCACATATGTCCTTTATTTGCTAAAATTACTACTGTGTGGTAATATTACAGAAATGCATAGTACACATTTGTCCTTCATTTTCTAAAATTACCACTATGTGGTAATATGTGAAGGACCACTGTTTAACTGTAGTGTGCTTCACTTCAGGTGGTATTACTGCTGTAAAGAATAGTGTTTTCTATATACTTGTGTTATGGATTTGTTTACAATGCAAAGAAAGTTCCTGTGTTGAAACATTTCTTTGTGTATGCGTCACTACCATCTACTGCCTATAGTACCTTGAGGTGTAAGACTGGGGGGGGGTCCTTGAGCTTGAGGAATTAAGGCCGCCTGGCTACTGCAGTCGCTGTAAACTTTGCAGGTTAGGGTTTTCTTTTTGTACCGACACAACAAAACTCCACACCTTACCAAGATTTGAACCTGGTTCTCCCAAAGGAGAACCCGGCATTCTAGTCACTCAGCCAGTCACTACCATGTGAACAAAGAAAATCCAGAAGCAGAGTTTTCTGTATTATATTTCTGTGTCTGTTTGAAGGCACAAAGCCTGTAAACTTCCATGTGAAAATGTGAAGCAAAGCTGTGGTATTCACAAATACAAGTCCCCTAGCAAGAACCAGCTGTGGACACGTACTGTGTTGGGGCCATCACATTTTTGTTTATCCAGATTGCTTGGGGGAATAGGCTGCCAGTCTTCTTCTGCTTCTTCTTTCGCTAGTTTGAAATTTGTCTATAACTGCAATGTTGTCTCTTGTATGAATTTAATTGTCTTTTTTAGTTCACTCAGTGGGACATCTTCCACTGTTGTTTCTCTAGGCCAGAAGATTTGCCTTGATATGTTGTATTTTGAGTAGTCTTGGAGTATGTGATCTGCTGTCTGCGGCACCAGTCCACATGTGCACATGACTGATTCGCCAATCTTGAATTTTGTATACATGTAGTTGCGTAATCTATTGTGTCCTGTTCTGAAGCGCAGAATAATGATTTGTTCTGGTCTGCCCATAAGGTGCTAATCTTCTTGAGCAGATTTTGGTGGCTTTCTAATTGATTTGGTCCAGTCTTTCCCTTTGGTAGTGAATGTCAAGTGCAGGCATCAGACCTTCATCTGCTGCACTCAAGGCATGATCATCATAACCTCCTAGTGACTACACCAACGCACCTGCTAAGTTGTGCATTTTATAACTTCATATGAATTTTGTAAAATGTACAAATAATGTAAGTGTATTACAAAGTGATACAAATATAACTTCTAAAAAAATACATTTGTTGTCTTGTTATTTTCCTTTGGTATAAAACTATTTGAGACATCAGACTATGTGACTCACACAAACTTTATGCAACTGGTATAAACCTTTTGTTATGAAACCTTGTTTGCAGAATTGAAACAACTCACTATACTCATTTTGTTACTTTAAAAGGATGCAGAGGTGTTTCCAAGGCATCGAGGTCAGGTTCTACACTGGCCAAGACCTACCAATACGTCCTAGCCATGCGTTCTGGGCAACAGGTCCCTGTCGGGGTCCTGGCTAACGTAGTAGGATCGCTGATTCTTCTGAAGTCGGAGAGTATCTGCCTGCACGGCGAGGAACCACCAGTCTGCACACCAATAAGCCAGACATGGGACAATGGATACTCACGCAAACTTCATGTCCTGTATGACATCACACTGATGTTGGACAACAGGATGTCTTCATCCGACATACAGGACTTCGCGATGGAGTTCACAGCCAGCGAACACAAGCAAGCAAAAGCAGTTACTTTAAATCCTTCTGTCAATTATTTAATTCTTTTAACAACTTATGATGCAGACATTTATGACTGTAACTCTTAGTATGTCGTGTAACAATTGAAGTGGCTAAAACAATCACCCCAAGTTAATCAAACTAGCTTGGAATGTCTCCAGGAGTTGAGTCTTTACAATCTGAGATTAAGTAAAATATATGGCTTTTATTTTATTCCAGTATTTTTATGAATCTGTTCTGGTAATCTGTGTGCTGGTTAGTGGTGGGATGCTCAGTTACAGATCAGCATGAAGCAGTGAGCTTTAAATTACAAATACCTTTCAAAACCCAACAATTACTCCAAAAAAATGAACTTGTAAAATAGTAGCTTTCAAGCTAGTATACTTGGAGCTAAAATAAATACTTAAATAATTTAGTTGCATGTCCTTCACAGGCCATAGCAGTCAACCCCAGCATTTTGGCTGTTCGTGATTCCTGGGCAAGTTTTACATTCAGTAGTTTGCCATTGCTTTCTGAAGGACCGGCACCTACACCTTTTTCGAAAAAAACCAGCACCGTTGTGTTTTGAACATGGGTATATGGGATTATGAACCGCGTCCGTAACCAAAGTGAATACTGCCTGACCTAAATTAGAGTTGCAGAAGCGGTTGTCTGAGGCGGACAGAGTTACAAGTTATCTTTAATAACTTATTTCATTTTCATATCTTATTCTTGTCAAATGTATCTGCTCTCCAGTGAGAGAAAATAATAACCTTTTTTCTGCTCTCCTGGCTTTGTGGCAATGGAGTTACAAATGCATTTCATAATCCCGCATGTCGCGTTCAAAACACAGCTGTGGGCGATTTGGAAGCAGACTGCCTTGCGTTGGTTCCTATACAATGGTATGAGTGCCGGTCGTTCATAAAGCAATGGCAAACTACTGAATGTAAACTTTCTCAGAAATCACAAACTGCCCAAACATGCTGGAGTTGACTGCAACGTCCTGTAAAAGTTATGCAACTAACTTTAAAAGAAAAAACTTTAGAACACTCCCAAAAAGCTATGACTCTTATCTGTGTAATTCATTCATTCATGCTGCCCAAAGGTAAAACAAAATGTCTGACAGCTTTTGTATAGATATGAACTATCCCAAGTTGAGTGGGTTTTCTTATAGCCTAATGAAACTTTGGACTGTTCCAACGCATATTGCTCAATTGTTAACAAAATGTCGCCACTAGCTCTGTATATTTCTGACCAATTCCGTGATAGTACATTCCTGGGATGAGCAGCAGGCCGTTAACTGTTGAGAAAATAGCAATAACCTGTCACAAAGGCCAAAGGTAAGTTAGTACATTAAACATATTATAACTTATGGCCTCCAGGGGAACATTGAAGATTAGCCATAAGTAAAACCACCTGTGTGCTATTATTAGGGCTCCTAGGGGAAGTACTTAATAGTAACACTATAACCTTCTATACATGATGTAATGAAAATCTCCACAGTTGGCACCTGGAATGTTAAAACTACGTAAGAATTGGTAAAGACAGCATTGGTCGTAGACGAAATGAGATATAGGATTAGCATTTTAGTTTTATGTGAAACAATGTGGAACGGAGCAGGTAAAATGCTTCTAAGCTTTTCTCAAGCCATACAGAGGGAAATGCGACTGTATTGAATTCTCTCTCTCTCTCTCTCTCTCTCTCTCTCTCTCTCTCTCTCTCTCTCTCTCTCTCTCTCTCTCTCTCTCTCTCTCTCTCTCTCTCCAACCCTCCCCCTACAACAGTGGAGTAATTCTGTTATCTACATTAGAAAGCATTAATAAAGGTGGAAATAGTGTGTTCTTGATTAATAATAGCTACATTTAGAACCATAAAAAGAAAATAACATTAACGTGATCAAGTGTTATAACTAGAAGGTCCTTTTCCTTAAACTCGCAGGGAAAGCAAGACATCTATGCTTTGAAACAATTCCGTACATATGCTATACAGATATGTGCTAATTGATGTCTGCCGATCCTTCTAGGCATGCACATCAAATTTCAACTCTTAAAATATCACAAGGGAAGTGGCTTGCATTTTTGCTACCCTAAAACATCAGAATTACTTTGACAGCCATATGCCTATGCTATATACTTGAAAAATAAACACAACTTATTGGTATTACCTTTCATGTTCATTAACTCTGATATGAAAAATGGTCATTACATGGTGTCCGCCTTAGGCTCTTAAGTTACAGGGTTTGAATCCCAGCATAAGGCTTAATATTTGTATCAGAACAACTGGTTTGTAATAATTAATATCACATGTCCACCTGATCTCTAGTACAGAGATAAGAATCCTATACTTATACTTCTCAAATAAAGGCGAAAAACAAGAGGTGTCACGTGCAAATTGTACACATTAAAAACTCCACGGAAGTTGGAAACCATAAAGAATAGGCCACAAGACCACAGTCCTGGCAAAACATTGTAGGCAAGAAAGCCTACCCGCGGGTAAATAGAGTCTGCAACCCTGAATGGAATCTGTCCTGAGGAGGTAAACTTTACACATGTGAATGCTGAAGTTGAACGCTCCGACCTCTGTGATGCAAAACTAGATATGATGCCCACTCTCAAAAGATGAATGAAAAAGAAAAATTCATTATTATAAATCTCTCTCTCTCTCTCTCTCTCTCTCTCTCTCTCTCTCTCTCTCTCTCTCTCTCTCTCTCTCTCTCTCTCTCTCTCTCTCTCTCTCTCTCTCTCTCTCTCTCTCTCTCTCTCTCTCTCTCCTCCCCACCTTGTAGAAACATAGTGTGCTATATTATTAAATTAAATTGTTTGCATATCCTTTACAGGACATTGCTGTCAACATCAGCATCTTTCAGCTGATTGTTGATTTCTTGGCAATATTACGCTCAGTAGTTTGCCATTGCTTTCTAAGCGGCCGGCTCACATACCCCGTAAGTTACCGACGCGATTCGAACCACTGCTGATTCTCACCGTCGTCATGTTACTTACGAGATTTACGGAGAAAAGTCGCTAACCTCTAGGCCAGGAAGCCGGCTGTGTGCTATATACTCAGATAATTAACTGTAGCAACATTAAACTATTAATTCATCTAGTGCCTTCCTGGCTGGCCTCTCCACAAGTTGCCATCTCCGACGTCATGGATCAGTTCGTGTGTGGACTCCCTTCCGTGTCATGACACAAGACTGTCAAAAATCTTCTTGCGCTTTCTTATCTATTTCCACAAATCTTTCCGAATGTCACAACGTATTCCAAGGTTTATCTTCTTATCACGTGGCCAAAACAAAAATAGATGACTCCTCTTTCTGATGTTTGTGATCAATTGTCTTTGCGACAATGCTCATTTTGGCTGTCCAATTAATTTTCAGCATTCTTCTATAAAACCAAATCGCCAGGGCTTCCGGGGATTTAAATATATAACTATATAGGAGATGTTGAGAGAAAGAAACTATAAAGGAGAAATAGAAGTAAAATATATAAAATATGTTATTGGTTATGCAATCACTCACCGATGAGGTAGGTCAGAAAGAAGTTGTCAACAATGCTGCCTAGCCAAGCTGTTATTCCCAAAATGACCAGCACAATTAATAAGAACTGCAAGCATAGAGAAGCAACACACCAAGCAAATGCATTAACTGCTGGAAAAAATGTCTCTCCTACATACACACTTTCCTTCTCTCTCTCTCTCTCTCTCTCTCTCTCTCTCTCTCTCTCTCTCTCTCTCTCTCTCTCTCTCTCTCTCTCTCTCTCTCTCTCTCTCTCTCTTTCTCTCTCTCTCTCTCTTTACTTCTCTTTCTTTCTGCCCCACTTTCTCCCTCTCCTAATCTCTACCTCTGTCTTTCTCGCTTTCCCTATGAGAATGATAGCAAACCACCAAAGGCAGGAGGTGTCTCTCTTTCCTGTCATATATGGCGGCGCAACAATGGCCTTAAGAACCCTTTTAAATGACTCAAGACACATTGGGCTTATGGTGGTGGTAGACCTATATTTACATTGGGCTTATGGTGGTGGTGGACCTATATTTACACAGACCATCTGGACGTCGCTGCGTGATGTGGTTAGTATCACTCCGACGCCTTTGCTGCTCAAGACAGTTCCTGGCACTGACCTCAGTGCTGCGGATAAAAACTGCATGCTTGTGTGAGTGATGTGCATGTGTGAGTGTGTACATGTTAAATATAGAAAAATGCATGTACTTTATTCTATACTCTATTGTACTGTTTCTCAGCCAAGGGCAATTGCTCCCTGAGGGGAATTTGGAGATTGATCGAACTTTTGGGGTAGCTGAGTTAAGTTAAGAACCGACATCACTGAACTCAGGACATTCCCATACATGCTCCGTCCCCTACATTCAACACCCAGCGAAGAGTCATGCTCCTAATCGTTCCCACCACTATCTGATTTAAAGTTCTTCTGGTCTTCCCTCTTAGTTTTCAGATTCGTCCAGAACCCCTGACGATTCCCTGCAATATATATGGGATATTAATGCTTCTATATAAATCAGCTTCCTCTGGACATTGGGTTGATGAAATAGTAAAACACCTGTAGGAAACATTACCAAACTGGGCCTAGTCCCAGCCAATCCGAATGTGCTGTGCTGAATCACGACCCGGTTATACCCTAATACACCTCTCTGCGGATGTGAAGTTCCAGTGCTGGCCTTGCATACCCCGCTGGTTTCTAAGCTTGTTTAGGGAAGGAGGGCTCAGCAACACAGCCCATATGGAGGTGACAATTTGATACAGGATCGAGAGCAAAAACTCATCATCAACCTCACTCCGGTATATTCAAGTCCTTTCAAACCCTCACAGTCAGTGTATATGTTCTTCATGGTTAAAACTTGCAGTCATCCAGTGTGTTTATAACCAGTCGTTGAACTAACATAATCAACTAAAGCCTTCTTCTTTCTGTGTGGACACATCTTTTTGAGTCACGCTCCGTCGCCCAGCTACTGAGCTATGTCCATGGAGCAACACTGTGAGCTGTGGATTTTGTGTGAAATGTTTTTGTATCTGTCCGTGTTTGTCTGCATTGTGAACTGCATGTTCAGAAAAATGTCGGACGGCCGGTTGCTGAACTAGCTGGTTTTGCATTATGCAGTATGTTTGTGTGTGAAACTAATGACCGCTGCTTTCATCAACAATAAACTGTAATTTTAGTGGCGGACTGTTATGTTGGCATTCTGGCAGCAGCCTTAAGCGTGCTGTTGGTTTTTCGGGACTGCTGTCTGTCCCACTTTTCACATAGGACAGTGAGGAGCCTTTTGTGTGATATTCACTGTAACAGGAACAGAGCATTATGGGGTGACCTTTGCCATGAAGTTGGAACCGCGACTAACGACTTTGAGTCAGGCTTTTAAAGTTTATTGCAAATGGAAATATAGCATCGAAGTGGGTTTAAAATGACAAGCACTACTAAAAGAATTGGCAAAGAGAATACACAACCACAGGTTGAACATGACTGTAATGTTCATGCTGATAACATGACTTACAGCACGCAAGCATTTTATTGAACTGTTTTGTTGTTGTTGTTGTTGTTGTTGTTGTTGTTGTTGTTGTTGTTGTTGTTGTTGTTGTTGTTGTTGTTGTTGTTGTGATCGTGGAAACGTTCACGCTGTTAAATATACATAGCTGACCTATACAAGTTTATAGGCGTAAGGATCAACTTCATTGCACTGGGTTTTGTCCCATACGGCTCGGTCTCTTTCCACAGGGTGGCCTACCGAAAAGCGGCGCATAAAGCACGAGATCTGTGTCTCCAGAAGCGACTCATGGGAGTCTCCTAACAAACTACACTCGTTAAAGGAATACGGAATCCTAAACCGAACTCATAATCCATGGAGTGCAAAACGGGTGGCATAATCGCTTCTCCACGCAGACTCCCAGACCCATAAAAGTACTGTTGTGCTTACCTATTATATAATCAAGGTAAATGTGTGTGGTAGTCTCCCTGGCGTAGGCGTTAGCGACTTTCTCCGTAATCCCGTATATTCTCGCGAGTAACGCAGCTGCGCGAGATTCGGTAGCGGATCGCGCCGCGTTGGTTACTTATGGGGTATGTGAGCCGGTCGCTCAGAAAGCAATGGCAAACTACTGAGCGTAATCTTACCTAGTACATTAACAGCTGCTGAAAATGCTGTTGTTGACTGCAACATCATGTAATGCATATGCAACCCCCCCCCCCCCCCCCCCCGAAAAAAAAAATGTGTGTGCATACCTGCTTTCAGTTGGAAATGTGGGAATTGGAATATCATTATTATTATTCCTTGTGTTCATGTGATCGATGAAGATGATAGGGAATTCATAGAAATGTAGTTTATTTCATTAAGTAAGTTAGTCAAACCGGACTCCCTGGTCGAGGGGTTACACGACTTTCTCCGTAATCCCGTATACTCTCGTAAGTAACGTGACATGCGCGAGAATTGGTAGTGGTTCTCTCCGCGTCGGTAACTTACGGGGTATGTGAGCCGGTCGCTCAGAAAGCAATGGCAAGAAATCAAAAATCAGCTGAAAGATGCTGATGTTGGCAGCGATGTCCTGTAAAGGATATGCGAACAACAACAAAAGTTAGTCAAAACAAATTATGCTCCTTGCACATCAAATTATTATTCCATATTTGCCTATAAACCCTCCCTCCTCGGCGTCTCCCTCAACATGTGGCGGCTGGCGACACTAATAATGTGTTGGTTGGCTATAGCTTGGCTCCCCACTTGTCGTGATTGTCTATCTTCACCCCGTCTGATTTTATACTCTTGTAGTCTGGTCAGGGTTGCAGTCACGTCCATCTCTGGAGTCACTTATCTGTCCTGCCTGTCTGTTCTACTTTTCACATGGGATAGTGAGGAGCATTTTGTGTGATATTCACTGGCATAGGAATGGGGCGACCCTTTGCCGTGAAGTTATAACCGTGACTAACTAACTAACTAATAAGTCCTGCCTCCCTGGGGCTCTCCACAGCAGCTCAGCCCAAAAGACTAACTAACTGCTCGTTCTTTTTTTTCTTACACCCACTTGCAATGACACACATATTGGTCAGTCTTGATCTCCTCAAATTGTAGTCGTGTGTTTGAACCCTCATCCCAGGTTGATCCAGCCTTAAATTGATACAATGAGTTGTTCTGGGAAGTAATTACAGCCGATGTGATAGTGACCACACCCGTTGAGTGCTGATTGGTCATTAGTACCACATATCCAATAGCCTAGTACAGGGGTCCTTTACTTTACTATTTACTTACTCAGCTGTGTAATGCATTCATGATCCCGTCCATAAGTATAACAAACTGTCTTACCACTGGTGCATTTTCACTCCTCAGTGCTTTAAATCCATGCCATGAGTCTATGGCATCCTGCCAAAAGCACTCAATCGTCTCACAAACATCCGTGAACTCTTCGTCCTCTTCGTCAGTCCTGGAGTTGTCAAAGAGAACAGGCATAATCTTACATTATAGATAATACATTATCCTAGAGTGTGCAAAGCTTACAGTTAACACATTATTCTAGACGTGGGGGAAACTAACAATACAGTTTGTTCAACATGATATATAAAATATGGTCACGTTCTTTTCTGTTGCCTGGTCTGTATTAATGTACAATCCATGCGCTTTGGAAAGGATCTTTGGGTGCAAGCTGACATCTTAAATAGCATTGTTCTTGCTGAAATTATATAAACCTGTTATACTATGAATTGAATTGAAGACCACTAGTAAACGAATGGGAAATCACCAGAAAGTAAAATACAATCAGTTCAGTTCAGTCGCGGTTCCAACATCACAGCAACGGGTCGTCCCCATTATGCTCCGTTCCTGTGTCATGTGAATATCACATAAAATGTTCCTCACTGTCCCATGTGAAAAGTGGAAAAGACAGGAGTCTCGACAAACAACAGCCCGCTCAAGCACACTGTGCATAATGCCGCCACCAGAATGTCACCACAAAAGTCCTCCACGCAAAATTCATCCTTGATGGAAGTAGCAGTCACTTTCCCAACTAGATATTCACCTACAAAGTCTCGATGCTTCTAGATGTTGGTGTTCCGTTTCTATATGTTTTCTAGCCAGCCACGCCATTTTATCTCAGAAATGCAGGACACGCAACAAAACAACCTCGGACAGATGTAACAACTTTCACTGTACATAATGCCGTCGCCAGAATGCCAACACAAAAGTCTTCTACGAAATATGCAGTTCATCGTTGATGGAAGCGACAGTCACTATTCCAACAAGATGTTAACCTACAAAGTCTCGATATTTCTAGATGTTGTTGTTCCGTTTCTAGATGTTTTCTATCCCCGTCATCAGCATTTTTTAATGACCTACAATAAACTGGAACTAGTTGTATTGTCCACGTAGGAAGATAAAGCAATAATACATTACTACCAGTAATTCATGACTCTGGCATCCAACCACAAACTGATAACTGTAAATAAGATTGCCAGCAAAACAGCTACCAATAACGCTATCACTGAGAAAACAAACAGCTACCAATGACTGAGACATCCAACAACAAACAGCTACCACTGACTCAATAAATAAGACCAACAAACAACTACCAGTGACTCTATGACTGATACAACTAGCAACTATCAATTATTGAGATACCCAACAACTGCTAACACTGACTCGGACTGAGAAGGCAAACAGCTACCAGTGACTCAATAAATGAGACCAACAAATAGCTACCAGTGACTCAATAAATGAGACCAACAAATAGCTACCAGTGACTCAATAAATGAGACCAACAAATAGCTACCAGTGACTCAATAAATGAGACCAACAAATAGCTACCAGTGACTCAATAAATGAGACCAACAAATAGCTACCAGTGACTCAATAAATGAGACCAACAAATAGCTACCAGTGACTCAATAAATGAGACCAACAAATAGCTACCAGTGACTCAATAAATGAGACCAACAAATAGCTACCAGTGACTCAATAAATGAGACCAACAAATAGCTACCAGTGGTTCAATAAATGAGACCAACAAACAGCTACCAGTGACTCAATAAATGAAACCAACAAACAGCTACCAGTGACTCAATAAAAGAGACCAACAAACAGCTACCAGTGACTCATTAATGAGACCAACATATAGATACCAGTGACTCAATAAATGAGACCAACAAACAGCTACCAGTGACTTAATAAATGAGACCAACAAACAGCTATCAGTGACTCAATAAATGAGACCAACAAACTGCTACCAGTGACTCAATAAATGAGACCATCAAATAGCAACCAGTGACTCAATAAATGAGACCAACAAATAGCTACCAGTGACTCAATAAATGAGACCAACAAACAGCTACCACTGACTCAATAAATAAGACCAACAAACAACTACCAGTGACTCTATGACTGAGACAACTAGCAACTATCAATTATTGAGATACCCAACAACTACTAACACTGACTCAGACTGAGAAGGCAAACAGCTAGCAGTGACTCAATAAATGAGACCAACAAATAGATAGCTATAGTATTCAATAAATGAGACCAACAAACAGCTACCAGTGACTCAATAAATGAGACCAACAAACAGCTACCAGTGAGTCAATAAATGAGACCAACAAACAGCTACCAGTGACTCAATAAATGAGACCAACAAACAGCTACCAGTGACTCAATAAATGAAACCAACAAACAGCTACCAGTGACTCAATAAATGAGACCAACAAACAGCTATCAGTGACTCAATAAATGAGACCAACAAACAGCTACCAGTGACTCAATAAATGAGACCAACAAACAGCTACCAGTGACTCAATAAATGAGACCAACAAACAGCTACCAGTGACTCAATAAATGAGACCAACAAATAGCTACCAGTGACTCAATAAATGAGACCAACAAATAGCTACCAGTGACTCAATAAATGAGACCAACAAATAGCTACCAGTGACTCAATAAATGAGCCCAACAAACAGCTACCAGTGACTTAATAAATGAGACCAACAAACAGTACTCAATAAATGAGACCAACAAACAGCTACCAGTGACTTAATAAATGAGACCAACAAACAGCTACCAGTGACTCAATAAATGAGACCAACAAACAGCTACCAGTGACTCAATAAATGAGACCAACAAACAGCTACTAGTGACTCAATAAATGATATCAACAAACAGCTACCCGTGACTCTCTAAATGAGACTAATAAACAGCTACCAGTGACTCAATAAATGAGACCAATAAACAGCTATCAGTGACTCAATAAATGAGACAAATAAACAGCTACCAATGACTGGGACACAGCTACCAGTGACTCAATAACTGAGATATCCAACAACAAACTGCCACTAATAATTCATGACTGGAACATCCAACAACAAACTTCCACTAGTAATTCATGACTGTGATATCCAACAACAAACTTCCACTAGTAATTCATGACTGAGACATCCAACAACAAACTGCCACTAGTAATTCATGACTGAGACATGCAACAACAAACTGCCACTAGTAATTCATGACTGAGACATGCAACAACAAACTGCCACTAGTAATTCATGACTGAGACATGCAACAACAAACAGCCATCTATGAATGAGACCGCCAACAACACAAATGCCACCAATGACTCAGTGAGTGGGACACAGACGACTACTAGTGACTCAGTGGCTGAGACACAAACAGCGACCAATGTCTCTATGACTCGTCATCATGGAGCAGATCCTTTGCAGAACCTCACTCTATATGTGGTCCGCCGGAAAGATGCCTTTTCCCCTGCCTCGTGGTTTTTATTCCCATGATGTTTTTAATGGTCTATGCCCACCATTGTGTTGGTTGACCCCCAGGCTCTTCGTTTAGGAACCATTCCTTGCACCGGTGTTCTTTCTAAACCCCAGAGATGTATAATATAACCCAAGTATTTCAGTTTTCTTGATGTTTAATAGCCAGTTTCCTGTAATGTTCAGATCTTTATAATGTAGGTATTTTTGTTTCTTCTTGATCAACATTATTCTAAGGATATTAAGCTGTCATTCACGTTGAAAAGATTCAATCTTTTTCTCTAGTGATTATTATTTGCATCTGTGTTGCCACAGGAAAGATACATGTTCTCAGAATTATTCGTGCGTGTGTGACAGCGCATGTGTGCACGTGTGCTTATATGTGTGTGTGATGTGCTGTAATTGAGAGCTCATAGAGACTCCCTTGTGTGAGTGTTTGTCTCCATGGGCCATTACACATAAATATCAATTAGGGAACTCTTTGAAGACACTAGGACAGTTCATCAATAAACACGCACGTATTGTTCGGCACTACTAGAAGTAGAAGAAAGTAGTAGAAGCTTGAAGACGCCCTAGACAACATAAAAAGTTAAAGCTATAGTTACTGACTGGTCGGTTATGTGCTATATAACATTGTGACAGGACACATCAGGCTGGATACACATGTTGATGCTATATTCCAACAAGAACTTACCAATCCTTGTATTTAGATATTACAGGTCGCAGGAATGGAAAGGCGTAATCAAATATGGCCACCAGCATAAATGCCAAGGATATCACTGTCAATGTAGACATCTGGGAGTACAGCAGGGCTCTGCGAATAATAAAACCACATTCAAGTAAAACCAGTCACAACCAGACGATAGTTTAACAACAAATACACAGTCTGTCGCGTTAGTCCAGCATCAGTTGAAGTGGTCCGTACATCATAGGATGTAACTTAACTGATGAAGTGCCATGGGATGATTAATCGTCTTAAGCGACTTTCCGTATCTTCCAGGGGCTTATACACAGTAGTTTTCCATATGTAACCCCCTTTAATTTGATATATAATACAATATGGCAGCTACCATATTTTAACATTTTTCGGCATAACTGTGACACGACGTGAGTTGGGCGCTGAAAGTCAGAAAATTAGAGGTGGTCTCTTATGAAACTCAGAGTAATAATAATTCTCACAAAGTACAGTATCCATTCACATATAATAATGCGTTTAATAACACAAAATTCCATATTGATTCATATATAACAGTGCATTTAGTCACACAAAATTCCATACTCATTCACCCCCCAGCCTCTTCGTTTAGGAACCATTCCTTGCACTGGTGTTCTTTCTAAACCCCCAGAGATGTATAATGTAATCCAAATATTTCAGTTTTCATGCTGTTTAATAGCCAGTTTCCTGTAATGTTCAGATCTTTATAATGTAGGTATTTTTGTTTCTTCTTGATCAACGTTACTCTACTCATTCTATAATATTGCATTTAATCACGCAACATTCCGTATTTATTCACATACGAGGGTAAGTTCATACATAAGTCACAAATGGCTGCAGAAAAATAACTAAATATGATAACTTGAAACCAGTTTATTTTTATACATACATTGTCACTTTATTTCTCAACATAATTTCCACCAACATTGATGCACTTATCCCATCGTTTTATCAGTCCTCCCAAATCGGCTGCATAGAACTGCTCTGTTTTCTAAACCACGTTTTCACTTCACATTCAACTTCTGCGTCATTTGCGAAATGTCTCCCGCCAAGGTGAGTTTTCAGTGTTTATGCTGACAAATGTTTATCCCATAAAGCGGTGCAAAGCTGTTGTCGTGAAATGTCGCCTTTGCATCCCAGAACGATTTTCGTTTCACTTTTGATGTAGAGAAGGAACAGAAGAATGAACTGCTTTCTCTATAAGCATGTATAAGACGTCTCACATGACGCAAGATTAAAAACCACCACAGATGGCTTTCTGTATGGGAAATTGAATTTGACACCAGTACAGGTCAACCCCAGACGTTATCAATCCAGCCAGACTGGAGGGCAGACTCGGTGGACTGTGTAATTAAAACCGACCAGGCATGACGCAAGCGTAAACTGGCAGCTGACCATGAGAACCTAATTGTTCCTTTGACACGACACCATGCAGGAAAACCGATCAACCGAGGCGGTTGACCGCCTTCTGAAACAGACTAGAGTTGCACGGTGTGAAGGCCAGTTCAAAAAGAATTTATGACTGGACATGTTGGGAGTCTGCACTGTAGGGCTGTGTGAAACAGATCTGATAAGGCAATTAGAGCAGGACTGGAGGAATGTGAATTGTGGCATGTAAACCAGACAGAAAGGCGCCAAGGAGATAATAGGTCTACTTCTAGATTTAGTATAAAAACGCATGCTAGACCTGTTCCCTTTAGATTAAGTCTGACTTCTGAACAGGTAGGCAACCAGCTCAATGTTTTGTAGGCATATGTATGATTCTGATGTTGCTAGACTTCACTAGGAAAGTTATTTCGTAGTAACTAGTCAAGTCTTTTAGATGTATGTACTGATTTTCAGTCTATATCTTATCTAGGTTATTGCAAGTACTATCATTGTCGTAGTGTGTCATTGTCTTGAGTGTTCTTTCTAAGTTCTGTGTTCAATATCATCGTGCTTTAAGTGTTACTCTTCTGAGAAGTAGAAACTTATGGAAGGCAGATCTTGGCTATGTTCTAGAGACTTTTCATTGTCATGTGTCGTGGTAGATGCTTGTCAGTTCTTTGTAAACTAGCCTTGTTGCTTTTTGTTGCGTGCATTTGTTGTACAGAATATAGTCAACTGACTATTCCTTTAATTCTTACTACAGCAGTAGCTAAGTGGTGACTAAACCAGGCAAATCAGCAATATGGCTGTTCTGTGTGGTCACTTCAATTAGACTTGTTGTATATCTCATTTTGTAGCTATACAATATTATTACTAATTAATAATGCATTATGCTATTATGTTAAAGTATTTTAGATTTGATATATTTGAATTGCCGTATGCATCATTGTTGTTATACTCTGGATACGCACTCAGCAGACATTTAGTTAGTTGGTTACATATATGGAAACTATGTTTCTCAGTTTGGTGTAGATAAGGATATTACTAACTTTTGTGCAGTATACAATGTATGTATGAATAACCTCACATGCCATTGTGAATTCGCACACCTTAGGTTTAGTGGATGTTGATTTGTTATATGGTAACTCAATAAGAAGAATTTTGTGGTAAGATATTCTGTGCGCATTGGCACATTGGTCATCGATTGTGTTGGAAGCAGAGGTGTAATGGTACAGACATTACCCACAATTGGTATAGGGTATATGGTGCTAAACCTTTTCAGTGTATTGTGGGCGTGCGTTCACGGTAATTCACGAAAACCTGGCACAGATACTGGTCACGGCTTGTAAGCCCGGATGAATTGGTACTATTATAATACCATTACTGACCCTGTGAGCTGCTAAACCAACTTTGGACGGAGCGGCTGTACGACCCAGAACGTCGGTATTAGTGACATGGACATAGGGCCGTAGAAATGTAATAATTACAGGCGTGTGAGACAATTGACAAGCCCGTCCCAAACTAAGACCGTAGGACAGAGATATGGAGGGAGAAGGAGGTTGGTGAACGCAGTAGAGCTGGAAGATAAACTTGGCCAGACTGGTCATTGTATATGTGTGTGCTAGGATATATGTATTACTTAGGATTGTACTGATGTAGAACTAGATATAACACATTTTTGACTTTCTTCCTAGGTCTCAATAAGAGCACCTATGTATAGATCTCAAGAACTAGAGACGACTAGGTACTGCCAGGACTGACAGGCGTCAGAATACCAGCAAGCTGTTTTGTTTCTTATTCTAATTGTGCATACGTGTTGTGTGTATACTTTGGTGCGGGCTAACTTACACACCAAGGAAAGGAACAGTCAGGGGAGAAAGACCTGTACTGGGATAGTTGTCAATTACTCTTAAATTTAGACTTAAAAATCTATCTCAGCTAAACTTCTCCTTCCTACTCCTTGGCGAATATTCAGCACAGTTCATTTCAATTTTGTTACGAGCCATTTGGAGCTGTATGTTGGATATTCAGGGCTTAATCTGTAGTTCGGCCATATAGATTTTGTCCCTAGTCAATTTCTGACTATTTGGGGTTGCACGCCCGTGACGTTTCATCAAGGCGGTGGCTACCCCGACTTCTGACAGCTGTTTAGAAAAAGTTACGAATGCGAGTCAATAAGTAAGTCACATAGTCCTGTGGGATGACAGGTAAATGAAAACAAAGCACGCAGTTCTATGCAGTCGGTTTGGGAGGACTGATAAATCGATGGGATAAGAGCATCAATGTTGTTGGAAATTATGTTGAGAAATAAAGGGACAATGTATGTATTAAACTAAACTGGTTTCAAGTTTTATCATATTTTGTTATTTTTTTCTACAGCCATTTGTGACTTACTTATTAACTTACCCTCGTATAATATAGTCCCTTCACAATGCTGCTGAGTGAGTGCGTGGCGCGACACTGTGAGCTGTAAAATTCGTGTGGAATGCTTTTACATCTGTCCGCTGTTGTTTGTACAGTGAACTGAATGTTCGGAACAATGTCGGCCGGCTGTCACTGAATTGACTGGTTTGCCTTTTCGATTCACGAGTTCATTTGTCAGGATACTCGTGGGAGTCGTTGCTGGAACTACGGAGTTTGTGCTTGCGGCGGGTCGACCTGCGGAAAGAGACCGAGCTATGTGGGGATAAAAACCTGGGTTAATGAAGTCTTTCTGGTGACTGCCGATTCCATCGATGATGAACTGTATTTTACTTGGAGGACTTTTGTGTTGGCATTCTAGCGGCGGCATTGTGCACAATGTACCTGCGCTGGTTGCTGGCTTGCCGAGATTCCTGTCTGTTCCACTTTTCACATTGGACAGTGAGGAGCATTTTGTGTGATATTCACTGGCACAGGAACGGAGCATAATGGGGACGACCAGTTGCCGTGAAGTTGGAATCGCGACTAACTAACTAACATCATATATAATAGTGTATTTAGTCACACAACACTTCATACTCATGCACATATTATAGGGCATGTAATCACACGAAATTCCATATTCGTTGAAGCAGTGGTGTTTTCAGTTTCTCGGAGACATTAATTATGATCACCCATTCTCATTTTGTTGCTCTCTCTCTCTCTCTCTCTCTCTCTCTCTCTCTCTCTCTCTCTCTCTCTCTCTCTCTCTCTCTCTCTCTCTCTCTCTCTCTCTCTCTCTCTCTCTCTCTCTCTCTCACTCTAACAACAGTATCCTGTATGGTGTGAAATTTATATAGCCTAGTCTCACATAACGACTCCGCTATTCGGTTCAGGAATGCCATATATTCAAAGGCCCTGGGGGGGGGGGGGGGGGGGGTCGTCGCTGAAGCTACAGGGTTCGTGCTCTGTGCAACTATGCCAGCAGGCCGCTCTGCAGGGAAAAAAAACTGAGCCATACGGGTTAGACACCGGTGCAATCAAATCGAACCTCTTAACGATATGAACGCGGCTGTTGAAGTCTATTTACATGTGACGGACGTCATCTAAAAATAGGGCTATATTTATACCGCCTTTAACAGAAGCCCGTGTAACGTGAGTACTTACATGAAGAAGATGGTAGTTGCTGCCACTATAATTACGGGATAATATGGCTGGTCCCACATCAGAAGGCTTGCCAATGGCAGCAGTATCTCTCGCCATTCTTCTAATTCCTCTCTGAGTGTCGAGATGTCATTGTTAGCGTAGTTCGTATCGCTATACTGAAGAAAGTGTAATAATGTCACAATATATAGCTAATTATGGAAGCAAATAATCCATCCATCCATCCATCATGTGCCATGCCGATAAATGTGGGTGGTCATGTTCTGCCATCTCACTCGATCACCAGAGTCGTGGATAAACTCCGTGTTCCTGTCTCGACCATGCCACGTGCGAAGCCATCCAGGTATTTACTTCTCCGTCACCCCTTGATCTCTGGTCTCTGCCCTTCGATCTTGCCAGTTGTCACCAAGTTCTCCTAGTCATTTCTTCTCATAACATGTCCAAAAACTTTTGACTGTCTACGTCTAATGTCTCTTATCAGTTTACGATCTTCATTTGTTTCTTGAAGGACTTGTTCATTGGTTTTTCTGTCTGCCCATGGTACTCTTTGCAATTTCCTTAGAAACCACATTTCCACAGCCTTCAGATGTTTTTCAGCTTGACTGCTCACTGTCCACGCTTCACATCCATACAAAAGTATAGGTTCTATGTAGCACTTCAACACTCTTTTTCTCGTTTCAATTTATATTATTTTTATTGGTCAGTATGATTTTCATCTTGTAAAAGCTACCTTTGCAATGGCAATTCTTGTTCTAATCTCTTCAAGGCATCTCCCATCAGATATTACAACTGTTCCGAGATAACTGTACCGATTCACTTGCTTAAGAATATGCCCATTTACTTGTATATTACATTGTGGTATTTCCTTCTTCTCAGTGACGACCACAATCTGTGTCTTTTTACTATTCAATTCTAACCCTAGTTGTTCACTGTGTGCAACAACCAAATTTACTAAATGTTGCAGCAAATAATAGTATCACTATAACCTATCTAAGGTCAGGTCTTACTTTATAACAGTAGACGGTACTACCTGCTTTCTGTTAGCGCCGAATGTTGGGTGAAGCTAATCAAACCCGACATCTCTCACTGTAACAACGGTTTCGGGCGGAGAAGCATAATTCGGCGGATGGAAGCACTTTCCTGGTGCGAGGATATACAACTTAAAGACTAAACGTCATGGCAGGCTCTAAGCCTTGGTCGGGAACAGGTCTAGGATCGAAGCTCCGACAGAGGGACAGTTAGAGCATTGCTTTGCAGATCCGGCTGATTCATCAGCTTATCTTGTTGTAGATGCATTGGAATTACTTTTCCCATGGAGTGAACTAGGCAGGCCGAAAGAGGGACTCAGCTGCATGGGCAACACATGGTCCCTACATTTCAGCCCAGGCTTTGTGATATGGGGATGTATATCTCCATACTAGACCTTAACTGGTCTCTGAATCACAGCGAGAGGCAGCAGTTACGGGTTACAAGTCCTTGTCAGTTGGTGTAGACAGGGGTGCCAAGGGTTGCCTATGACGGTTGAAGACACCTACAAGTGTCACTGATCGGCTACCTCTAGCCTCAGAATGGAAATCCCGCATCCATTTGGGTGCTGACCCTCTTCAGCCTGTCTGCTTCAATGAGTGCTATATTTTTTTTTTTTAAAAGCATTTCATACGCATATGAAAGCTGTTTAAACGTCTCTCTTGGTGTGAATAAGTTGACCAGGCTTCACTGCCATAAAGAAGAGTACTAAGGACACAGGCTTGATAGACTTTTGTTTTGTTCTACCAGACTCTTTTTGTTAACCTGTTCATTGCTGTTTCTGCCTTACCAATCCTAATGTTGATTTCCTGATGTAGGGATAATTCGCTATTTACCTCTGATTCTAAATATGTAAAATGGTCTACTATCTCCAGTTCGGCGTCGTCAATACAGATTGATGCTACCCCGTGTGCATCTTGTGACATAATCTGTGTCTTCTTTTTGCTAATTGTTAAACCAAATTCAGAGCAAGCATTGGAGAATGCAGATAGTAGACGTTGTAATTCTTCCTTAGAGTGGGTCGTAATTGCAGCAGCATTTGCAAAAAGCAACTCTCTGATCAGTACCCTCCTAATTTTGGTCTTGGCCTTCTGTAGAGTCCACCATCTGAGCGAGAGTAAATGTATATATCACCATCCTGATCACGAAAGGCATATTTCAGTAGAAGTGAAAAGTATATTCCAAAGAGGGTGGGATCTAGTAAACAACCTTGCTTAACTCCACTCTTGATTTCAAACTCTTCTGAAGTTGCAATGGAACGATTCCACAATGGACAGAAGAGTTGGTGGGCAGCCAATCGTCTTTATGCCTTGAACAGACCCTCACGACTGACCAAATCAAATGCCTTTGTGAGGTCGATGAAAGCAATAAACAATGGTTGATTCTGTTCAAGACATTTTTCTTGCATTTGCCGCAATGAGAATATCATATCAATAGTAGAGCACTATTTGGAGCTTTATTTAAGTGAGACCAAACTGGCGGATGATGTCCTCAACGCCATTGGGGCTTTCCCAATTCTTGTACTACCTAGACACACTTCCCATCATAATAGATGTTAAGTGTGCTATTAATTAACTTGTTTTTGACAAGGCTCTAGGTAAAGACGGGATTCTAATAGAGGTTATCAGGAGTGGACAAGACATACTCTATAGATCCACCAGTATAAAGGGCTATTCTGACGAAAATGACAGGATTTCAAAGATTCAAGCATCATAACATTGTACAAGAACACGAAAAGTTGGAGTGACTGTAACATATATTGCAGTGTCTCACTTCTATGTATTGTGGGTAAAATATCTGCCAGAATTGTACCGTGCAGCCTTCAATTCCTAGGAGATCAAGTCTACCCCGATAGTGGCTTTCGACGGAACCGTCTATTATTGATATATTCTCATTGAGACAGCTTCGTGAAACATGCCGTAAACAGAATTAACAACTGTTTACTGTTTTCATTGATCTCACCAAGGCATTTGATTTGGTCAGTCTTGAGGGTCTGTACAGGCGCTAAAGCAAATCGTCTGCCCACAAACTCTTCTGTCCATCGTGGAATCGATCCAGACAAGCATGGAGGTTAGAATCAAGTCTGATGGTTCATCTCCAGAAGAGTTTGAAATCAAGAGTGGAATTAGCAAGGTTGTGTACTTTCACCTACCTTATTTGAAATATACTTTTCGCTCTATTGAGATATGCCTTTCGTGATCTGGATGGTGATATACATTTACTCACGCTCTGATGGCGGTCTGTACAATGCTCAGAGATTGAAGGCCATGACCAAAATTAGGAGGATACTGGTCAGAAAGTTGCTTTTTGCAGATGACCCACTTTTAGAAAGAAATACAACGCTGCATTCTCCAATGCCTGTTATAAATTAGGTCAGAGCCCGTGAAATTACACAGAAGTTAAGAAAGAAGTTAGGAAGAGAATAAGGACGAATAAAAGACAATAGTATGCTTACTTTTACTTAATGACACCGGTAACACATAGTCGAAAAAAATATGCTAATTTAAAAATAAAAAACAATCACTAACCGGTAGCCTGGGAAGAACAGAAGCACTGTTATGACAAAATCAATAATCCAGAGCTTGCGGGCAAAGAACTTAACACATTCCAGTAAATCAAGAGGTGATAAAAAGATGTTTGTGGATAATTATTATATAGATTGAGAAAACATGTTAATAGTAATAGTATATATAACTAGATAGTCCTGTCTCTGGAACCCAGAAGAAAAACTGGGAGGGAGATGGAAATACACACGGGGAGGATTACAGACCGACAGACATAAATAATATGGGGGGGGGGCGTTGTAGAAGAGGATTAGGGGAGCTATACGATACACAGAAATATCGACTGCAGAACCTTTGATGGCCACTACGACCGGGATTAGAGAACGCTAATATTACATCTACTGTGAACAATGGCGGGGAAAACTCATGTTTAAACAGAAGAACACAATGCAAATTCAGTCAAGCAATCTAAACCCATCTGCTTCTGTCGATTTTTTTAACATTAAGAAAAGTAGCACATTTCAACAATTCCATAAAATATTTAAGTCATTCTGTACGAACCAAAGCAGGGCATTTATGTAAACTGCCGGCCATTTCACATCCAATGTGTTCTAGCCTAGCGTCAGCTATCAACACTTCCAAGGTCTGCGACCAAAAATATAGTTTGCGCACCATCTTAGTTATAGCTGGTCTGCAAACTGTTTTACTTTTCTATCTTATTTGAGTACTTTTGCCTTAATTCACCCCAAACAAACGTCACCAGCTATATTTAGGGTTACCAGCTATATTTAGCACTGACGGTGATCTCCTCGTGTTCGGGTACAGTGCGTTTCAATTGCCCCACAGTGTTTCTTTGGGCTTTGGCAACCGTTTCTGTGTGAGTGTGTGCGGTGTGTCTGTGTCTGTGTGTGTCTGTGTGTGTCTGTCTGTCTCATCATGAGTTTTCTGGAACTGGCAGCAGCAGCAGCTGTCCACGACAAGCCAGAGTAGCGTTGCCTTTTCTGCAGCAGCATCATGGCGTCTGACATTCTGGCTAGACACTGTTCTCATAATCATGTCATCATGGTGCTACCGCTGACTGAGCGTCAGGACAGATGGAGATGCCGACGACGACATTCACCATGTATGTCGGCAGGACATCCTCCCGCTGAGACAAGGCGCACATGGCTGCAAGGCCTCGTGTCTCCCGTACAGACAGATCATCATCATTCTTTTCATATACTGCTGGTCTCAAGAGTTGACAAACATTTCATTTGGCCAGTTACAGTTGGGGGATGTCGCCGAGAGCAACTGTTGCACACCGATAAAATTGCGCACCGATCTACGACGCAACACAGGGAACCCCTGGACGTGACGTCATACCCTGGGATTCCATTTGTTTGGGGTGAATTAAGACAAAAGTACCCTTATTTGTCATCAATGTCCTGAATTACAAGACCACATGAATAGTCTAAATGAAATGTGTAGGGATCTAACATGAAACTTAGCACAAGCAAAACAGAGGTAATGACTGTAACTAAGGAAGTAAAAGCAACAACGATTCACCTAAACCAGGGGTCACCAAACTACGGCCCGCGGGCCGGATCCGGCCCGCGACGTCATTTCATCCGGCCCGCCGACGGTACTCGAACTAGCTTGATATAACGTATGAAACACGAGACGTTGTGATACAATTTAAATGTATATATTATGTTTAGAATAATAGGAGACCTTCACACATGCGGAGACCTCCTGGCTGCTCTAAGCTGTTTATTTAAGCGGCCCTATTTATATATTTGCAAACCTTATTATGAGATATATTCTATTACCAAATGAAGCCGCCTGCCGCAGCTCTACAAGCGTATGGAGTAGCATATCCCATGATACCCTGGTAAAAAAAATACATAGGATGTTGGGAAGTTGTGTTGGCGTGCCTATAAGAGCCCAGTCACTCCATGTTCCCGCCTCTTTGGCCTTGAGAACAACTGAGGGCGAAGAGATGCCGATGTCTAATTTTCAGCAGAGGGTTTGAACTCATCCCTCTGAGCCACTACCAAGCAGATGGGCGAACGTGCCCCAGGCATGGCAGAGCGTGGCCACTGTTTTTCCAGACCGCAGTTGAGAGGGCAGACAGGCCCTGTGAGATCCAGAAGATCCAAGAGAATTTTGATTGTGGATTGACGATTATCTGCTGTGGGGTGGGTTTTGAATGAACCTTCATAATTTAAATAGGAATATAGAAATGGAATAGCTATGTCTGTGCCCGAGAACAATAATGGAGGGGTATATGCCTGGGAAGAGAGGAAGAGGAAGGCCAAAAAGAAGATGGGTGCAGGATGTGGCGGATGTTCTCCAGATGGGTGTATCTGAAGCGGACCATCTTGCTTATGATCGAGAGGTTTTCCGGAAGATTGTTATGAGAGCGAGGTTCTGCAAAGGACATGCTACTGAATGAATGACCTTTGTTCCATCTTGCTGTCTGATAATTGCTGGTGTTGTGTATCAGACTACAGTTAGAGTGCTGTGATGGAAGATCACTGGTACTGTGTTGGGTGACTACCCATGCTGTGATGGAAGATCACTGGTACTGTGAAGGATGATCATGGGAATGCCTATTTTGTCATTGCTCTAATCATGAATTTTATTTATTAGGGCATTGGCATTATTAATCAGATGTTGTTGTATCTTTTCAATTACATTATTCTGATTCCCTGTACACGGACCTGAATTTCTTCTGATATTTCTAAATCTTTTCTTTTCTTGTTAGCCGTAGAGATAGGATGAGATTCTCTATGTCTTCTTATTCCTCTCTTCTTCTACGGCCCATGAGCAGTCGGCTTTGTGCTATTATCTCTATCATCTCTGTGCGGTTACACAAAGGTACCTATAAGCTTTGTATGTACCTTTGTTGAGCCGTAGCTTCACCAGTGACCCCTAGTCCTCTGCTTTTCTGTGTTTCAATAGGATTTTAATTATGTTTCTAATTTAATGTCTCTTTTTTCATTTTCAGATCCCGTGTACTTCACCCTTAATTATGGCTACTAGGAAAAGAAAAGTGGACGCCGAGTGTCGATTTTTCAATGAAGAATGGGGAGTAAAGTACTTCTTTGTGGAAACAAAGGACCAGAAAACCAGTTGCGTAATATGCAGCGAAAGTGTTGCCGTTTTGAAAGAGTACAATCTTCGGCGTCACTACGAAACAAAACATCTATCAACATATTACAAGTTTTCTGGAAAGTTACGCTCTGGGAAATATGAGTCCATTAAACGTGGTTTTAAAACACAAAGAAATCTCTTCACGAGAAAATTTGCTGAAAATGAATCTGTCACTCGTACAAGTTACAAAACAGTGCATAAGATGGCAGAACGAAAAAAGCCGTCTACTGATGACAACTTCATCAAAGAGTGTATGCTCGAAGCAGCAAATGACTTGTGTTCTGAGAAAGCCGATTTGTTTGGAACTATCAGCCTTTCGGCAAGCTCAGTTGTGCGGAGAACAGAAGAACTTGGAGAGAACATAGTGCTACAGATACGCGAGAAAGCTAGGAACTTGTGGTATTCTCTGGCGCTGGATGAGTCTACTGACCTCTCGAGTACGTCACAACTTCTCGTGTTCATTCGTGGTGTCAATTTGGACTTTCAGATAACGGAAGAGTTGGCGTCCGTTTGCAGCATGTATGGAACAACAACTGGGAAAGACATTTTCGTGGAAGTGCAAACAATTTTGCAAGACTATAACCTTCAGTGGAATCAGCTTCGAGATGTTACAGTTGATGGAGGAAAAAAACATGGCTGGAGTGAGGAAGGGTCTGGTGGGGCAGATCAGGACTCAGTTGGAAGATTTGCAAATTCTCTGTTCATACACTGCATCATACATCAGCAAGTACTCTGTGGGAAGACTTAGATATTGATTGTGTATTGAAACCAGTCGTTTCTGCTGTGAACTTCATTCGGGAACATGCACTCAATCACCGTCAGTTCCAGGCTTTTCTTGAAGAAATTGATTCTGAATTATGTGACTTGCCTTATCACAAATCAGTCAGGTGGCTCAGCTGCGGTAAAGTCCTGCTTCGTTTTTACAAGCTCCGAAACGAAATAGATGTTTTCCTCACTGAAAAAGATAGAGCTGATTCACAGCTGTCAGATCCTACCTGGCTGTCAAAGTTGTCATGTTTGGTCGATATGAATGAACTGAACTTGAAACTTCAGGGAAAGGTTTACCTCGTCTGTGATCTCTACAGAACCATCAAAGGATTTCGGAGAAAGCTGTCATTGTTGGAAGCACAACTGGAAGGAGAAAACCTTCCTCATTTTCACTGTTTCAAAGAGTTTGGAGAGATTTTCAGATCTTGACAGAATTGAGAGTGACATTCTTCTGTTCCAGAATCCGTTTGATTGTAACCTTGATGATGTGCCAGTTGAACTACAGTTGGACTCGCTCATTGATTTGCAAGCAAATGACTTGTTGAAAGAGAAGCACAAAGAAGTAAAACTTGTTGAATTGTACCGCTGCTTACCTGATGTTGAGTTTCCGAAACTTAAGAAATTTGCCGCTGGTATGGCATCAGTGTTTGGAACAACTTATGTCTGTGAGCAAACATTTTCAAAAATGAAGTCTGTGAAGTCACCACATCGAACGAGATTGACTGATGAACATTTGAAAGCAATTCTCTTGATTGGATGCAGCAATTCCAAACCAAACATTGATGGTATTTTGAAAGCCACATGTCAGTTTCACAAATCTCCCTAACCTCTTTTGCTGCTTAGTTTGTGAGATTCGGATATGTGCACGTTAGGTCTGATGTAACTATCTTTTTGCTAACGTCGCCTTCTTTGTTAACTTTGTTTAGTAAATAAATATGTTGGTTGTCTTTGTTTTTTGTTTTTTTGGGGTGTGTGTATTGCACACCCTTCCCATGATTAACTTAGTTTTTCGTCTTTTTTTCAAGAGCTTTCATTCTAGCTTGCAATTAATGTTAAAGTTGGTTGCATATCCCTTACAGGACGTTTGCAGTCAACACCAGAATTGTTTGCTGTTGTTGATGTCTTGGCAAGTTTACGTTCAGTAGTTTACCATTGCTTTCTGAAAGACAGGCACCCATAACATAGCGTAAAACCAGCGCAACGTTGTCTGCTGCCAAATCGCGCGCAGCTGTGTTTCGAGCGCGGGTATACGGGATTACGAACCGGCGCAAGTATTGAACAGAATGACTATCCGGCCCGCGCTCGTCATTTTCTCAGCTAATCCGGCACGCCGTGAAAAACGTTTGGTGACCCCTGACCTAAACGAACATCCCTTGAAACAAGCAAAGAGTTTCAAGTACCTAGGAAGTATAATATCATCAAATGGCACATCAGAAGACGAGATCGAAAATAGATGCAATAAGGCAAACCAACTCATTGGACAAATGGCACCAATAGTAAAGAACAAACATGTATCAGTAAAGAACAAACATGTATCAATAACTACTAAGAAAGCACTTTACAACACAATCTTCCTACCAACCCTATGTTACCAATGCCAAACCTCAATGCCAAAAATCACAACAGAAATGAGATTCCTGAGAAGAATACTCAATGTATCAAGAAGAGATAAGATCAGAAATGAAGAAATCAGGACTAAAGTGGAGGTTGTATCTGCTCTAGATTTTATTAGAAGGCAGCAAGTCAAATGGTTTGGCCTTCTTCTTCTTTCTTTCGCTTGAAATATGTCTATAACTGCAATGTTGTCTCTTGTATGAATCTTGTAGTCTTTTTCAGTTCAGACATCGGTCCATAGAGTTTATTTTCCACTGTCGTCGCTCTAGGACAGAAGGTTTGCCTAGATATGTTATATTTTGGGCAGTCTTGGAGTATGTGCTCTGCTGTCTGCGTCGCCAATCCACATGTGCACATGACTGTTTCACCAATCTTGAATTTTGTATACATGTGGTTGCGTAATCTATTGTGTCCTGTTCTGAGGCGTAGAATAATGACTTGTTCTGGTCTATCCATAACGTGGTAGTCATCTTGAGCAGGTTTTGGTGGCTTTCTGACTGATTTGATCATTCTTTTCATTTGGTGATATGTAACGGGCACATCAGGCTGTTCTTCTTTGGCTCCTTCCTTAGCCAATTGATCAGCTCTGTCGTTTCCGGGTATTCCACAGTGGGATGGTATCCACTGTATGGTGACCTTATGCTGACTGCTAAGTTCAGAAAGTAGTGTCCTTAGTACTGGCAATTTCCCAGACAGAAGCGCCTCGAGTACTGATTTTGCATCTGTCAATAGCACCACAGGTTGTGTACCATTGCTGGCACCCAGTAATTTCTCTGTTGCTATCTTGATTGCCTCAATTTCAGCATCATAGTTATGGCAGTACTTTCCTGTCGGTACTCTGGCTGTGTCCCTAGTATTATTTGGGTATTCTATGTACACTCCTGCTCCTACATTTCGAACAGCATTTTGTGCTGACCCATCTGTGTAGACTCGGATCTAGAGGTCCTGTGGGTAATCTTCATCAAGGAAGCTGAGAGTGGCTGTTCTGCGCTGCACACTGTTCTGTTCTTCCTTGTCAAATATTCCTCTCACTTTTGTCTGGATTTGTAATGATAGTCTATGTTCATCTTTCCATGGAGTTCGCTCCGGAATAGTTGTTAGAGGGATACCAACTGTGGGCAGATCGGTGGTTTCTCTGCAGAGTCGTTTGGCTTGGTGGATAAAACTACTTCTTTTCAACCTGCCCCATAGCTAGGTTTATCAAATCTGTTCTTCATAGGGTGGCCTGGCAAGCTGAGGAACTTTTCTGCTTGTATTAGCGTTTTCGTATCTCTGCGCTCTCTCAGTGCTTGTGTCCTCCCCATCTTCTCCATTTCCACTATAGGGGTTGATCTCATCCCTCCTGTGGTGACTCTACGTGCTTGATTTTGCACCTTGTCCAGTGTGAGTTTTGATGCCGAACACCACGCAGTTGACCCGTATTCCAGGTGTGGTCTTATGCTCTATTGATAAACTTTGCTAAGTATTTTCCCACTGGCTCCCCATGTGGTTCCACTTAGCTTTCTCAGGATGGCTATTTTCCTTCTTGCTTTTGCTACTGCTTTGTTGATGTGCTTTCTCCATGTCAGCCTGCCATCAAATGTTACTCCAAGGTATGTTGGTTCTTTATCTTCTCTTAGGGGTGTTCCATTTATCTGGATGACCCCTGCCTTTTGTTTTGGAGAGAGGGTAAATAGAGTGGTGCTGCACTTATCAGTGTTTATGCTGACACACCATCTATTTGCCCATGCAACAAATGTATCTACAGCTATTTGTAGCGATCTGGTGGCTACTGATGCAAGTTCATTTGTGCTCCATAGAACCAGGTTATTGGCGTACATTGCTGCTTTAATTCAATGCGGTAGATTAGCAACGAGATCATTGGTGAAGATTAGAAAAAGTGTGGGGGACAAGACTCCGCCCTGGGGAACACCGTGACGCAGTAGTACTTTCTTGCTCTCGAGTCCGTCTATCTGTACTCGGGCTCTTCTGCTGTGCAAGTATGCTTTCACCCATTTATACATTCTTCCATTGACTTTGCAGTTTCTCAGTTTCTTCATCGGACCTTCTTTCCAGACTTTGTCAAAAGCTTTCTTCAGATCTATTCATGCTGCAAGCACCAGTTTCTTCTCTTGGAATGCATCCTCAATTTCTTGATAGAGGTAGGTTGTCTGATCTTCCGTAGAGTAGCACTGCCTAAAGCCAGCCTGCTGTGGCACAAGGATGTTTTTACTTTCAATGTACCACTGCAGTCTGTGATTGATGAATCCAGTGTTTTGCAGAGACAGCTGGTGCGGCTAATTGGTCTGTAGCTAGAGGCAATGGAACTATCTTTCCCTGATTTTAGGAGGGGTATCATGATTGCTTCTCTCCAGGCTTGTGGAACACTGCCTAAGGTCCAACTGTTATTAAAGATCTGCAACAGCTTTGCTTTGGCCTCTGTTCCTAGGTTCCTGATCATTTCATTGGAGATACCATCAGCTCCTGGTGACTTTCTCATTTTCAGTTTTGATTTGGCTAGCTCCAGTTCGCTGACTGTGATGGGTGCCTCCAGAACCTCATGTACTATTTCCTTCTGTCCCGTATGTTGCTGTTTCTCTCGAATCTCTTGTTGTTTCTCTGGACTAATTTTGATATTGTTATCTTGTGCGAATGAGTCCGCAAAATGGTCAGCTGCTTGCTTTCATGTTAAGATGTTTTCCATCTTTATGTAGTGCAATTTTTGAGTTTCTCCTTGTGCCCTCATCGTTAAGTTGTTTTATTAGCTTCCACAATTTCCTTGTGTCTCTTTCAAAGTTCAGAGACTCCGTTTTCTCCTGCCAGCTTTTCCGTCTAGCCTGCAGCTTGGCCCTTTGGAATTTGGCTTTTGCATGCTGGAATTTATTGTGGTGCTCTTGGATGGGTGTGGCCTCTGCTTGCTTTCTACACTCTTCCACATCATTATGCAACTGTCCCAGTTCACTACTCCAGTAGGGTTTATATTGTTTACGGGCTCCTCTTGGTACTGTTTCTCGCGCTGCCTGCAATATGCATTTCCCAAACTCTTCAACTACTTTATTTATGTCTTTCTCAGTGTTCAGGTTTTTAACCAGTATGCTGGTGCGATTCTTGTACATTGCCCAGTTTGCTTTCTTGTAGTTCCACCTCGAGAGGGTGCTGCTTTCACTTACAAGCTCATTTTCTACAGTTAGAAAGACTGGCCGATGATCACTGCCACCAAGTTGTTTCCCAACAATTCGTGTAATGTTCCACTCCAGGTCTGGTGAATGAAAAGCCAGGTCAGGTGTAGTTGTAGTGTGCCATGATCTCGAGTAGAAAGTATGTGGGTCGGACGGCTTGTTAATCAAGATGAATCTATTCTCATCCTGCCAGTCTTCCAGTCTCTCTCCTCTCTGGTCCATGTGATCATAGCCCCAGCTCTGCGAGTGGCTGTTGAAATCGCCACACACAATCATTTTTTCTGTTAATGGTAGTGTGTCCAGTGCCTGTGGGCGGTCGCTTGGACAGTAGTAATTGATCAGATGTAGGTCTGTATTGCCTGTCTTAAGTTTGAGTGTCTGATACTCAGCCCCTTCCATGTAGACTTCGATTTGGGAAGCAGTGATGTTATTTTTGACAAGGGTCAGTATCCCACCTTTTCGCCTGTCCTTTCGGTCAGATCGGTAACACTGGTAGCCTCTGATTTTGAAGGCTATTTTTTCGTTGAGGTGAGTTTCTTGCAAGCAACATACACTTACTTTTTCTTGGTCCAGGATGTTTTCTAATTCTATTTTTTTTTGTTGCTGACTCCCTCCGCATTCCAGTGCATTATTTTAAGTCTTTGTTTAGTATGGCCAGCCGTTCTATTCTCAGGTCCCCTGGCTCCACAGGACATCTGAGAAGGACCTCCAGTAGTTGGGGTTGGACCCTTTCGAGACATAGGGCCCGGCACTGCACCTGCCTGGGGGGTCCAAAGCAGGGCGAGCACCATAAAATTTAGCATTAGTCGACATATTCCATTTTGCGTAATTGCATGGCATCCTGATTTCTGTGGTACGCCTCCTGTCTGGTTGCCTCCGTCTTCAGCACCTTTTCCTTGCTAGAGCAGACTGTGGTCTCACTCGAGTTTAGATGTGTACACACGCACACACTTGCCTGTGCATGCATGTACGCGCATACACATCTAGAGCATACTGGTTATTTTTCGGCGCCAGAAACTCGCCGTCGCCCTTTCTCCTGTTAGTTTGAACAGTTCCGCCACGTGAAGGCCAGGAGTTGGACTTTTGCTGCAGAGGTTATGTATTCACGAGCCATTGGGGTATTTAAGCAATGTTGGGCGCTCACCCCAACACTGCGCCCCGGCTACATACAGCAATTTGGAACCATGGTTTGGCCTTGCAAGTAGGTTACCAACTAACAGTATACCACAACAAGCAATGATGTACAGACCAAAGGGAAGCAGAGGAAGAGGCCGACCACGTAAACAATGGACGCAGGGAATAACAGAGTCCATGGGAATATCAATACATGAAACCCATAATCGGGCACTCTTCCGTTGTTTATACTTCACCTCGACACCGCAAGGTACAAGAGGAACAAGATGAGATGAGATGATGAAATTGTATGTTTTTTTTTAAATGTTGGTTTGGTTTATTGTGTGTGTGTGTGTGCGCGCGCGCGTGCGTGCGTTCGTGTGTATGTGTGTGCGTGCGTGTGTGTGTGGTGTTGTGTGTACGAGACACACGTTGTTCCTATACCTTGAATATTATTTCTCTGTTGTGAACCTTGTTTGTAGACCTTGAATATTGATTTACTTTGTTCTTAGGCATTGAATATTGATTCTCTGATGTGTACATTGCTTAAAGGTCCCACATCAACCCAACTGAGCCACCTCTCACTACACACATGGTAGCTCACAGTGTTACTATCCTTTGCTTCTCTTAAGGGCTATAATATTATACAGAAGAACACATTCAGTGCAGAATTACACGCTCTTTAGGAAACGATAACAGTTGTTGTCACCAGGAAATTATACTCGTACTTATGTTTGTATCCCAGAAACGGAAGAATCCGTGCTGGCATGCCAACCTCCTGCTCTCTGCCATCTTCTTTCATTTCTATTCACAGTTCCGTTTCAGTCGCCTGGATATGGATAGCCGTTGATAGGTGCCAGCAAATAGAAGACGTAAGACCCGATAGACTATGATTCGCTGCAATATAACAGGAAGCTTCACAATAATCTACGTATGCACGCTGAAGTTTACTAAACTTTGTTAATTATTGTCAAGAATGGTTAGTGCCAAGTAGCAGAGCAGATGAAATGACGTAAAATAAAGTTGGTGAGAAAATCGCGAACCAACTTTTACGAGAAACCAACGATGTGACGTAAACAGGAGAAAACGTCAGAGAGATTGTCAACAACAACAAACAGTCAGATCTTAGAGCTTGACGAACGAGGCAGCACAATTCGATTCTCAGGAACTAGATAAATTATGTACTGGCAGGACACCACTCTGATGGCTAACAAATATTGAAGAGGAGGACGAGAGATATTAGTGCATGATGTATATCAGCCCGAAAATCATGGACAGATGCGACCGTATCAGAATGGGACTTAGAAAGTCAGAACAAGGTGACACATAGGCAGATTGGTGAAGGACAGAAGTACCGGGACATTCTAGTTGCAAGTATTTAATATGTTCAGCTGCGCAGCATTCCTATGTAATATTTTCACTACCGTCCCGCCTGGCCATAACAGGCACGGTATCAACCAATTGTAATTTTTTCATTAATATTATTGAATATGTGACAAGCTTGAACATTGGCAAATAAATAGAGCCTCAACATGATGAACAACGGTTTCGAGTCATCTATCACTGTTGGTATTATTTTTCTGCATTCTGCTGGAATGGTGCAACCCTTGACCATTGATCGTTTGATGATGTTTCATTGTTTATCGCAAAACACCCTCTAGCAGTTAGTTCTCATTTGGTAACCCCAGGTATTTGACCAGGATTTACGATACCATCTCATAAGGCCATCCATTAGTCTTCTGGTTTGTAGAAGCAATTAAATTCCCACCTCATCGGTGGGGAAATAATGTTGCATGTCCATTGCAGCCCGTTGCGATCAACTCCAATAACAGGCTGATTTACTCAGTAATTTTACGTTCAGTAGTTTGCCATTGCTTACTAAACGAAAAGTCAGGGTCGAAGTAGGGAATGAATCCCATACTCCGCCGTCAGCGCACATGAAGTTTAAGCGCATTAAGCCTCGCAGCCACGCAGATCGCGGTGACACTGCCTCAGCGGCGGCTTAATTTATAACCCTGTCCGTCCCGCTCCGGGTAGATCAGGGTTACATTTTTCATTCCACCGAGTGACCTTGGTAAGGCATTTTCCAACATTCTGTAATGTTGGTCGTGCTTCAGCAACATTCTTATTGAAATAATCTAAAATGTGGAGGTCAGCATGACCGAATGGATAAGAACGCTTGATCTTAAACATCCGGTGTGCTGATGCCGAAGTAAGTTCAACCCCTACACCAGACAGCTGGACTAAAATGTTGACCTGTCGTCCTTGACTTTGGCACGTAAATTACAAGTACCTCTGAAGTCGGAGTGGGTTCGCCTGATGGCGAGAGACACTGTTAATAGGGAAAGGTAATCCACGCGCAAAGTTCAGACCATTTACTACTCGAAGTAGTGTGTATGGACTACGCTTGATTTTAAAGCGAGCCAGCGCAAACGACATCTAAAAATAATTTTTTTTTTTTGCTCTCGCTTGCTCGCTTTGAATCAAATGTAGTCCATACACACTACTTCTAGTAGTTCTGGACTGAATTTTGCGTGTGGATTGCTTTCCCAATTAACTGTGTCCATCTTCATCTGGCTTACCCACTACGACTTCAGAGGCACTTGTAATTTACGTCCTCAAGTCAAGGACGATAGGTCAACATTTTAGTACAATTGTCCGGTGTAGGGGTTAAACCCCTTACCTCGGCATCAGCACATCGGATGATTTAGAATAGGCGTTCTTATCTATTCGGCCATGCTGACCTGAATGTTCTGTTCTAAGTATTATGTCACCAGACAGGCAAATGCGTCAATTCTCCACTGCTCACCGCCTTTCATACCCCTTAGTCCTTAGCTTACGCCATATTACATGTATTTCGAATGACCTCTTAGTTTTTGATTCTGTTGAAATCAAAGGTGGTGGATCGTCCCAGAGAGTCTAGAACTACCATGACGTTTTAGGCAAGACTGGTTCTCGGGGTTTAGGTGTGCTGGCTATTCTTTAAAGTCATCTAGCTTGAACTATTAACTCTTGCCTGGCGTAATTCATAAAATACATCGTGTAGTTCTTCGTTTCTGTCTCTCCCTTGTGTTCAATGGTTCGATTAGAGGTCAACATGGCCGAATGGATAATAACGCTCAATCTTAAACTTCCGGTAAGCTAATGCCGAGGTAACGGGTTCGACCGGTAAGCTGGACTAAATTATTTACTTCTCGTCCTTGACTTGGAGACGTAAATTACAAGTACCTCAGAAGGAATCGATTCGCCTGGATGGCGAGGGACAACTGATAATACGGAAATCCACAAGTCAGTCACGTGCACAGCCTAGAAACGGCAACTATTTGAACTAGTAGAACATGTATGGACTATGCTGCAGTTCAAAACAAGCTAACGCTAAAAAAAAAAAAAAACAACACAACAAAAAAATTGGTTCGCATTTCATGACAATGAAAAGGTCATATTGTGACCGTGCGATTTGGGAGACATGATCGCCCGCGCTTATTGGCTTGGCAAATGATGATGATTATGAAAAGTTGAGTTGAGATGAGTTGAGCTAAAAACCCACATCACTGCACTCAGAACATTCCCATACGCACTCCGTCCCCTCGTTCAACAGCCAGCGAAGAGTCATACTACTAATCATTCCCACCGCTATCTGCTTGAAAATTATCCAGGTCTTCCCTCTTAGTTTTGAGATTCTTCCAGAACCACTGCCAATTCTCCCGCCTTATCATTCTTTCCACAATCGGGTTCTCAGTCTGTTCTCCCGCCTTCTCCCATAGGCGCTCTACCACCTCTCCCTTATTCATAGGTAATCTGCCACCAAGAGGTGCATTCCCTGCTAGCCCATCAACCTGTTCATTCCCTCCGTACTGTCGCACTGTTTTGCATGGCAGGGCAAAATAGCCATACAATTCTCACAATCTGTGACCTCTGAAGTGAGGAAAGCCATTTCACACTAAACATTCCTTTCTCCACCTTACTAAGCATACGCCTTGAGTCTCTAATGGATGTAATGTGTGTTACAGTGATCTCCTCCAACCATCGCAAAGCCGCTGTTAGTGCTTCCACATCCATCCTCATGCTGGAGGTCGTAGTCTCATATGCCAGACTTTCCTTTTTCAAGCATCATCTATTAGCCTTTGCGATGAAGCCCCAACCACGACGTCTGTTCACTACTGACCCACAGACCACTATGTCACCTTGATGTATGTTGCTTTTCTTCATGTTGGACGTTCATTATATTATTAAAGTGTCACTTAGTTGCTGTTGACCAAGCCGCAATACTGTACTCAAGGATTGACCTCACTCGACTAATATCCGTATGTGTTTTTCCATTCGTCGGTCTCAGTAGGTGTTTTTATTCAGACTCTTAAGTCACAGACATTATATTTCAAAAACTGAAGTACTTTGGCTACTATAAACATTACGGTGGTTATGAAAGAACCGTGACTGAGGGCATGGTTCCTGAAAGAAAGGCAGAGGTCGCCTAGCACGACAGTCCACGCAGGTCTTTAAAGACACCCGGGAATAAGATTACACAAGGCAGGGGAGCCGGCGAATGACTGAGAGTCTGTCCAGTGGGTTATGATGGCTCTGTCTTTCTGTCAGAGGAAATACATCGCATGTATTCTCCAATTCCTTTATACTCAGAGTAATTGCTAATTTACTAATTAATTACTGTATACTTTAACTTTATGTTATGTATTTGATAATTTATATTAACATCCTAAATTAAATTATAAAAAGGGACAATTTTACATGCCTTAATGTGTATTGGGCATATGGTGCTAAATTCAAATGTGTATAGACCAGCCAGAACTCCATGGTTGATGTGGTCAGGCGGTCAGTATCACGAAGTTATTGATTTGATTCACGCGTCAGGTTTCTTTTTTTACATTTAAGCAAGGTTATTCACACGCTGATTCTTTTTAATTAAATGTTTTAAACGTAACATGTTTTCAAATACCCTAATATGTTTATTCTATTAAGGTTTTGTATACTACATATATCTGTAGTGTAAACCCTTGTCCTTTAATTACAATTCATTAGCTAAGAATCGTTATCTCGTCCTCACATTGTATTAGGTAAAGAACAAAAGCAATATGAAGTCCTCTATTTAAACACTTGGCGTGTAACTGCTTTGTTTACATCTCGTATTTGCTCATCAAACTATTTTTTTAAAATAACAAATAATTTTCACATTTCTATTTCTAAACTATGTAATTTTGAAAAATTAACCGTTTAACATATTGAAAAGAGATAAATATGAAAAGAATTGTAAAAAATGAACCGTGATAACAAAAATGCGATATTGCCATTGGTTAAAATTACTAGTCGGTTTAGAAGCTTCCTTGTGATGTCGAAGCACTTCTAGATAGACCTCATCTCGCCAGGACACCCCTCATTTTTTTTAATGGGAGTGAATTTCATCATTGATCGTTGGCTGTATCCATAACCAGTAGAGTCTTTCCTCATAAAATGTCGAACGTAAGTATACATTGTTTTCTTGTTGCCGTATTCTTAACACTCTCTGCCTGAACCTCTATCGGAGACGGACTGTCGGATCTTGATGACGGTGAAGACGAACCACACCACGCATTTAGTTTAGGTGTGTTATCTATCTATTACGAAATCTTATTTCTCCGATGGTTTTGTTTCATAATATTTACTAAATAAGTTTAATCAATGGCCAGACAAAATAATTGACCATATATTCATATAATTAATATAATATCTGAACTATATAACTAAGGATTATTCTAAACGTTAAATAACAAAAATAACCTCATATAGGTATTTTAGTAACATTTTCTGAATTGCTTTTCAATTATACAACCTGCATAGTTGGATACCTCTTAAAAAATCAAATCCAGCTGTACCCCAGTCAATTCTGTAGGTCAATTCTATGCTGTGATATTAATGTTTATGATGTGTTAGTCATGTAATTTAATATAAAGATTGAGGAAAACATAGTGTTTGAGTTGAGCACTTTGACTTTGGTGACACAAGACTTAGCAAGTCCTATGACAATTTTAATTTGAGTATTTACTAATGAGATGGCCACAGAAGATAGGCCTTGAAATTCAAAATCTAATGGTACCTCAATGATGCCTGTATGTCACTTATAAGTGAAGATATTCACATTTTTGTGAAGGTGAGACGAGTTGCGATTTTTCATGCTATTCACCCGTAAGTGTAGCTCTCCAGTGTGTCCATTACCTCCTCGAGCGAGTGTACATGTGCCTGCGAGATTGTCTCAAATGGTCGTATGAAAACTGACTTCAAAAATATGTTCCGTCATGTTAAATGATTACAAAATAGTACAAGTACACAAATAAATTATTAAGTTTTCCGTCATGTTAAATGATTACAAAATAGTACAAGTACACAAATAAATTATTAATGATCTTTAAAATTGTGTTCTCTTTAACTTTAGTAGGTCAAATCGCACGTCTTATGTGTTGAAAAGTGTAGCGCAATCGATATGTCATGACTCATTCACAAAGTCACATCTTCGCAGAAAATCTGTTTTTCAACCACAATTTGAGCAAGTTTAGCGATGAAACTATGCTGATTCGGGGGCAATATTTTATATGGCAATTAAAATTCACATTAAACAAAGACATCTATTGGATTTATCGATTACGATCGCAATCATTCGGCTGCCTCTGTGGGATGCGCTCCCTGGCAGTCGGCAGCTTGCACATATCCATAGTGCACACTGTATTCACAAACTTCCAGTTTCTTAGTTCTATATAGTTCGTAATGTTTAATAGTTTCTATTATATCACCTAATAATTTTGTGAAAAATTAAAAAAAAAAAAATGCCCAGCCGGGATAAGAACCCCGGTCTCCCGCGTGACAAGCGGACTGATTACGACAACGCTAGCGAGAACACAATCCTTTTTCTACAAAGATATTTATAGTATGAACCATCAGATTTTTAATTTTGAGTATTTTCTCATGGGACCACCACCAAAAGATAGGCCTTGAGAAACCGAATCTAATGGTACCAAGATGATGCATGTATGTCAATTAGAAGCGAAGATATGCAACTTTGAGTGTCGAGATCATTAACGCAGAAATTGACACAAAAGATCTCTTCTGCACATCTTTTTTTCGTGTCCGAACCAAGGTCATAGCAGAAGTTATCAAAACTAGAGTAGTTTGTTTATTTTTAAACGAACATCCTAGCAACCATACACGAACATCCTAGCAACCATACATCATTGCGATCGGTGTAGCGAAGCCTAACCGCTCATGTCATCTATTTTTACATATGATGTAACATTATCTAATTAGCATATAAAAATGGCCACCAATTAGTTATTATATTAATTAATTACCAAGTGCATTCTTTATATTATGTTTAAACCCTGGCACGTAATATATTGTATTATGCGGAATGATGCTACCCACATAATGGGTTAATTCCTGTTTAGATAGTATGCAACGTTATCTAATTAGCATATAAAAATGGCCGCCAATTAGTTATTATATTAATTAATTACCAAGTGCATTCTTTATATTATGTTTAAACCCTGGCACGTAATATATTGTATTATGCGGAATGATGCTACGCACATAATGGGTTAATTCATGTTTAGATAGTATGCAACGTTATCTAATTAGCATATAAAAATGGCCGCCAATTAGTTATTATATTAATTAATTACCAAGTGCATTCTTTATATTATGTTTAAACCCTGGCACGTAATATATTGTATTATGCGGAATGATGCTACGCACATAATGGGTTAATTCCTGTTTAGATAGTATGCAACGTTATCTAATTAGCATATAAAAATGGCCGCCAATTAGTTATTATATTAATTAATTACCAAGTGCATTCTTTATATTATGTTTAAACCCTGGCACGTAATATATTGTATTATGCGGAATGATGCTACGCACATAATGGGTTAATTCATGTTTAGATAGTATGCAACGTTATCTAATTAGCATATAAAAATGGCCGCCAATTAGTTATTATATTAATTAATTACCAAGTGCATTCTTTATATTATGTTTAAACCCTGGCACGTAATATATTGTATTATGCGGAATGATGCTACCCACATAATGGGTTAATTCCTGTTTAGATAGTATGCAACGTTATCTAATTAGCATATAAAAATGGCCGCCAATTAGTTATTATATTAATTAATTACCAAGTGCATTCTTTATATTATGTTTAAACCCTGGCACGTAATATATTGTATTATGCGGAATGATGCTACGCACATAATGGGTTAATTCATGTTTAGATAGTATGCAACGTTATCTAATTAGCATATAAAAATGGCCGCGAGAAGAAGAAGAAGAAGAAGACTGGCCACGATATGAAAAAGATTTGCAGAAAGAAATACAGAAAGACAGCATGATCGACCACAGTTGTACTCACAGTTTCTTGCTGCACCTCTTATACTCTTGAAGCCAAGCGTAGCAATTGGAGCTCTCTGCATTAAGGCATCCGAGCAGCCGAGCTATGTACCCTTTCAGAATAGGGTATCCTTCTTGGAACACAGACAGATGGGATCTGAGATCATCAGCAGTCCTTCTTTATTACAATTCTGAATATAAAATAAATGTACGTAAAAGTAATTGGGAATATTCTTCAACAAGTGAATAGGTACAATTATCTCGGAACAGTAATATCTGATGGGAGATGCCTTGAAGAGATTAGAACAAGAATCGCCATGGCAAAAGTAGCCTTTAGCAAGATGAAGTACATACTGACCAATAAAAAGATGTCAATTGAAACGAGAAAAAGAGTGTTGAGATGCTACATAGAAATAAATAGGAGGCAAGTGAAATATTTCGGCCATGTTATTGTTAAAAGACATGATACTCTTTAAAAAACCATACTGGAGGGCAAGGTTGAGGGCATGCGAGCAAGAGGTAGACAACGCAGTGCCGCCCATTGATTTTCAATGGCAAAAACCTGTTGGCAAAAAAATAATGTTTTGAACCACTTCGTAAGCATCTTGAGCGATGAAAATCACCAAATATATGTAAAATTGCATGCAGAATACGAAAATCCATGTGAAAACATTATACTATTAATACATCAAGCTTAAAATAACCGATATATGTGTTTGCAGCAGTGCCGCCATTCAGCCCATTGATTTTCAATGGCAAAAAAATGTTCCCGACAAACAATGTTTTGAACCACTTTGTAAGCATCTTGAGTGATGAAACTCACCAAATAAATGTAAAATTGCATGCAGAATACGAAAATCCATGTGAAAACATTGTTCTATTAATACATCAAGCTTAAAATAACCGATATATGTGTGTGCAGCAGTGCCGCCATTCAGCCCATTGATTTTCAATGGCAAAAAAATGTTCCCGACAAACAATGTTTTGAACCACTTTGTAAGCATCTTGAGTGATGAAACTCACCAAATAAATGTAAAATTGCATGCAGAATACGAAAATCCATGTGAAAACATTGTTCTATTAATACATCAAGCTTAAAATAACCGATATATGTGTGTGCAGCAGTGCCGCCATTCAGCCCATTGATTTTCAATGGCAAAAAAATGTTCCCGACAAACAATGTTTTGAACCACTTTGTAAGCATCTTGAGTGATGAAACTCACCAAATAAATGTAAAATTGCATGCAGAATACGAAAATCCATGTGAAAACATTGTTCTATTAATACATCAAGCTTAAAATAACCGATATATGTGTGTGCAGCAGTGCCGCCATTCAGCCCATTGATTTTCAATGGCAAAAAAATGTTCCCGAAAAACAATGTTTTGAACCACTTTGTAAGCGTTTTGAGCGATGAAAATCACCAAATATATGTAAAATTGCATGCAGAATACGAAAATCCACATGAAAACATTATACTATTAATACATCAAGCTTAAAATAGACAATTACTCACTTATATCACAAGAAATTCAATTTTTCAAAGACTGAAGGAAACTTACCCACATTCTGCGAGTTCAAAATGGCAGACTGACCTTTGGTCATGAAGCCAAGATGGCGCCCGTGGTTGTTATGTGTTATTTGAAGGTATCCAATCAAACACACGAGAACCACCTATAATCGACAATGACTCGTTGACACGGCGAGACCCTTCTGCGCAAGCGCGGAAAAAATTGTTTCCGGTAGAAGTCTGTTTACAGTATACGGTTCACGCTAATATTTATATAGTCAAGCCGCCGTTTTGGGTTACATGATCGTAATATTTTCGCCTGTTTTTTAACCACAATTAAAGCAAGTTTAGCAATGAAACTTTCCATCTTCTGTAAAATTGAATACAGAATTCGAAGATTCATCTACAATTGATGGTTTTCTATTGAAAGCACCAGAAAAAAATTATTTACGGTTCAGCTTGCCGTTTTCATTTTTCTCCGCACGCGAGGTTGGTCTCAACCAACACGGGTCATAGACGGATTATGAAAACTGACTTCAAAAATATGTTCTGTCATGTTAAATGATTAAAACCCCGGGAAGGTTAACCCGGTCAACAAATGCCCGCAGAAGTCGGATGTGTCGGCCTAACGGCGCAAGAACGCAGCTCTGCTGTAAACAGGCACAACGCAATCACATCCGGAAAAAAAAACTCTGGATGAACGAAGAAGAAGAAATGATTAAAAGATAGTACAAGTATACAAATAAATTATTAATAATCTTTAAACTTGTGTTCTCTTTAACTTTTGTAGGTCAAATTGCACATTTTGAGTGGTGAAAACTGAAAGTGTACATGCCATTTCGATCGATACGCACATGCGCAGTCACCATGGCACATGGCCATGCGTTTACCCATTCGCAAAAACACGCTTCGCCGAAAATGTTCTTTTTCATCCACAAAAAAGCTAGTATAGCGATGAAATGTTCCAGATATATTTAAAATTGTAGGCAAAGTTCAAAGATACATCTATAATTGATGCAATTCTATCAACGCTAGAATAGTGTTACAAAGTGCACATGCCAGTCAGATCGATAATCACAAAGAACAAAACCACGCCTCCACAGAAAATGTTGTTTTTCTCCACAATTGAAGCTAGTACAGCGAAACTTTCCAGATATATTTAAAATTGTGTGCAGAATTAAAAAATACATCTATAATTGATGCAATTCTATCAACAACACCAAAACCAATTAATTACGGTAAGTATGAAATATATTCGTATTTATATAAAAGTTCACCATGATTTCAACCAATCGCCATGCATGGAATATTAAGCCTACCTTTCCTGGAAAACCCAGGATGACGTGTGTTATTGTCACGTGAGATTTGAATGAATGAATGACGTCGAAAGAATGCATGGTAAATTAGACAGCGTTTTCCAGGACAAGATTTTCAATGGCGGGACGACCCCGTACATGAATTTTGTTTTTACTTCGGGTAGTGGCACGATGGAACATGCTACACAAGTATTCAAACACTAGGACTTATGTAAGTATCATATTTAAAAGTCACATGATTAATCTTTAAAACTTCCCACAAATAGGCTTAAATGATTGATAGTTTAAAATAATACTGTTACAAAGTGTTAACGTATAGCGAAAATATGTGTATTCTTTAACCCTTTACAGGGCAGGCGCTTGTCCGTTTTGTAGCCCTGAACGGGCAAGATTTTCTCAGGTTCTGTAAAATTTCGGGTCGCGTTAGTAAAAACATCACAAATAAGGTGTTAGTCAACCGATTTTAGTTAAATGAACAACACAATGACGGGAAAAGCATGCAGAATATGTTTCTCACGTGATTGTTGCCGGTAATCCATATATGAACACAAATATTTACGAAATACGGCATGTTGTTTGTGATTTTCCGTCATCTATACGGCAATTTACAAACACATTTTCAGAATCATAATCACTTTCTTTAAAGTCCGACTCACGACTGCTAATGCAAAGTAACGCTTTGCACTGATATCTAGCTCCGATTAATAATCAACTTCGTGCCCTTTAATGGAACTACAAGAAAGCAGACTGGGCAATGTACCAGCATCGCACCAGCATACTGGTTACAAACCTGAACACTGAGAAAGACTTAAATAAAGTGGTTGAAGAGTTTGGGAAATGCATACTACAGGCAGCACGAGAAACAGTACCAAGAGGAGCCGTAAACATTACAAACCCTACTGGAGTAGTGAACTGGAACAGTTGCATAATGATGTGGAAGTGCGTAGAAAGCAAGCAGAGGCCAAACCCAGCCAAGAGAACCACAATAAATATCAGCATGCAAAATCCAAATTTCAAAGGGCCAAGCTGCAGGCTAGATGGAAAAGCTGGCAGGAGAAAACATAGTCACTGAACTTTGAAAGAGATACAGGGAAGTTGTGGAAGCTAATAAAACAACTTAACGATGAAGCTACGGGGAGAAACTAAAAAATTGCACTACATAAAGATAGTAACATCTTAACAGGAAAGCAAGCAGCTGACCATTTTGTGGACTCATTCGCACAAGATAACAATATCGAAATTAGTCCTGAGAAACCACAAGAGATTCGAGAGAAATGGCAACATACAGGACAGGATGAAATAGTACATGAGGTTCTGGAGGCACCTATCACAATCAGCGAACTGGAGCTAGCCATATCAAAACTGAAAATGAGAGTATCACCAGGATCTGATGGTATCTTCAATGAAATGATCAGGAACCTAGGAACAGAGGCCAAAGCAAAGGTGTTGCAGATCTTCAATAACAGCTGGACCTTAGGTAGTGTTCCACAAGCCTGGAAAGAAGCAATCATGATACCCCTCCTAACATCAGGGAAAGATAGTTTCATTGCCTCCAGTTACAAACCAATTAGCCTCACCAGCTGTCTCAGCAAAACAATGGAGCACATCATCAATCACAGACTGCAGTGGTACATTGAAAGTAAAAACATCCTTGTGCCACAGCAGGCTGGCTTTAGGCAGTGCTACTCTACGGAAGATCAGACAACCTACCTCTATCAAGAAATTGAGGATACATTCCAAGAGAAGAAATTGGTGCTTGCAGCATGAATAGATCTGAAGAAAGCCTTTGACAAAGTCTGGAAAGAAGGTCTGATGAAGAAACTGAGAAACTGCAAAGTCAATGGAAGAATGTATAAATGGGTGAAAGCATACTTGCACAGCAGAAGAGCCCGAGTACAGATAGACGGACTCGAGAGCAAGAAAGTACTACTGCGTCATGGTGTTCCCCAGGGCGGAGTCTTGTCCCTCACACTTTTTCTAATCTTCATCAATCGACTCTGCAGAGAAACCACCGATCTGCCCACAGTTGGTATCCCCCTGAAAATTATTCCAGAGCGACCTCCATGGAAAGATGAACATAGACTATCACTACAAATCCAGACTAAAGTGAGAGGAATATTTGACAAGGAAGAGTAGAACAGTGTGCAACGCAGAACAGCCACTCTCAGCTTCCTTGATGAAGAATACCCATAGGACCTCTGGATCCGAGTCTACACAAATGGAACTTTTACAACAGGAATGGGAAGATCTTTGAAGGCACACAAACATAGAATTAAAGAGAAGGGCATAAGACACAAATTATGGTATTGAATTAGAAGCTTCATCACCAGTTCAAGGACTGGAATACATGATGATGATATTGGTTTAAATAAATGTATTTTTCATGAAACAGTGATGGTTTTTAAAACATTATTTTTAGAACACTAAACATATTCAATTCCAAATAATGTGACCCATGGGTGAAGTACTCGTGTTTATGAAGTAAAGCATGTAGAATGGTTTCAGCTGTTTATCTGACAGTTTTTCCATAAAAGCAAATTTAAATTTTTGAATTGCATGTAATAATGTTGTTACATAACCTGGGATGATAATAACATACACAAACTGTTCATTCAACAGGTATCAAACGTGGAAAATCTGTCACCGCAGATAATTAGACAAGTTACAAAAGAAATAAGTAGTTTGTGTCGAAATCCACCGGAGGGAATAAAAGTGTTTATGAATGATGAGGATGTGACAGACATACAAGCAACTATTGAAGGACCAGGTATGTTGTTTACATTATCTCTTTCCAGTCTGTGTAGGGACATTGTCACCATCATCAGTAGGCTGTAAGCACCTTGTCAGTGCTCGTGTGATTATGCTTCTCCACATCTTGCCATCTCAGTGTATCAGTTTATACAGACACCTTTCCAGGTCTTTGGTCACATTATGAGAAGAAATAGGAAGAAATAAATTGGAGAACTTGGTGACAACTGGCAAGATCAAGGGAAGGCAGAGACGTAAATACCTGGATGGCTTGGCCAGGTGGCATGGCCACATCTTTCATCTAATGTTATCAATGTACTTGAATATTTGAATTTCTGATATCATTATGTAGCAGATCTTTTGCAAACCATCGCTTTCATCATGGCTCCGCGAAAAGTGTTTTTATCTCCTGCCTCCCACACCTCCCCATGCCTAGCTGTTTACACTGTCCTGTGTCGATCTTCATGCTGGTCAACTGCTTCTTCTAGAAACCATGGCTTCCATCATTGGTCTTTCCAAAGCACTGTGATGTGTTTTCTTCGATGTTCAGATCTGATAGAATATGAGCATTGTTTGTTTTCTTGGTGTACAATTTTCTAAGAAGCTTTCTGTAACATTTAATCTCAAAAACCCTAATTTTCTTCTTCAGTAATTGCGAAATGATCAATGAGTCACAGGAAAGATGCAACTTTTCACACATATTACTTGTTTGCTGGTGTTTCACTATAGTTTTTAATACCAAATTCAGTACTTGCCTCACAGAAACAATATATTTCTCCATGTTACTTAACAGTTGTGTATTGCCATATTTAGACTTTGGTTTCCATTAAGCTGTCTAAGCTGGAAGGAATACAATCTATAGACAAATCCTGCCAAGCAATAAATTCAAATTTAGTGTTGAGATGCACACATCCTCCAGCATTGTACCTCACTGTATCTGATCTCAGATAGTTGACCATTGACAGACCAGTGTGCTGCTGTTATGTCACCATTACCACTGTCTTACAAGTTCCATGTGTTTTTCACAATTGTGCAGTCTTTTGGGGTATTTTCTGTGAAGAATTTTATCAAAACTTTACGAATGGCATTTTTGATTAAATCAATTCTGTTTCAACATTTGGAGGATGTGTAGGAAAGATATAGTATAAACTCCATGTTAACAATGACATAGTACTATAACTTAAACAGAAATACTGACTATGTCATAGGAAACTTAATTGCCACAGAAAACCTCTGGGAACATTTAGGATGCTTTCACTTTGGTTTTTGAATGAGAACCAGGCGTGGTGTGATCTCATTATAGCTGTGAAGAAGCCTGCTGTGGCTGGTGATGATCAGGGGTAGACAAATCCAGTTGCCATGGTGCCTGACAGTTTTTACCTGCCGACTGAATTTTCAGTCATTTTCTTAGCCCGTATTTGCATAAAAAATATGCTGGGTCCTGAACAATGGAGCTGACTCCTGAATTATTTGTTAGATTTTTCCACTTCTGGTGATGATGATTGTCATACTAGCGATCGTTTGGATTAGGTGGTCTGTGTTCATTCCCAGACAGTGGCATGATTCTTTCTTCTAACCATTACCGTTCAGGGGTTAAATCCAGCCTCATAAAATGGATACCGGATAATTTTCAGAATTGTCTGAGAAAGAAAGGTGATGATGCCAGAAACTGGCCACCAACCTAGCCTAGAAAATATGAATGCTTGGCCCCAACAGCAATCTCAGCCGTGGAACTTTCTTTACCCTAGAAATCTAGAAGTAATTGTTCTTAGTTTAGTTTAGTCAATGGATCAACATCACGGCACACGGGTGTAACCCATAAGTGCTTTGTTTTCCTCCTAACTCAAACCTGAGTCTGGAGAAACTCAGCTCAGTGCACAAACTCTATAGCACCGCTGAGGATCCTGAAATACTTTGGGTAGATGTTTTAACTCAAAATTTTGACCGGGCAGCGACGTTAGGCTACTCTTTTTCGATTTCCAACTGCCATGGGATTTTTTACATGCGCAACAATACACAACGGCATCCAATCTCACTACCCAGAGACCAAGGGAAATTTTATTACTAGAAGGTCCACATGGAAAAAACCCCTGTCCTCACCAGGACTTGAACCCGGGACCTCCAGCACTCCATGCGGACACCATACCTCTAGACCACTCAGCTCCAGTGTCCCAGTAATTGTTCTACTGAGTAGAAAGTGATTGTTTACATTTGGATCCGTTCAATTCCGGAACTTTTTAGGCTATGTGTCTTTTTTTGGCACTGTCATGAACACTGCTATATTGTTGTATGGTTAAGTCATTTGAATATATGTTTTCTAATCTATAGAGGATGATGTGGTAGGCCTGTATTTTCCATAAATATGTGTATTTTCCATCGTCAGTATTACAAGTCATCTTTACTTTTGCCTGCATAAATTATTGGTGCATATTGCATGGCAATAACAACCCCTGTCCAACCTGAAATGTAATATTTACTACTCAGGACTATTGCATCTGCTAGTCATTTCGATTAACCTTGCTGACTCCTTTAATTGCCACACCTGCTCACATTTACATTGCTTTGACTGTTTCTCATGCTTGCCACATTACCCCCTCCTCAAAATAAAACATAGTTTTTATACGATAGGTGAGCAATGCTTCTCTAAATTCGATGTTAGCAAAATGATGTGCAAGTATCCCTTAGTAGCTGCCCTTTTTCAAAAAGGTCTGCTTTTGAAAGTATTGAGCCTAATATATTGCCTAGACTGTTAGGTTTGTGTTTGTGCAGTATACCCTTCATATACTCTATCATCTCATACCTTATGGTGTCCAGGTTCCATTAACATTCCTAGGTTTGTTTTCATTTTGGTCAGCCCGTTTATGCTTCTTTCTTTTTCTTTCAGCAAAAAAAATTTCTCTGCCAAACCAATTGCAGGTTTAGTACAGAAAAATCTTATTAAGGGGGGTCCATTCCACCCTGGTGAGCCAGAACCCCATTGGCCCATGACCTCATGGCCATGGTTTTCCAGCCTACACCACGGGGAGGTGAGGTTGGCTTGTGTTTTCTGCAGATCATTGGCAAGCTGCTAGTTTTCACTTTTCACCCCTCCTGAGAGAGACTAGCTGATCCAAACTGTACTGGCTACAGGGCCGGGCACTTTCCACATCTACTTCTCCATCAATGTTATTAATATGATTGAAGTGCTGTATATTTTGATTTATATATTTTTCAGCTGGCACACCATATGCGGGTGGAACTTTCCGCATGAAACTGGTTCTTGGCAACAATTTTCCCTCAGAACCACCAAAAGCTTTCTTCCTCACTAAAATTTTCCATCCAAATGTGTCTGGCAATGGAGAAATCTGTGTCAACACATTAAAGAAAGATTGGAAGCCAGAACTGGGCATTAAACATATTTTGTTGGTGAGTATGTGTTTGAATTTAGAAACAATGTGGCACTTTAAATGGATAAAAACGTCAGACATATTGCAGGTGTATGGGTGAAACTATTAGGTTTATGAAATGCTATGAAAGTTTGCTGTGGAAAGGTATGGGTCCATACATTTCTTGGTATCTGAGCAGTAGTGTACACATTCTATCTTTGCCATGCTAGATTATGTCTGTGTTGTCCTCCGTGTGGCTTAGAGAATACTGTTTCACGATTCCTCGACATGCAGAATCAAGGGTTTCAAATCGACCCTGGGTTTTTTGGAAGCAGAACGTCTTGCAGTTTTGCAGTGATTTTTATGGTATGAGTGTCAGCCATTCAGAAAGCAATAGCAAAATACGGAACATAAAATTGCCTAGTAAATCACAAACAATAAATAATAGGGTTGATTGCAATGTCCTGTAAAGGACACACAATTGACTGTCTCCCATAGCTTGTCCAACTTCTGATGATACCTGCAAGGCAGCAGCAGTATGGTTGTTTTTTGTCAAGGTTTTCTTTCTCTCATCTGTAGCTTGTAACAGCTTATATTTGTATGGTGCTGCCATGGCAAGACATGGGATCAGTGTTCTCCAGCTGTCGTGCTTCTATGGCAGTACAATAATATGTCTTGATGTGTGGTTATTAAAAGGACATTCTGTTTCACTCACAGAAAAGCTGTCATATTACTGTATAATAGCTGTCAGATGGTGCTATTCTGGGCATCTGTGGCAATGTAGAAGTCATGCTAAAGTTGTAAGTGGGTCGACAATAGGTACTGCTAAAGAACTTGCAAAGCGTAGCGATCTTAGATCTCATTCCAGCTTCACAATTTATTCAAAGGTTGACACAGTAATGTACTGTCTGTCTGTCAAAACAAAACTGTTAGTAATGTACATTCAGTGATATTTGTCCTGTCATTGGATGGTTACATTTTGTTTCTTTGTTGAAATGCCTCTCATGGGTGGTACTATCCATTCAATCTCGTCAAGATTTCTAGGCAACTAGCATTCTGATGTAGTTTCACAAACAATATAGATAATTTCCCATGATGATAATTATGTTCATTGTATTATATGCTATCGAGCCAGCACAAAGTAATGTAAGAATCCAGATGGTTTATGAAGCAACTCAAAAGACTGACACAGTCTAAAATATCACCACTTTGAACAAGCAGCATAGCATATAACGGAAAACATTGACATCCACATGAGTTAAAGAAATCGATGTGTGCTGAACCTGGTGGAAATGAGTCATATACATCGTTGATCTAAAGTGTTGCAAGTTTAGGTCTTCATTGATACTACTCACTACCCTAGAAGATGGTGTGACCAGCTTTCATCCTCTCCCTATTACCATCTTAGAGAAATTTCCCAGTTTTTTTTAAAGACTGAGTCAACCACAGCTGTTTGCAGCTGGAAAAATCATAATGACACCTAGAGAATAATATTGTATGTAGTGGTCTGAAATAACATTTTAGGTTGTGGTGATGAGTTTTCTTTGTTGCTGCTAACTTACAGCATAGTTGGGTACCTAAATTATGTCTATAAATTGATAAACTTTATTGTGGATAAATATTATGTTTTAATTAATTTGTCCAAAAGTAGTTTCCTAGTTATTTTCAAATCACATTTTAGGCTGGAGAGCAAGTTGAAACAAATGGCCAATCTTTCCCTCAATTTGGGAAGTAATGAACTTGCGCCCAACTGTGGTCATGACATTACCAGCGCGTTTTGTTATGAACTTTGTTTGCACACCCGCCAGTATATTTTTACTGATCTAAAAAATACCCGATGGAGGTTTCCTGCTGTTAGTTGCATCAACCCATAGTTAATTATGACTGATGGGGGATATTGTTACTGACTTACAGGACTAAATATATATGTTTTATTCTTTGTTTGTCCTTCATTGCCGAAGAGGACCATATTGTCAAACAAATATCAGAGTTCTGATCACTAGTCAACATTGTTCTACCCTCATCGTAACAGTTTCCTGGCTCAGTTAGGGCTGACTGTATTGCTATAATTCATATTGTGAAACATGCTAGTCCACAATATGGAACTATCTATATTATACTAATCTACAATACCTAAATTAGTTCTATATTATATTGATTCACAAGATGAAACATATTTCTATATTATACATCTTTACAATACAAAACTTATTTCTGTGTCATACTGATTCACACTATGAAACGTACTGCTTTATGATCATACAGACTGTCAAGTGCTTGCTGATTGTTCCTAACCCCGAGTCAGCCCTTAATGCAGAAGCAGGAAAGTTGTTATTGGAACAGTATGAGGACTACTCCTTAAGAGCTAAAATGTTTACAGAAATTCACGCCAAGCCTCTAAGGTGACATTTTTGCATTGCTTATATGTTTTGTTATTGCTGAAATCAAACATAAATTATCTAGCTCTGCAACCAGCCGGGGTTTTGAGAATTGCATTTTGGTCTTCTTTTTTCCCTTTTCATGTTTCCATACCTACTTTGTCTTTCAATTTTAAATGTTAAAAAAGGACAACTAGATAGATCTTTAGTGTAGACTTCATAAATGTAAATTTACAGCCTCACGTTTCATCAGTCTGTTTGTGGGGCAGTGTCTTCCTCTTCTTCGAAGTGTCTATATCAGATTTATCAGCTTCTGCTGAGACACCTTCTGGGCCAGCTTTCCTACTTTCATTAGTTTGGTAGCTTTTTTGATTTCTCCTTTAGATTGTTTTTCCGCAGTTGATATCCAGTTACACTTCTGCCGACTGGATATCAGAAGGGTAATTAGGGAGTCTTTTCCGAAGATCCTTAAAATATTCAACCCAAATGCTCATTTGATCTTTAATGTTTGTGAGAACTTTCCATTTACTATATTTGGTAAGTTCACTTTGTTCATTATATTTTCCTACCAATTTCCTTGTGGTGCTGTACAGGTCTCTGAGGTTTCCCTTCACTGCTGCATCCTCTGCCTCTCTTGCTAGGGCATCTAAATAGTGTCTTCTATCCTCCCTTGTTTGCTTCTTACAAACATCTTTTTTAGCTTCTGTGTATTTTCCTTGGGCTCTTACTTTAGCAGCTCTGGTTTTGTTATTAATTAAATCTACCTTTTTAATTTTCCTTTCTTATATGGTTTCTGGCATTATCCATGCTTTATGTTTACGTTCCCTTCTTCCAAGGACTTCCATGCTAGTCCTCTCAAAAGACATTTACGTCATGTAGAGATGATCTAAATTTCTTATTAATACATATTTGGTCAATTGGGTTTCCATTTTGTAGTTGGGTAATGCCCAAGTGGCTTTATGGATTCCTTTGTGAGAAAAAAAACAACACCGTGTGTGGCTTTGGTTCACTGTGCAAAGATTGGTGAAGAATTCTCCATGTTTATTCATTATCCCTAGTCCATGTTTCCCCATGACCTCTTCGTAACCAATCCTATTTTGGCAATTTTTTTATAAAGTTGCATATCTCTTACAGGATGTTGCAGTCAACACCAGCATATTTCAGCTGCTGTTGATATTCTTGGCAAGATTACGCTCAGTAGTTTGCCATTGCTTTCTGAACTGACCAGCTCACATACCCCATAAGTAACCATTGTGACGTGATCTGCTGCCGAATCTCGCGCAGTTGTGTTCCTCACATGAATATAGAGGATTACAGAGAAAGTTGTTAACCCCTTCGCCGGGGAAACCGGCATTTTAGCAGTTAGGTCACCCATTAAAATGTGTGTTGTTGCCATTTCTTACGTTTTCATTTATGTTTTGAAGTTTATGTAATATTCCTCTTTATCATTTGTTGGTGCATAGCACTGGATCGCATTCATGTTTTATTTTCTTTTTGATAGTTGTTAATCTTGCTGTTATTATTCTACGAGTTCAGTGCTTCCCACTCTAACAAGGTTTCGCTTACCTACATGGATAGGGCGACTCCTTTACTTGGAAAAAAAAAAGGGGGGGGTGTATTTTCCTCTTTATGGCCTGAGTCAGCACTGTTTCACCTGTGCTTAGATACTGTTCACTTGTTCCAGTTCACCTTGTTTCACACATTTTCAAGATGCTGATGTAATATTTTGCTTCTGCTGCCACCTGTGCCGTCTCACTGAATTCATACATAGTTTTGACATTCCAGATGCCATTCCTGGAGATTTTCCTAGGTGAAAGAAATTTAATCAGTGCCCCGAACTCCATGTGGCTTTCTCACAGCGAGTTATGTCTCTTCTAAAGGAGAATCATTTCCTCATGGTTGGCTGAGTAATTCCTTTTTCTTTACATTTGTTCATGGCTGGTTGGATTTTGTGGCTGAATATTTCTATGTGATTGGACAACCTGCCTTAAGCACAACCCTTCCTTAGCTGTCTCCTACGACATGCCTGGTAGGGTGCGGTGCTACTATTCTTTGCTTCCCCTTGGGGTAACAAGACTGCTTCCCACTGTAACACAGATGATGGAACAACCTTTACGTTATTCCTGTACTTTATAACCTATAAAGAAAGAACCTATGCTGTCTTTGAATATATATAACATGCACAATAAGTAGACAATCTGAGAAACATCTAATAGCAGTGAAAATATGGTTTATTTGGAAAATGCAAAGAATACCATGGATGGACAGAAAAATTAATGAGGAACTCCTACAAGAAACAAAAACCGTGAATAGATTTGAGAAATTAGGCGTAGACCATCAAAATTATTTAAACACAATATGAGGGGAAATAAACTGGAAAACTTATTGACAAGTGGCAAGATTGATGGGAAAAGGGGAAGGCAGAGAGATAAATATCTGGATGGCTAGGCCACATGGCATTTTCGAGACAAGAACACGGAGTTGATCCAAGACTAGTGATCGTTGAGATGGTGAAGCATGTCCGCCCATGCTTGTGGGCATGGTAAATAATAATGATTATGCTTTAGAAACTTTCCAGTTCTTTTCACTCTGTGATACTTTATTTTGTGAGATGGAAATTGTATGAAGTAGAGTAAGGGTATGGTTTAGACTATTGGCACTACTTATATTCTTTGCTGGCTAGATATGAATTATTTTCTCATTATTTATGTTTAAATTTATATTTCAGAGTTACAGAGGAAAACTGCTCTTCTGAAGATAAAACAGCAGAGGGTCCTCTTGCGAAGAAACATGCTGGAGATAAAAAACTTTTGGAGAAAAAGAAACGTGATAAAAAGAAGACATTAAAACGCTTGTGACCATACTTTCAGATCACTGTATCTTCAATTTCATAATCATCTGTCATTATTTTTAACCTACAAACAGAACTCATCTCTATCACAAAAATAATATGCCTTGACCGAGGGATTGTCATGCTGTTGTCTATTAATATGTGTGTATGTGCAGCTGTTGAATATTTTTATCTTTTGGGTGCATGAGAATGTGTAGTATTGAACTGTCTACGCAGAGTAATCTTCCTTGGAGATTGTTTATAATTTATTGTTTGCATATAATTTTGTGTTTTTCTTGCAATGGCTGGTCTTTGGTGGTTGCGCTGTCATGCAAGTTCTCATGATGAACAGTGCCATTTTTGAGAGTTTAACTTTGGTTCCATACAGCTTGGAGTTTAGTTTCAATTGAGTGGGCTAATATATCTTTCATAGCTTGCTACACAGAAGACAATTACGCAGAACATGTGCAGCCATTTGATTAGTCCACATAGTGGTGAAGAGTTTGGGATAAAAATTGCTAGCTAAGAGAAGCTGTATAAGCCATACATGGCAGACCACTTAATTATCAACTTGAGTTTCTACTGATTTCATTTTGTCACTTATTCAGCATGATTATTATATTTTGTCTCACTTGGGGATGTGAATTAGCCACTCCCGTGTGGAAAGTCCATGAACCCAGCTTACGCAGTTTCACACAAGTACGGGGGTTAATTAAATTGTCTTCATTTTTGCAGTAAATTTTGCTACTTAAAGAAGGACATGCTAAATAAAACATAATTTCATAAACTCCAGAGTAGTCTAGAAGTCGAAAAGTTCAGTAGAACCTGATTTGATTATTCTTTATATATTTTAGATTTAAAAAAAAATTGAATTAATTTGAAGTGGAGGTAAGCATGATTAGAATTCAGTGTCAAACAGCAAGCCCCTATGAAGGGGTGATTATGAGGTGTTTTAATGTGACAGTAGCAGCAAAATTTAATTGAATATTGCATTTAATGATGGAATGGTCAGTTGTATGCATAGTTTCAGTAAAGACAATGGTGTTAGCCAGGCAGATTGCAAATCTGTAGACATTGAACATTGATAGTGGCTAGGGTCTGAGATGTTGGCCGCGTACATTTTGTTTAGTGCAAATAACCTTGCTAAATTCAGCATCTGCCTCAACTGTCTGTCCAATACCCAGTTCAAGCATGTTTGATTTATTCTGGTGTCTGCACAAGGTATTCACAAGAGAAAGTCATGAAATTGCCCAGTATTGTGGCTTGTTTATTGCAGCATTTGTGGGGTTAGATTTTATATCTGTGGGTTGTATTCTGTTCTTGTCACTAACACTGATTAGTTATTTATTTCTTGTTCCCTAAAGTTCTCTTTGGTGCTTGTTTGTTCTTCCTTTGTAGATTGGGGTTTCTAATATATATTTCGCCTGTTGAGACATTGTTTTTATGGTTAGCAAAATATTTCCATGCAGGTGGAAGTATTCTTGGCCATGCCTTATGAGCACATAAAGGATGGGACCCAGTATTTAGGGTTTTAAAATTATTTTTTTTTTAATTGTAAGGAATAAGACGAAACTAAGTTTCAAAATGTGCATTGGTGAACCCTTCTAGAACATGTGTTGTGATTGGTGTTAGTTTTTATTCATAATTACAGTGATCCCATTCCACACTACAGCTTCATGGTCAACTTTCCATCAAGTTACTTGCAAAGTTTTCAAATATTTTCCCCTTTGTTCTGTGAGAAATGATACTGGTTGGGCTGTGACTGTTGGCATGGAGAAATATCATTAGCAGAGTGATCCAGAACAGCAAGGACTGATCTGTGGAGAGACATGTATGCTTACGCCAACTGGCAGGTACATGATGACCTATGCCAGTTGGTAGGGTACCTGATGATGACATTCTATGGTATGTGGTTGAGCATTTATTGCTTTCTAATCAAATAGTCCACAATGGCTATGATAATAAAGGTAAAATCCTTAATTTTCTTCACACACTGGGTACTTTATTTGTGTACAATTTTTAGTTTTCTTGACTATGAAACTAAGAAGAATTAGTAGATTCTAAATTTCATATTCTTTCTAGCCAAGATTTCAAAGTTTCCCTGTTACAGTAAGTACTAAGTTTCCCTGTTACAGTACTAAGTTATGATAATGCAAAATAAATTCAAATACTGTTTTTCAAACAAACACTGTATATATTTGCAGCATAATTTCTGTTGCCTCTAAAACATTGCAAATTTTCATATGGTTAGCAGATCTGAGTCGAGTGCTAGTGTTTGCTCACCTAGGGAATGCAGTAATTACAATATATTTTTAACTTGCGACAATCTATGACTCGGATGTATTCTCAGGTCTTTAGCGCCTTTAAGTGGTAAACAATACATAATGTGTGGTTGGCTCATGCTGTGAATCTCAGCCATCACATACTCTGTTCTCGTACATTATGGATTTAGTTAAGAGCATACTAAATCAACTGGAGCACTTAACAACTGGTTAGATCAAGGGAAAGGCAGAGAAATAAATACCTGGATAGCTTCTTTTTTTTTTTTGCCGAGTATTTTTTTCTTCCTTCCCCTCCTATCTGGGTGTCTTATGAGACTGACAGGTAAAAACAGAATGGATAACAGAGGGAAAATCACTCTTTTTTTAAAAGTATAAGATGTTTAGTCGACGGATCAACATCACGGCACATGGGTGTAACCCATAGGTGCTCCGTTCTACTCCTAACTCAAGCCTGAGTCCTGAGAATTTCAGCTCAGTGCACAAACTCCATAGCACCGGCGAGGTATCAAAAATGAATCTGAAAAATCACCCCGATAGAAGTATAAGAAAAAAAATGGCAAAAATATTTAGTGATGAAGCCTGAATTACACGCATCATGGAAGGTTGGATAATGTGTAAGAAACAGTGTTGAAATCTATTCACTTGCTCTAAATTGGTGTATTTGCTAGAAATACACCAAGCATTGATATACAGACCTCCAGTGTCTATAACAATTCAAGTCGACCAAATAGCAAACTGGTGAGATATTTATACTAGTGTTGTGAGCAATACAGGCTTTTATTGAATATTTTAATATTTTTTGTAATTCATTGCATGATTACTGTGGTGGCTTTGAAGCATCAGCAGGACTTCTATGGAACTTGTTAATATAACGTTACATTTTTAAATGAAACTTCTATGACCACCATGTATTTTTTCATGGTTTTCTAAATAAGCTTGATGAATGAAGTATTACACGCTGTCCTTGTCTCAAATCCCTGACTGGATGATCAACCATTGATCTACTGCTGGGATGGCGCAATGGCTAGCATGCTTGCCTGTCTGCCCATGTGTTTGACTCACCTCAGGATGGAAATGTTTTTATTGGCATGGGCTCCCAGGTTGACCCAGTCTAATATGGCAGAGATGAACCGAGAAGTCAAGGCAGCTAACGTGACACTGACTGCATTCTTCCTCTCCCGAGGAAGTGCGTGATGCCTAGATGCACTCCTCATAGCTAGTGTGTCTTGACTTTGGCATGCATTTGTGTCATGTTCATTTCCTCTAGACCAGTGGTTCTCAACCTTTTTTTGGCCAGAGTACCTAACACCATATTTTCAGAATGTCTTGCCCTCCTTTCGTATTTCCTGCCTATAAATTCCCCCCTGCCCCTACACAGTAAACTTAAAAATGTAAGCTAAATTTAATGACACATACTTGAACAAGTCTAGACGTCTACATAAACAATGATTTGCGGGTCTACTTACGCTATAAAATGAATTTCAGAAGGGCGAGAAGTACAGAACTGTAAAGTATGGAGGGAAAAACAATATCAAGTAATCGGTTCTTGTATTAACGCGATCTGGAAATAGTTTTAACCCCTCCCCCTCTCCGGAAACCCTAAAATTCACCCCTGGGGGGGGGGGCGAATTCCCCACTGGTTGAGAACCACTTCTCTAGACAGATTCTATCTACCCGTGGGTAGGTTTCGTTTTCTAACAATATACCGTGTATCCTTCATCTTCATGCCTGTTACGAGGGAAGTGCGTGGTGCCTAGATATATATTCCTCATAGGTGGTGTGTCTGGCTTTGGCATGCATTTGTGTCAGTTTAAGTGCGGATGTTACTCCAGAATGATCCAGATTGTATAGAAGGTGCTGTATGAACAACTGATAAGAACAGAAAACACATGAAAGTTGTTTGGCAGACTAATTATTTGTGATGCGCTGGAGCGTGGGTACTGACTAAAACTGATGACACAATACAATTTAAAAGAAAGGCAGTTTGTGTAATAACTTGATGACATTGTGCTGCTGGCAGCAGCTGAACATATTTTGACAGCAGTGGTATAAGACTCTTATATTCTGTTTTCTGAAGTTTACATGCACCCAGGGTTCACCAAGTAGTTTTCTTGTATTTTCTCACAAGATTATTCCCAGATAAGTATTTGTGCTTAGACACTTCTTAGACTTTCAGATGATTCACATGTGCCTTTGATATTAATTTTATAGATTCTTAAGTCTGGAAATGATAAATGGGCTTTTTAGAGAAAATTCATTAAAATTGTCTATCAATTCACATATATGAAGTTGTGAACGGGGGGGGGGGGGGGGGGGGGGGGGGGGGGGGGGGGGGGAATGACACATACATGAAACACCTCAGTACACACTAGTTATTGTCGATATAAAATGTGTTTGTCACCAAAGTGTCTTTATTGTCATATACATAACCGAACAAATGTAAGCTGGTACAGCTAGTGTCAGTTGTTAGACATTCACATATACTAAGTCATAGCATAATTAAGTGGGGTAGTCCATTGTCTTTCTTGTTTTTTTTCCTTCCCACATAGTTTTTCATTGATCCAATACTGGATCTGAGGAAAAGAAAATACAATGAGCATTTAAGAAATGATAGGTTCTTGGTCTGTTGCTTAGAAGATCTTGCTGTTGCAGAAGACCTGTAATATCTATTCCACCTATAACGATTAACGCAAACAGAATTGTATGTGTCTGTATCAGGACAAGACCACATTCATAATATAAGTTTTCCTCATGCAGAGAAGAGCACTTAGAGAGATTTTTTTAGTCTAGAATGCAATGCAAATTATAACAGTAGTGTATGCTAATCATCATTCTTTTGCCAGTCCCTCTGCCTCACACATTTTCATGCCAAAGGTGTCATCAATGTCCAACGTCATGTTGTCCATCCCTGCTTCTTCCAGGAACCATGCCTTCTGTCACTGGTCTTTCTAATGCTAATGATATAGTTTTAAAAAATGGCAGCTTTTACTTTCAGCCCAGTACAACCAGTATGAAGGTTTGCTGCAATCAGCTAAGATAGCACAATTAGGTCCACTTAATACAGAATTAGCTAACACTAAAAGTGGAAAGTTGAGCAGGGATAGTGACTGGATGATATAGCATTAATTTCAGAGGAACCACGCCAAATTAACCCCTTCTGTTCCAGGCAGCCATTATTAGAAAGTAATAGTATTCAGATGGAATTACTGCAAGAGACGTTAAAGAAACCACTGGGGCATCTGTGTATGTTTGAACCAGGAGCTACATTATGACCTAGTTCTTTAATATATTAAATAACACTTATCTGAGAGTTATCCACCAATGTCTTAGCCTTGGAACGTTTATCTTAAAGTGTAAAGAGTTGTTGACAATGTGGCTGTAAAACCAGAATGTCACATCTCAACCCAGAATAAACACTGAGAAAACAGATGTGTTGTACAGCAAAGGTGCAGAAATATGGTTCCAGCAGGAAATTGCAACAGTTATACTTAACTGTTCACATTATGCAGCTTCTATGAAAGGTTACTGAAGATGACTCAGAATTTTGGATATGCAATAAAGGTTGGTTTTTGAATATTCCAGAAGACCAAGGAATAACTATCTGATGCATTAGCTTACATCAGAGCTATCTCCATAGAAACTCTGTTGCAGATCTCTTCTTCCTTTTCTCCAAATGCAGAATCCCATTGGGGATGAGACAGACGCTGGATCTCGTCTGCACATAAATATCAATTGGGGAACCCTTTGAGGCCATCAAGACAGTTAATAAATAAATACACAAGTATTGTTTGATGCTCATAGAAGTCGGGGTAAGAATTAGAGACTAGAGGACACACTAGACAACATATTAATTGAAAGCTATAGTTACCGACCAGGATTCGAACCATTCACCTCCAAATGACGACTGTCTCGCTGCAAAAACAATGGTACTTCAACACATGACCAACTAGACACTTTGTTTGTTGTCTAGTGCATCCTCTATTGTAATTCTTATTTCTACTTTTAGTTAGTCGACAGATCATCCACATTGCACATCGAACAATTCATAAGTCCATAAGTGTTCGGATCCCCTCCTCAGCAAATCCCGCAGCGTGTAGCGGCTAATGACACCAGTTCTGTGTTGGTTTATCAGTCTTCTTTGGCTTCCTGCTTAGTGTTCTACCTCCAAATACTAAATATTGGAGCTCCAAATACATGTGTATTTATTTATTAACTCACATCTGCTGAGAGGCATATTAGCATGTATCCAGGTCATCATTCAACACAGCACGTACATACTGGCTGGGATTGATGTTTTCTCTGTGGGTTGTGGATTTTGTTGTCAGATGTCATCACGGTGCCCACATAAAGTACTGGGGTTAATGTTGGAAGTCATGTTCGCAGATCTTGAAATCATTACAGTTTCTAATAAGAAAATTGTTCAAAATAATTTGATGAAATTGGTGGGAACATTTTATATTTGCTGCAGACAGCTGTCTGGGAAGAATTATTCATGAAACTAAGCTGAAACTGTAACCTTCAAATGTACACGATGCAAAATTATCTCGTAAAGAAATTGACCATAAACAAGGTAGTGCATGAGGGTATTTAAAGAAAGTGACAGAAACGCTTGTTGAAAGGTATATTCTGTAAACAAGCAATGCAGCAGATATTGACACAGGTCACGAAGTTGAAGGAATATATATTTTTCCTATTTATCTCTTCTGTTTGCTATCTGACATTTCTTACTAACAGGGTGAATTCCATGATTATTTAGTGATTGAATCCTTTCTTTAAGTGATAGTAAAGACTTTGTGTGAGAGATCTGTGCTTATTTCATTTGTAGCATGTCTGGATATATGTTTGTTCAATTGGCCCAACTTTCTGTGGGTACTTTAGTTCCATCTCCCATTGTTATTTCCTTTTCAGATTTATTTATTATTTGAAAATTCTACTGTATTACTTCAAAAAAATTTTATTTTTATTGTTGCATAATGGTCTTTGCAAGTGTTTGCTTCCTTGCCTCCTAATTCCGTAGCTTGTGATTATGAAGAGAAAATATTTACCTTTTCACTTCTATTGCATGTGGGTTGTTTAAACCATATTCATCTGTCTTTTACCACATAAGAGGTCTTCTCACCTGGTTTTGTTTGTAATGTGGAATGATTGCAATATTTTCTTATATGCTAGTGTCCACTCCATGTTTCTCTCTACTCCATCGGCATTTGTCTTTAAAATACATTTAATGTCGTATTTTAAAAACAAATTTCCTATGTCATACACTTTGTTAGGTGGTTCAGCTGCAATTGTCGTTTGATAATTAATTAAGAAATGTAGCATTCTTGCTATCATGTTACTGCTTTCTCATGCTGCCAATTAGAGTGAATGAACCTCTTTGTGACATTTTAAAATCTTCATTTTGTACTTCTTCATTTGTATAGACTGCAATGAAACTGCTTGTTTCTGAGTAGGGTTTTTTTTTTTTTTTTTGGTGTGTATTCAATCAGTAGTATAGTAGCCATTTAGCCCCAATTTTGTAAAATGTATTTGCCTACTTTCTGAGCAGATTTGTGTTTGTTAAGTATTATTTTTGACAGCTGTACAGCTTTGTGATTTATTTGTTTTGTTTCAGATTTATTGTACATACGAGGCTAGTTTGCATGCACTATTGATGTGTTGATTTGTCATCAGTTTCAGTCAGTGTATATTGTGTGAATATTATTTATGAGTCTAACATTTTCTTTTGAGGCGAAGAAGATTTTAACGTGTTGTGTGTTTGCGGATATTTCTCCAAATTCAAACACACTGTTGATCATGATTATTGCAAAATAAATACCTATGTTTACAACAACTTTGTTGTCATCAGAGACATGGACGAATGAATGATTAGAATTTATTCACAGGACTCAGTGTTTGTCGACATCATCATCATTTTCAAGGTTGGCTGCAGTGAGTTTTCAACACCTTTTGTCTGTCTTTATGTTGCATTCAGACGAACCTCTTCCAATCCATCTCTTGTTTTCCATTCCATCATTAGACATTGTCTACCCACATGTATCATTGTCTTCCAGTAGTCTTGATGTAGTCTACCTTATGTAACATTGCTGTCATCAAGTTCACCTCTTAATGTAGTCCCTCTACATGTAACATTGTCTTCCCCTTGCACTTTTCCCCTCCAACACACATCCTTTAATTTGTTCAGTCTCAGTTAACCTGTGATGTGTGATTCATTCTTTCCCATGAATAGATAGCAACAGGGAAATTTCTAGGTGATTAGTACCGTACCGGTAATTTTTTTGGTCCTCCTGTAGATCACACATAGAAGAATCTGGGCAGTGCTCAAATTCCCTAGTATCAGAGAGGATTCAAGTGTGTGTATTCCAGAATCACTGCTGGCAAGTTACTGGAGAAAATTGTCGCACACAGACTTGCTTGGGACTTGGAACAGCTCGGCTGCTTTCCGCCCACACTTGGAGGATACAGACGCAACAAAGAGTCATGGCTGAATGCAGCGGTCTTTGCTCAAGATGTTTACGAAGGATTTCAGGTCAGAGAAGAGACATGTGCGCCCGCCATAGACTTAGAGGACGCATATAATAGAGTATCTTTCGAGCACTTGATGCAAACCCTCCTCAGACTGAAAGTGCACCCTCACCTTGTACGATGAGTAGCTGCAGTTCTGCTCCAAAAGAAGGTGGTGCTAAGATGCGGGAGTTGGTCTTCTGAGCCGATAACGATATGTCCAGGATTGCCGCAGGGTTCACCACTGTCAAAAGTACTATTCAACGTGTATACGTGCCGATCACTAAACAACAGTTGGACGGGAGGGGTAGGACTCTTGTCATTTGCTGACGACATCCTCGTGTATCGACAGGGTCGAGATAGACAGGCGGTTGCCAATGATATGCAGGGCGAACTAGATCGAATTTCCTCATGGTGTGCTGATGCTGTGCCCTTGTCAACCCTGCAAAGGCATCGGTTACATGGTTCTCCCTAAACAACCGTATTGTGAACACAGACCTGCCGGCAGTAAGGATGGATGGGAGCATTTTGAGTAGAACCCAGTCAATGACATATCTTGGCGTGAGGCTTGGTCGTAGCATGTCCTTCAGAGATCATGTCGATTATGTCATAACGAAAGCTCGAAAAGGTTTGTCAGCAATGAAGAGTCATGGCGACTGCCAATATCGAGCAAAGACTGCTAAGACTTCTCTTCCAAGGACTGGTGCTTTCACGCATCGAGTATGCCCTGGCCATCCTCACTGTTAGCCCTACACAGATTGGAAGACTTGAAAGGGTACAAAACGAAGCCATGCGCATCATTTTGGGCTGCACGAGAGACACCAGCTGTGTAGCAATGAGATACCTCCTTGACTTCCCGACAATGGAACACAGGATCAAGATCTGGAGAGCTCGTGCATACTTAAAATAAGTGCAGATGAGCAGCACCCTCTGCATGACGCTATATTCAGAGAAAAAAGTGATAGGCTAAAGAGGGGCAAATCATGGATGGGTCGGGCGGAAGATGTCGGACAGGTCTGCAGTCTTACTAGTATCAACCCCGGCAAGGAATGGGTGCCGGTGCCTCCAGCTTTTAAGTGCACTTTCTCCTGCATTATCACACTCGACAGACGGTGCAGAGAGCAGAACCCTGCCGCTGTCAATGCAGAGGTTAACGCGCTCATCTATGAACACTCAGATAGCCCCGAAGTGCTCATCTATACAGATGGATCTGTTGTAAAGCAGCAGAGAAGTGCGTGGGCATTTACAGCCCGTTCAGCGGGCCTAACCGTTCAAGAATCCAGTGGTGCCCACTCTATGACCACGAGCAGCATGACGATGGAGATGATTGGCAGTTACACAGGCTTTCAGATGGCTGGAATCACAGCATTATACCAACGTGTGTGTACTAAGTGATTCAATGAGCATGATTCAGAAGGTCGATGCTGGATCTGTACGTAGACAGTGGACTGAGTCACTGCGGAAGTCTGTTGTCCGTAAAGTCACCTTTATCTTCGTCCCGGGACATGCGGTAGTCGAGGGAAATGAACGAGCTGATAAACTGGCTGGCTCTGCATCCCCTGTAGATGGCCAGCCCATGAATCGTGCCGATGTTATTAACGTCCTCAAAGATATGGCGAGTACAGAGGACTTTGACGTCAGTGAATCCACATCGCTGTCCAGGATGAAAGACTTGGGAGAAAGAATCGGCACGGCCAGGCGCGAGAGGTACATTGGGAAAACAAGGCGCCTCGTCAACCAACACAGAACTGGCACTATTAGCCACCGGACGCTGATGCATATGCTGGGGGGAGGATCTGAGCACCTATGGACATGTCCGGAGTGCAATGAAGATACCCTAACTGATAACTGATTCTAGAATCACACAAGCTGTAGATATTTTTCTGTGCGTAGCATGTCTAATTTTGAAATTTAACCTGGGCAACACCCAATTCAGCATGCTCATATGATTTTCAGCTTCTAAGGGCTGTTGACGTGACCATGGGTCTTTCGAGTGGCTGCTGGTTGTCTAGTGGTTGCCGCTTCCATCGGCAATGAACTATATTTTCCGTGGAGGACTTTTGTGTTTGCATTCTGGCAGCGGCATTATGCATGGTGTACATGTGCGGGATGTTGGCTTGTCGAGACTCCTGTCTACTCCACTTTTCACATAGGGCAGTGAGGGGTATTTCGTGTGATATTCACTGGCACAGGAACGGGGAATAATAAGGACGACCCGAAGATGACATTTCTAACGACCTATTAAAATCGATTTATTACAGCTCAGCCAAAAGCAATCAGATGCTTTAAAATGAAGATAATTGTACAAGGTACACTATTAATAGGGAAAGCTAACCCAAACGCAAAATTCAGTCCATCACTACTATAGAAATAGTGTGTATGGACTACGCTTGAGTTCAAAGCGAGCGAGCGAAACGGGAAAAAAAAACACCAGAAATGTGGATTTGTAGAGGGAAAGGGTTATGCGATTATACAGGAGTATGCTGACAATTTATTGGACAGCCAAAATGAGTAGTTCTCGATGTTCTGAACGAGACAAAGACATCTTAACACAAACACCAGTAAGAAGCAATCATTTTTGACCATATTATGAAAGTGAACAATATGACTGATAACAGGAAAGATTTGTGGGAAAAGAAGTACGGTAAGACAGTGAGAGAAAATTCTTGGCAGCCTTGTGTCGCGGCATGAATGAGGGGTAGCATACGAACTGATACAATTTGTTGGAGATCACAAGTTGCGGAGAAGCATGATAGCTAATGACAGTCGGCAAGGCACGTGATAGTTGTAAGAATTATTCATTAACTGCATACTGATGTGGAGAATTGTCCATCATCTCCACCATCACGTTGAGAATTTTCCATTATCTCCACCATGATGTGGAGAATTGTCCTTGATCTCAACCATGATGTGGAGAATTGTCAGAGAATTTAAACAAGGAAGCCAAAAACAATACACCTGAACCTGAATATGTTTAAAGTAGATAACAGTCAACTTGAGCTTGTTGACATTTCCATAGAGTTTCTCCTCGAATAGAGACTGTGTAGGTCAAACTGATTTTCTCTGTTCTGCATATGTTAGGACACTCTTGCAGCAAATGTTTAGCTATCCGACAATTACAATCATCAGTATCTCTTATCTTTAGTTTATTGAACAAGTGGTATTTCTTCAGCCTGTTAAGCCCTATGTCCTGTGCGGGGTCTAAAGCTTGCAACTTGTTCACTTTTATTCGTTCCCCCACTCAGTCCATATCTCAAACTATCCATACCATTTCCAGTTCACGCACTCTTCTATTCTTGCTTCATCCTATCTACACCTCCTCCAGTTCACACCTCGTCGCTGGAGCTACGGAGTTCGTGCTTTGTGCTTTCCGCCCTGCGGAAAGAGACTAGCCACATGGGATACCCGGTGAAATTATGTCGATCCTCTCGACTTTTAAGATTTTCTTGTTCTGTCCATACCTTTTTGCATTCATGTCTTTCTATTGACACATCCATCTATGTACTCTTCCTTCTTTTTTTATGTTGCATATACCTTACAGGACGTTGCAGTCAACACCAGTATTTTCAGCAGCTGTTGATTTACTAGGCAAGATTAAGCTCAGTAGTTTGCCATTGCTTTCTGAGCGACCAACTCACATACCCCCGTAAGTTACCAACGCGGCGCGAACCGCCGCTTATTCTCGCGTAGCTGCGTTACTCACGAGAATATACGGAATTACGGAGAAAGACGTTAATACCTCCGCCACGGAGACCGGCCTCTTCCTTCTATCCACACCTTATTCTGCCTTACCGACTGACGTGGCTTATGCCTACATTGGTAACGCTTTCTGTGCAGGTTTTAAGTATTTCAGTGTCAACAGGTAAAAGATATTGTAAGTCTTTCCGACGGACCACAGGAGACCGACATTCTGCAAAGGACTTGCTGCATGATGATAACATTTGTTATCATGACTTTGTTATTTATACGAGACATCTTCAAAATAATCCCAATTAACAACACGGACAAGTGATACAAAGGATAGAAAGGATATACTGTTACAATGATGAGTGGTATGAATACAAAGGATACAGATACAAAGACGTGTTGAAAAGAAAGAAAGAAAGAATGAAAGAAAGAAAGAAAGAAAGAAAGAACAAGACAATGTAGAATAGAATAGAAAAGACTTCATGTAGAGAGGAAAAAAAAATTATACTCCGTCTCCTCCCATCAATCTACTCCTATCCATCTATTTTATGATGACTAATAAAACATGGACATTTGTACTTTTGTCATGTCTAATAAAGACACGTCTTGATTGATTCTTTCATTACCGCCGAAGTTCGTGATATGTTTTCCCTCTTCAACTCCTCTTGTAGGGAAAGGGTCGACTTGTTGGTGCCAGAATTGTAAGCTCCATCATGGCTGCGATGAACCAATGAAAATCGTTGTAGCAAATTCATTCAACCTGAATTAAAGATGGCTACACCCAGTGAACATGACAGTGATAACGGCAACTTTAAGGACATGTTCTCTCTTCGTGAGATCTCTTCACAGTTTTTCGAAATGGTTCCTGTTAGAAAAATGAAATGGAAGGTAGAATATCATTGTTTCCATATGATTATTTTAAACACAGCAGTTCCTCACTTATTATTCTCGTGCAGAGATAATTTATTTGTATGACAAACAATGACTTCCCAAGTGTCCAACTCAGTTGGCAGCTGATCGTCGCATCGTCGTCATTTCTATTCTAACAATCTAAATCTGAGCATCAGCTTGTGATTCTCAGATATCACAGTTGAGGGAACCATGAAATGAAAGCTATGCATCTGACTCTTGTAACTAAACAAATCAAGTATAGTATTTATTATTAATATTAGAAATTGACATGGAGTGTGAGTCATTTGAGTGGAACTGCGGTAAAGCTGTGAAAATATAAACAATATAAAATGACACAAAGTAGTGCAGCTTTGCAAAACAGATTTACGACACATACAGGACGTTGCGGCGATTAGCCTTCATCAGCAAACAAACAAATTCACAAACACAACATATAGTCAAGTTTGTCTCCTGTGACTACATCAAAAGGTGACGACAGGACGAGAAGAACAAAAGGATGAAAAAATGAAAGCAATGAAGAGAAAATGAGAATTGGAAAAAATGCTCATACTCACCTCACAATTCCGATCTGTGTGTAACTCTCATTTTCTCTTGTAGAATATGACCTAATCCTGAAAAAGGAAACTTATATACACAATAACATCCAGAGAATATCTAATCTTGATTCACTTAAATCTGTCTAGTTCTCTCCCTGATTCTGTCACACCATTTCAGGCTTGTTTCACCAATGGCACCAGTTAATGAATGTTTGAGGTTTGTTAGCAATTATTCTAGTTCTTCTTGTATGCGAGCCTTACAGCAGCACTGATGTAACTTTGAGGTTCCATTTATTAAAGTTTGGCACTAGTCTTAATATCTTTTGACTTCCACAAAATCTCTAGTGCCATGGGCGTTCTCTTGCCTGTTGTATTCTTATTGTACTATCTCTTTCTGTATTTGGCAGTGTGACATGGCTACATTACACTATCATTTGAAAGGAAAACCATTTAAAGGAAAAGCAGTTTTGTTTGCTATATTTGACGAACAATAAACGATTGCTCAAATATAGTGAGGTGTTAGCAATCAGGCAGTTCCTGCCGGTTTGGTTTAAGCAGAAAATGTTTGTTCTAAATTTGAAATGACCTTGGTAATAACAATGTTCCACATTCAAATAACTACCTATGACTATGTGTTTTAATTGTTTCAGCTGAAGTATTATTCATTTACTCACTTCATATGATATATAACTACAGTATGCGCCTGATGAGATGCAGCGAAATATGCAGGCAATAAATCATGCAACATATTGTTTGCGGCTTTTATGCTTAAATTCACTAAGGGAATACATTGGTTTGAACCATTTAAAACTGATCAATGTAAGGAATATCTCTTAGCTTCCCGAACCAAAAAGGCTGTTTGCTGCAAACTAGATTTGTTTCCATCTCACTGCAAACCGTCGTAACATGATAGTGGCATAGTCTTTCTCTTGACATTCTGGTTCATTTCAATGTTTATGTGGTTTCTTTTGGTGGAAAACTATTATTTACATTGTTTGTGCGTGTATGCATGGTGTTTCTTCACCAGCTTTAATACTAGAACTCTTTAATCTTAAATAAACCCTGTAAGGCTTCTTATGTGTAATAACTTTTATATATTTTTATATATATAATATAAATGTTTATATATATAATTTTTATATATTATGATAAACCAACACAGAACTGGTGTTGTTAGCTGCTACATGCTGCAGGATTTGCTGAGGAGGGGATCCGAGCACTTATGGACTGAATGGTTCGATGTGCAGTGAGGATGATCTGTCGACTAACTAACTAACTAATAATTTTTATATTTGAGGCCGTTTGTGAAATATTTGCTTTATGTAATCTCTCTTCAATCATTGAACATTTTAGGATGAGGAAGCAGCCCTGTTGGCCAGAAGTCAGGAGCTTCAGCGGCAGCTTCTTCTAGCCACTGTAAAACACCCAGTTTGCAATAATTTCCCACCCTCTCTCTCATACATGAGATACTTCATGAAGCTTCTTATTCATAAGGTAATGTTCCGAATTTACGTATAGTAAAATATGTTTATTATGTAGAAACTATATACCTTATGTGAATGTGGAAGTATAGGGAACATCACCACATTAATTTTCCAAGAAGTTTGTTGGCAGTCATAAAGCTAGATTTATGGTGGGGAGATTTGCTCAATAAACTTTGAACAAGCCTGTGGACTAAATATAACAAACCTAACATGGCATGGCTTGGAATCAACGACTGGCAAGAGAAGGTCCACCAGAGAGACGAATGGAGACAGATTGTATTTGCAGCAAAGAACCTCAATGGCTCGGAATGCTGAAGAAGAAGAAGAACATGGCATGAGGTGGTAAACTTTCTATCTCAAGCAAAAGTATTTTTTGGAAAACTGAAACATTAAGGACATTTTCTTTCTAATCTATGAGATTTTGTAATTGGATACTTAGGCACATTTCAGTCCCATTCAAAGATAGAAACACTGGCTGTACATGATAGAAACACTGGCTGTACGGGATAGAAACACTGACTTTACATGATAGAAACACTGGCTGTACATGATAGAAACACTGGCTGTACGTGATAGAAACACTGACTTTACATGATAGAAACACTGGCTGTACATGATAGAAACACTGGCTGTACATGATAGAAACACTGACTGTATGTGATAGAAACACTGGCTGTACATGATAGAAACACTGACTGTATGTGATAGAAACACTGTATGTGATAGGAACACTGACTGTATGTGATAGAAACACTAGCCTTACATGATAGAAACACTGGCTGTACATGATAGAAACACTGAATGTACACTGACCTTACGTGATGGAAACACTAGCTGTATGAGATAGAAACACTGGCTGTATGTGATAGAAATGCTGGCCTTACATGATAGAAACACTGGCTGTACATGATAGAAACACTGGCTGTACATGATAGAAACACTGACTTTACGTGATAGAAACACTGGCCTTACGTGATAGAAACACTGGCTGTATGTTATCACCTCTTAGGCATGCATAGTAGGTTGCAGTGTTAATAGTCTTTTCTTTCCAACATGGGGGATAGGCATTTGAAACGTCAAGGCCTCTGGAGTGTTTACGCTTGTGGCTGTGGTTTGCAGTCGCATTTTCCTCATGTTGGACTGGTAGTGCATGGTTCCCTCGCCCTGCTACTGAGTGCTTGGCGCGACACTGTGAGATGTGAATTTCATGTGGAATGCTTTTACATCTGTCTGCGGGTGTTTGTAGAGTGAACTGCATGTTCGGAACGATGGCGGCCGGCTGTTACTGATTTACTGGTTTGCTTTTTCGGTTCACAAGTGCATTTTTCAGGAGACTCCTGGGAGTCATCGCCTGAGCTATGGAGTTTGTGCTTTGTGCAGCGCTTTCAGCAGGTCGGCCTGCAGAAAGAGACCGAGCCATATGGGATAAAACCAGGGTCAATGAAGTCTTTCTGGTGACTGCCGTTTCCATCGATGATGAACTGTATTTTTCATGGAGGACTTTTGTGTTGGTATTCTGGCGGCGGCATTATGCACAGTGTAAAATTTTGATCTTGTTAAGTAATTTTCTTTTCATTACTGGTGTAATTAGGACTTCAGTTATCATTTTGTCTTTCTATTACATTCGCTCCAGTTTTCTATAAAATCCACATTTCCTGCAGCCTTTTACTAACACCAATGACTCATTAAATTATCTTCAAGGACCTTTGTGTGCCTGAGGACTACATTCTGAGAATCACTAGCAAGTGCCACATATTCCATATCTTCTGACCCACACATCAAAAACTGTTGTTTCCAAGCACAATTCTAGCTCTCGGCAACTCCAGTTAAAGACAGATTTTATGAATATGGCAACATGCTAACAAGTTCAAATCCAAAACTGGAATCAAAATCTGAGAAAGAATGCCAGGGTAAGAAAAATTCACTCACAGAAAGAGCATGGTTTGTTGTTCTTCCTTGTAAGTGTATTGATTTAAGCACTGCCTGTCCAGCCAAAATGATATAAACACATTAGCAGATATTTGACTAAAGATAGTCACATTAATTAATGCTATACTCTGTTTTCTTTTATTAGCTTGAGTCAGAAGATGCAGACATTTCTGATGAGATGTATGAAACATATACAGAGCTTATGTCTCGGAGTGAGGATGAAGATGAAACTCTTTGCTACAAGTCATATAAAATGGTATGTTTCAAATTTTCAGCTGTATGTATGAAGCTTTTGATACACTTTTGTTTTTGTTCGCATATTCTTTATAGGACATCGCTGTCAACATCAGCATTTTTCAGCTGATTGTTGGTTTCTTTGGCAAGATTACACTTAGTAGTTTGCCATTGCTTTCTGAGCGACCGGCTCACATACCCCGTAAGTTACCAACGCGGCTAGAACCGCCACCGATTCTTGCGCACATCACGTTACTCACGAGAGTATATGGGATTACGGAGAAAGTCGCTAACCTCTAGGCCAGGGAGACTGGCTTTTTGATACACTACTTTGCTAAAATAAATAAACTACACTATCATTACAGCATGTGTACCATCGCAAGTGTTTGTTGGGTGGATTTTTCTGGCAGGAGGAGTAATAGTTGCTTACCCAAGTAGTCGCCAAGCAGTGTACAGATTAGAATTGTATTTTATTTCTGATAAACTAAAACCACTTGCCTTATTGGAGGAACAGAACACGTGCCTCACAATATATAGACAAGCTTCCTAATTTCTCAGCATGTGTGCACTTTGCCATTAGGGTCTCCTTGAACATTTTGGAGTGACCATCTCTCTTACATGATACTAGTCAAGAAAACCACTCAGAAGTGTGCAGTTTATTTTTTTTAATACCTGATGGTGATATTCCTTGGATATCCAAAGGATTCATCTAAATATTTTAAAAGAGGCTAAGACATAAGACAATTTATCAGAAATTGCCATTTTTTGGTAACATCATGAGAAAAGAAAAACTGAAACATGTGACAGTTGGAAAGATTTGTCGAAAGAGAGATAGAAAGGAGACAGTGAGAAAAGATTCTTGAGAGCTTTTTGGCATGGAAAGATGTTGGCACAAAAACTGGCACATGCTGTTGGCAGTCACAAGATGTGAGAAGTATATCGCTCATGACACTCGGCAAGACATTTGATGATAAGGATGACAGTGGTAATGTCATCTAAACATTGTTATGTATTAATATTGTAGTTTACTTCATTGTGACATTTTACATTTTATTAAGGCAGATCAGTGGAATATGACTCTAGTATGCCTCAACTTTGGTTTTGTGGACCTACTAAAAAATCCAAGCAAATAATCTGACCAGAGCAGTTTGGTTGTTCTTAATCAAATGTAGGAACGTTTGTAGCATCTAATGAACATAAGGGTGGTTGTCTGTGAGAGGGTGAGCTTAGAAAGTTACGTGTTTGGTCACATTGATTGTTATTGATGATAAGGTGCTTGGTTAATCTTTCCACTATGTGAAATATTCAAACTTTTAGCAGTGCTTGAATATATGAAATTAATCGTTATGGTGCTAATCCCGTGAAGTCCCATCAGGCGGCGATAGTGCCGGGCCCCCTGCCTCGAGGGGGTCCACCCATGACTACTGGTGGTCACCTCCCCCTGTGCTGTGGAGTCAAGGCACAGAGGAGTAGGTTAAGAGCTATTGACCAAATACCCCGGACACTCAACATACTACAGTGGAATGCCGAAGGAGTTTACAAGAAGAAAGACTCCCTAACACAGCGTCTTCATGAAGATAGAATAGATGTGGCATGCATTCAAGAGACACACCTCAACGCCAATCATCAATTCTCAGTCAGAGGATATCAGGCCACACGTTTCGACCGCGAAGGACACAAAGGAGGAGTTCTAATACATACACGAAATACAATACCTTGCAGCGAAGTATCTGTGATCTCTGACAACCAAACGGAAATTATAAGTGTTGATATAATGATAAAGGACGTGAAAATAAGAATCTACAATCTGTATAGCCCAGCAGATAAGGACCTTACACTCTCAAACATGAAAATAACTGACACAAACTGCATTATTGTCGGAGACTTACTAGCCGTTCAGAAAGATGGGGATACCCAGATACTGACAAAAGAGGAGATGAATTGGAGGACTGGGAAATAGACTCAAATCTCCATCTACTCAACAAAGCGGATGACACACCGAGCTTCTCCAGAAGATGGCTTACCACTTCTACTCCAGACTTAGCTTTCTGCACAGGAGACATCCTCCACAAAATCGATCGCCATGTGCTTGACCAATTAGCAGGTAGTGACCACAGACCAATCAAGCTTGTAATGAATATGGAGTATGTTCCACAGGAGCAAAAGCCCTTGCCCCGCTGGAATTACAAACGAGCAGATTGGGACAGATTTGCCATACTAACAGACAAATATTGTGAAAACATAAATACACGATATGGCAACATAAAGCAAATGGTGGAAAGTCTAAACAGAGCTATAATACAGGCAGCCACTGAGTCCATTCCAAGAGGAGCGAGGAAAAATTACAAACCATACTGGACTGAAGAACTACAAAGTTTGGAGGACAAAGTTGAAGATGCCAGGAAGACAGCAGAGAGAGAACAAACAATTGAAGCGAACATCTCTCTCAAAGCCATCTCAGCAAAATATAAAAGAACAGTAAATCAAACAACAAGAGATTGTTGGAGGGAAAAAACAGAAAACCTGAATTTTGACAGGGATGGAAACAAACTATGGAAACTAGTGAAAGCCATGAACAATGAAGGACCTAGAAACAAACAAATAACAATTAAACAAGGAAATGCCTTGCTTACAGGAAAAAAGGCTGCAAATGCACTAATGGAACACTATGCAAATGCAAACCACATTGATATTACAACCGAACAGAAGAAAGCAATCAAAGACAAACAGATACATCATAGAAATACAGACAGCAGCAGAATATATGATGGCAAATCTAACAATGGAAGAAATGGAACAGGCAATGAATACCCTAAAAAAGAAGAAATCACCAGGAAAGGATGGAATCACAAATGAAATGCTAATAGGACTAGGCACCAAGGCAAAGAAGAAACTACTAGCAGTCCTAAATAACAGCTGGAAGAGAGGAATAGTCCCACAGGCATGGAAGGAAGCTATACTAATACCAGTCCCAAAGAAAGGAAAAGACCTGGAAGAACCAAATGGCTATCGACCTATCAGTCTACTTAGCTGTGTAGGAAAATTAATGGAACGCATTATCAATGGCAGGCTAACATGGCATCTGGAAGAAAACAAACTCTTAACACCACACCAAGCAGGATTCAGAGAGTACAGATCCACTGAAGATCAAATAACCTATATAGCTCAGGAAATAGAGGATGCCTTCCAAGAGAAAAAGCACACACTAGCAGTCTGGATAGATTTAGAAAAAGCATTTGATAAAGTATGGAAGGAAGGACTGAAAGTAAAACTGCAAAAAATGCATGTTTGTGGAAAAATGTATAAATGGATCAGCCACTACCTTGAGAACAGAACTGCCAGGACAAAAGTACAAGGACAAACAAGCAAAATGATGCTGTTGGAGCAAGGTGTCCCCCAAGGAGGAGTTCTTTCACCAACATTATTCCTAGCATATATAAATGACATCACAGAAAATTTTCCAGCCAGAGTACACACATCATCCTTTGCAGATGACCTAACCATATGGACATCTGAAGAATATATTAGTACAGCTAACAGCAGAACACAGCAAGCCTTATTAGCGCTAGAGGACTGGTCAAAATCATGGCTAGTGAAGATAAGTGAGAAGAAAACAACATGCACAGTGTTCTCCCTCTCAAATAAAACTCCGCAACCTAAGCTGGTATTGAATGGAAAAATATTGCGCCATGAAGAAAATCCAAACTATCTAGGCGTCACCTTTGATCGTCGCCTGACATGGAAGACACAGGTTGAGAAAAATCGAACAAGAGCAAGGCAGAGAATGGCAATCATGAAAAAGCTTGCTGGTACAACGTGGGGAGCAGATGAGAAAGTTCTCAAGAAGTTATATACTGGACGGGTGAGGCCAGTACTGGAATATGGCATTGCAGCTTGGGCAACAGCAGCTAAGTCAAACTTTAACAAAATAAGTAGAGTCCAAAACCAAGGAATGCGAATCATAACTGGAAGCCTGAAGACAACGCCTATTAATGAACTAGAAAAGATCACTTGTTTACAACCAATGCAGGACAGAAGAGATAGCAGAGCCCAGCAACAAGCAGAAAAATTTAGAAGATTGACAGACCACCCTATGTATAACAGGTTTAATGGTTTTGGAAAAGGAAGACTGAAGCGTAGCAACTTTGTAGAAACTGCAAAACGAAAGATTAGGGCAGATACCATACTTAACATATCAACAGTCAAGCCCATTTACAATGCACACAACTTCCCAGCTTGGAGACAGCAGCAACTGCCTGAGATGATAGAAAACATTCCTGGTATTGAGAAAAAGAACACTCAGAATGAAACCGAAAGAAGAAAAATAACCCTCAACTACATAAAAGAACATTACCCAAGAAGCAATTGGACCCATGCATATACAGATGGATCAGCCAAAGATTCAATTAAAAATGGAGGAGGAGGAATTCTCCTTAATTTAAAAAATGGAGTGATAAAAAACAGTCAGTGGCAACTGGAAAATTTTCAAGTAACTTCAAAGCGGAGGTAGAGGCTTTGAAAACAGCAGCAGAAATGCTCTTGATGGAGGAAAATAAAGAGAAGCAAATAGCTATCTTCACAGATGCAAAGTCAGCTGTCTCAATACTGAAGAGCAAAAACAGCACAGAACTAGCTGACCTAAGAGCAGCACTCCATGGTCTATGCCAGAAATCCAAAAAAGTTGTAATACAGTGGATTCCATCACATTGCAGTATACCTGGAAATGAAGAGGCTGACAGACTAGCAAAAGAGGGTGGACGATTACCACAGCCTGACATAGACATAACCTATAATGAGGCAAAAAGGTTTATAAAAAGCACTTATAGAACCAAATGGGAATCAGAGCATCCAGGCCACCAGAAGGATGATGCATATTACAAACTCGACCGAAGAGAACAAGTAGCAATCTTCAGACTCCGCACAGGACATAACAGGCTGAAATACCACTTGTTCAATAAACTAAAGATAGGAGATACCGATGAATGTAATTGTCAAACTGGAAAAATGACAGCAAAACATTTGCTGCAGGATTGCCCAATATATGCAGAACAGAGAAAGATATTTTGGCCCACACCTGCTTCATTTGAGGACAAGCTCTATGGAGATATCAACAAGCTCAAGTTGACTACAGCTTACTTTAACTACATTCAGGTTGACATCTAAAGGTGCATGAAGATGTATTTAGACTGCCACACTTCATACCACAGGTATGTCGGTTACAAAAGCGTCCCAGAGGCATGAAATGGAATATTGCTTGGATAGCAAATCCATTACGTGAAAAGTCCGAATCGAAAGCTCACTGTGTGGGCTTCATAAAAGGTGGAAAAAGTGTCCTAGTGGCACGAAATGGAATATTGCTTGGATAGCAAATCCATTATGTGGAAAGTCTTAATCGAAAGCTCACTGTGTGGATGTCATCTGCAGACTGCATTCTTCTGGTTTCCGGAGGAACAGCCTATGGTGAACGGAAGGCCCAATATATGGAAGTGAGGCTAAGCAGCCATGTGCAGGACGTGACGATTCCTTGGGTGAGCCCAGTACCAGAGCGCTGTGTGATGGCTCTGCAAGTATGGAAGCCTCCTTGGATGGCGGGGAATGCCCATGGTCTGCCCCTGCCTTCCCTTGAGGGTTGACCAGGATGTCTTTGGCTATTCTATATGGGCCAGCTAGGATGGGGGATAACACCACAACAGTGAGATTCAAACGTCCTAAGAAACCCCCGGGAAGGTTAACCCGGTCAACAAATGCCCGCAGAAGTCGGATGTGTCGGCCTAACGGCGCAAGAACGCAGCTCTGCTGTAAACAGGCACAACGCAGTCACATCCGGGAAAAAAAATCCGGATGAACGCAGAAGAAGAAGAAGAATATATGAAATTATAGGAAAGTACACATTTCTGCATATAGTGTTTCAGTTGTTGTTTCTGCTAGCCCTCAGGAGAATGTATTTCATTACAAGAGTCAGTTCATTTGGTGTCCCAAGGTACAACAGGACTTAGTACATGGCAGGTTAGTACTAAAAGTTATTCTAAAAGTAACAAAATATATGCATATTTTATTACTAATTTTAAATGTTAAATTAGTACACTAGGACTCATTATTTGTTATGTATGTTAATATTTTCATGGGATTATGTTCTAGTTAAGTTTACCTTCCACACTTTGTGTTTTTCCCTTGATATTGTGCATTCTCACAGCTTTACAGTGGTTAACTCCATATCATGTATACATAGGCACTTTTGATTAGAACAGTACCCTTTTGCTTCTCCTATCTTTTATCTCCCAGTGGGGCATAGGTTCTCAATAAACTCACACCTTCCTATTCTATGCAGTGTCCTAAACCTCTTTCCACATCCTCCCCATATTATTCATCTAGACCAGTCATCTTATGTGCATGCCAACTGACGTGGGCGTTCATGCATCTTCACAGATCTCGTTCCCAGTGTACTAGATCACTTCTGCTGATGATATTTCTTCATGCAGTCATCCCAATCAGTGCGGCATTATTTCTCTGTCCTGCCATGCCCCTTTTGCCGCTGATTTTTCCGGTGTTCACAATGTTTTCCAAAGCCTGTCTTTACATTACATGACCAAAGAACATGGTATGCCTCCTTATAGTTGTATACAGAGCTACTTTCACCAGCCTCTTCCAGACACTCTTTGTTAATTGCTATGGCATTCCGAGATTATGTGCAACATACATCTCGGAAACCATAACTCTGCTGCTTCCATGCTTGTTCTGTTTGTTCACATTCCGTGATATAGAACAGTACCATATATGACTATTTGTGTAGTGATTTTATCTGTTACTCTGTCAGAGCCATCCATTGATGACCTGTCATACATTGTTTTCTAGTTTTTGTGTGCGTTGCTCTAGTCTAGATGTTGCATAATTGTCCTTATTGTTTTAAAAACTGTTCAGGGTTTGTATTTTGTGTGTGTTACGCTCACTCGCTTTGAACTCATAGTCCATACACGCTACTTGTAGTGGCACTGGGCTGAATTTTGCATGTGGATTGGCTTTCCCTGTTAACAGTGTCCTTCGCCATCAGGCGAACCCACTTCGACTTCAGAGGTACTTGTAATGTACGTCCCCAAGTCAAGGACGAGAACATTTTAGTCCAACTGATTGGTGTAGGGGTTGAACCCACTACCTCAGCATCAATACACCAGATGTTTTAAGAACAAGTGCTCTTATCCATTTGGCCATGCTGACCTCCCTTGTATTGTAATTGTCTGGTTAAGATTTCAGGTGGGATTTAATATTTAATATTGATATCTGTTACTTTATTTGACTTTTTATCCACACCCATAAATGTATTGAATTGAAAATATTTTTACTGATCATATGTGTTTATTTATTCTGACATTTTAATCATTTGTCTTTGTTTTGTCAGGCAGCACAGCATTTGGCAGAGTGGATCCTTGAGAATCCCCATGTGTTTGCTAACAGGTAACACATAGCACAATGTTCATGAGAATCTTTGTTGAGGGCCTCGTTATGTTTAATGTTATTAATCAGTGGAGAAATTTGAAAATTTCATCTGTTGAATTTCATGATTTTAATTTTAACAAGTATTTTCCATGTTCGGTTGAAAATAAAATCCATGGATTTGATTTTCTGTTGAAAATAATTTCATGGATTAATTGTTCTTTAAAGGACTGTAGCATTAGCGTATACAACTATGATGGAAAATAGACCAAAGTAGATACAAGATAAACGTCTAAGAATAGAGAGTCTAACCACTGCTGAAGAAGCAATCAAAAGGCTCGCAATTCTAGACGGATAATTTCCAAAGTCCCAGAATGGATCACTACTTCTAAACGGTGCCAGGTGGAAAGTTATGACTACCAACCTTACTTAAAGAAAGACAGTATGGCAATGGATTCCTGCTATCGTGCCTGGATGAATAATGATCCCCCACCATCTAATTCATTCTCACAACAAGGAGATAGACAGACTGATATTTATGTATGGACACAATCCTTTCAATCATCACACAATCTGATGATACTACTAGAGGTAAGATAATAATGACAAAGATGGTTGTTACATTTACAAGTAAAACAGAAAATATTTTAATTCTCACAACACTACGTGAGACCCACGGGGAACTCACGGACACATAAGGGATACACAGATCCCTGGTTCAGCTTAAATGTCTACAAGAATATTCTGTTCTATAACAAAGTTCAATTGGTGAAGATGCTAATCATCGACTTGTATACTTGGCCGATAGCAGACAGTTTGGTAAAAGCTGTGAAGTGACAAACGGGATGTCTGTCACTTAACTTCTGGTCCTTGGCCTCCTGGATGGTAAGCTGGAATGGTATGGTATGGACACCACACTCGGCTGTATCAGTGTGAGTGGTGCATAGCCCAGTCACCGGTCATGACTACGGCTATTGTTGATCAGGGTGTAGGCTCTTCGAATGACAGTGAGAAGGGGTGAGCAATCCTTCAAGACAAAGTTATGTCTAACTTTTGTCTATGTCCTGTAATGGGCTACATGTCTCATATAGGAAACTTTACATAGCATGCACTATCTGTCTTTGCATATTTGATTCCTTATACTGAGATCTACAACAGCACACTGATCTAATGAAAAACATCACACAAATGATATTCTGTTCCTTCTACTTCTTATATTTAAATTGACTATGAATAACCACTCAGATGCTCTGCGTCAGAGACTACTGTCCTTATAACATATGTATTCTAAGACAACTGGTAAGATCGAAGGGAACAGACCAAGGGGAAGACCTAGAAGCAAGTACCTGGATGGCTTGGCCTTGTGGCATGGTCGAGACAGAAACTCGGAGCTGATCCACGACTCTGGTGATCGAGTGAGATGGCAGAACATGACCGCCCATGCTTACCGGCATGGCACATGATGGATGGATTCTAAGTCATAATTAATCATGGAAACACACAAACCGCGATACAACACAATGAATTAACATCACATATTATCGGATGAGTTAAATGGAATGAAACCAAATCACACGTCACAATATACACAATGAACCATTAAATCTATCAAACACCACAAGTAGTCTTCTGAAATTACATATTGTAAGTCTAGCTATCATCTTCCGTAAAACAATTAATTATCCCTAAGATTTCCTAGCAGGGCTTAAGATTGCTTTCACTATAACCAAGAGTGATATTGAAGAATTTAGAGATCTTGTCAGGTGGCAAAATTGGACCACGTATTAGTAATCTGACTGGGTTAGATAAAGATTAATAAATAACAATTAAGTGTAACTTATTTAATCTCTTAACTAATTCCTTCGCCTGATATATATTTTATCTAAAGAAATATGTTAGTTCCTATGCTAAGCACATAATATATCTTAACTCAAATCGTCTACTGAATGAATCGGGTTTCATTTCCACTTGCGGACGCTCCTTAATTTTGATTATTAAGTCCGGTAATTTTAGCCATGTTTATTGTCACGTGTCGGTTGCCCCTGCTTGCTTTGCATTGTCCCTTGTCGGCAAGCAGCATGACACAAACATTGTACTAATTCTAGTATTAGTTATTTACTACTAGTTTTAATAATATTATCTATTTTCGATCCTCACGGCCTTTAGATCGCACAGACAAATCGACACACAGATAACTGTTAACAACAAAATTATTCATAACCTCCCCTGTGTGACAAGATCGCCTCGGGTATTGAGAGTTAACCACACCCGAGGTGTCTCTAGCACTCCCGTGTATTCTGACCCCAGGGGCTGGACAGGTAGATACACTGTATACTCTGCTGTTGACCTCGTATTAGTTAATTATGTCTACAAGCCCCTCTAGATTCTAGACCCCCACTATCTACCTTCTCCCCTGGGACAATGAACACTGAGGCATCGTCCGAGACCACACTCAATAATTGTACAAAGAATAAGTCAACATAAACAAAGTTTATTCTACCCTTGAGAATATAGAAATGAATTGAACACCCTGATAGAATAATTCTATTTACAAAAGTAGAGGATAGAGTAGAGACAGAATCAGAGATATTGCTAAAGTCATCATCAGGCTGAGAAGTAGATTGGATGCAGATGTTCCGTCCAGTCGGTCCGCCACTCACCCGGCTTCCTTCCAGTGAGATGACTGGAACCTTGGAGACCACTCCGTCCCCAGAGCTTGGATCGACAGCAAGAGGAGTTAACCACTTGGACCACAATCAACTGGATGAACTGCAACTCTATCACTTCCTAATGAGTCACTGTTAAAGGCACTAAACAGTTCTCAGTAGACAGCCTGGCTGGGAGACCCTCCTCCTTGAGGTGACCCCAGTTACTCTCGACTTCAATAAATGTCTGTAGCCAATGACCAATCTAATGGTCCCGGAGTAGTAGCACGTACCCCTGGTTGGGTAATAGTATAGTACTGCTGCGAGTTCACAAGAGTCATATGAGAAAAACATATATTCGGGCAGATAAATGTCACAACTCTGCACAGTCACTGGTAATTAGACTCCCTCGGAGTCAAGGCACACAAGATATTAACTCGCTGAACCCTGGTGACCGAATATCATATCACAGTTCTTTAATTCAATAGTTACACAATTGGAGCAAACACCTATTTTATAGTTCACTGCAACGATGTTCTTTTGGACAATAATGAGTTGTCCTATATACCTGCTATCGCTCTGTAGTCAAAATACGTAAGCTGGTGTAGGTCTCATCATGACCTGCCACTATTGCTGACGTAGGTACTGCACAAGGTTATGTGCCTAATCTCTGCTTAGAGTTTCCGACGTTTAGGCGGATCAACAATAGACTTGGACTTGATGAGCTCCCAGAGCTGAGATTACCCCACCTTGGTACATCTCACTGGGCAAACATAGCAACATCTTTCCGTATAGTGTCAATTGTCTCTTACACTCAAGCGTGATTGCTCAGGTTGATGAACATATCATTGCTGAAATAGAGCATCTTCAAACTGTCAGAAAAAGAAACAAACCATCATGTCCCACATGTGCAGTTTCAGGGCACTGGAATCAACTTGGTGAGTATCATTCAGTCAGGATGATTCACCCTTTCGCATGATGTGGTTTAGTCAGGCGTGGTAAGTAAGTGTCTCGACCATTCGCCATGGTACACGAAGTGGTTTCAGGCAAACAACAATTGTAGTAGGCTGATTCCTAAACAGGCAACCCCTGAAAGGAAGAGCGATCGGTGAGAGTATTCGGCCCCAAGCATTGGTCCACATGCATCAATTCAATGACTACTCAACCCTCAGTCAGGCTAATTAGTTATTCAACTAACTAGAGCATCATCTCTATGTTGAGAGTAGTAAAGCATGGGTATCCGTCAATGTCAGATGGCCTCAAAGAACAGCCCGTCAAACAGAGTAAGTAACAAGAATGGACGAGTCTGATCGTACGTCTCACATATCCCTATTCGTCTACCAGTTGTCGCTAACGTCAATAGCTATCCTAGTTCTAGAGTTAACAGAACTAAACATTAAGGCGAGGAGTCCCTGGACCCTAACCTTACATTATACATTCAAAAGTAAACATGATAACGATCAATGTACTACCACTTGGGATATAGTAATAATACATGACCACATAAAGTATTTACACACTCCATTTCGCTGGTGGGACATCCTGTCCACCCTGTAGCGAAACTCTTCTTATTAGACTCTTCCCTAGAGTCAAGAAGTCCTCTTGGCAAAACATGTTCCCTACATGTTCAAAGGGTTCTGCTCCAGTTCTGACCCCCTCCCAAGCGAATTAGCCCTTGGGCCTTGGCCGAACTTCACGGCTGGCCTGGTTTGCCAGTCACATACTTTAATAACTTGCACTCAGTCCCCATATCCCATTTGTCCCCGTGCCTCATTCAACCTCCTTTTGTCCTTCCATACTTCTATCACATCAGCACTGACTCGTACTCATGCAAGTATGAAAAGAACAGGACAGTAAAGAAAAGAATTAAGAACGCATGTTTACATCGCGACGGTAACGCATTGTTATCACGCGTCGAACCACTCGGCGTTCGGTATCGCTCCTAGAAGTATCACATAACATGACATAATATATATACCTCATGACACATCATATATATATATATATATATATATATATATATATATATAATATATATATATATATATATATATATATATATATATATATATATATATATATATATATATATATATATCATCAATGAAGAACTTACCTTCTCACAGAATTCCACAGTTCCACCAAATGAATTCACTATTCAGTTAACACAACCTAGTTACATCATTTCCTGTGGCTACGCAGTAAGTGCTCTCTTTACTTAGTAACTAAGCATATCACTGTCTGAATTCTCCATCTAACAACTTACCTGGCTATCCAACAGTTCTTCTAGCCTCAGCTACTGACTGACATAAGTTAGGTTCATATCATACACTGGTAACTGTGCCCTATTATAGTAGCAACATAGTATATGCAACTATTTACCATACATGGTTAATAATAGGTTAACACAATACGCCGAAATCACAGGCTTACATTTCAAGCAGTTACCAAACTACACAGGCTTGTAACCAATGCGACACGCACAGGTGTAGACCGCCCTAGTTTCTCAACCGGCTTATCGATCCATCCCTCATTAGCGATGCAAAGTCAACCGCATATTTAATGAGTTTAGAACGATTGCGTTTTCTGCTCAATTACAAAGTTAATTTAATTAACAAAGTAAATACCTGAATTCCTGAACCAGACTCCAGTCAGCTACCAGAACTGTCAATGGGCAAGCATGCCGTAATGGGCGACAGTCAGCTGCATCTTGGTTGTGTGTGAGGCACTGTACAATCGGCCTAGCAGAGCCATGCGTCCTCACGCATCGAAATGAAGAAAGTGAATGACTCTTCCAGCCGCATTTCTCCTACGTGCGTTCTAACGCGCACGAGAAATGAGTGCTTCATGATGCAAGTCAACTTCTCGGGCAACATTCATTCCCCGCACTAGAATTTCTAGATTCTTCTGCACGAGAATATGTTGGTGCACCCAGCAACCCTGGTCACTCAAATCCAGGAGCTTCGCGAACCTTCTGGTCGGAAAACCATCCTCGACTTTCCCCAGTCTATTAATAACCCGGGGAAGTCCCTGATGACGCGCTGAATAGAGCGGAACCTCGTAGACAAAAGACAGATTAAGCGTCGTTTCGTCACATCCTGCAACGTGTTTTGATCAGGCCTATCGGGTGAGAAGGATGGCACTAGCTTTTACTATGTTGGTTTTAGTAATTGGTACAGCTTAACAAGAGCCAGGAAAAATGTCTAAGACACAGACAAGTGTTCTTCTAGCCAGCTGACTTGCCACGTCCTTCCGCTATTGGGGAAAATGATCAAATGGATGAATGGGTTCTCTCCTGGGGCAGAAGAGCTCCTGTCGAGACTTCCTGTGGCCAAATTAAATGCAAGCCAAACTGAGTAAAATTCTCAGCCTAACTTGATTTCTTGGCGTTTAAACAAACCCTATACTACATCTGCTTCTCAATATTCTAATAAATCGTAATATATATATATATATATATATATATATATATATATATATATATATATATATATATATATATATATATATATATATATGTGTGTGTGTGGTGTGTGTGTGTGTGTGTATATATACATACACCAAACAACGATTATCGTATATAATATAATAAAATATAGCTACCAATATACAATAATACAGAATTAAGGGGTTTACTGATTTACTGAGGGCTATCCCAATCTAATAAAAACGATATGGGATTCTGATCACCTCGTCACAAGGACAAAGATCATTATAAATGAAAATCTGAAAGTGCTAATATTGATAATTATAAATACAAATCTGAAAAGGCAGAGTCTGCTCATTGTAAACGAAGACAAGAAAGTGGCAATCTGTCATGTACTCGCTCACATTATGGATTTTACCTCAGTCTAAGACAGAGGTAAGCGATGGCACTCACACAATAAGCACTCGCACAACTCGTAATTTATTCTAGGGCATTTAATACACTGTTTAACAATCCCGCAGGGATTATATTGAGAGATATATACAACAGTGCGATTCCACACTTATTATCGGAATCGCATGCACTTCATTATTCTGATCAATCACATCAATATATACATAAGGAATCAGTCACATATCAACGTGCATTCGTTACTCAGCTTCGCCATCGCATTCGCAATCGTATACACAGGCTCATTCAGTCATGCTGTCAACTATACACTCGATTCGCAACCACAACTCTGCATCCGTCGATGTCGCTAGTCTTAACTGTCTGACTAATTTGGCTTCGCTCTTCCATATCACGGGTTCTCAATACCCCATAGTTCAGGTGTTGCCTGTCATGGTCCGTTCGACACGGGTCTGGCCCCGGTTACAGGTTCACCTGCACTTGACATCAACAGCGGTGACCTTTCTCGGTACACCTGTCTACCTGTCGCTGTACACTGTCCTGTCAGTACTGTCCTAGGCTATACTAGGCTGTGTTGGGTTCGATTGGGTCTATGACACAATCTGATCAATATACATAAAAATCTAGAAGTTTCAACTTTACTCACGGTGAATGAACAAATGAGTGAACTTGATTTCCAAAGGATCACAAATTAGGCACATATGTCCGTCTTACATTCAGCCCTTCTGTGGGATGTGGATTTTAATTCCTGAGAATGGTTTGTTAAAATGTCTAGGGGGTTTTATTGATTCTCTGTCACTGGTAAGAATGCAGGGTGATCCGGGATATTTACCACAAATCCCAGGAGGAAAGAGTTCCATCCTTGAAACAATGGCATCTGTGTGTAGGTTTCCCTTCCCACTTCATCACCCTTTAAATTAACTATAGATGCTAGAAGGATATTGATTGCTCACAACATATAAACAACCACTTGTTGGACACCACATTTACTTGATGTACACAACACTTTTGGACAAACAGTTCAGGTATTAACTCAAGATCTGCAGTTACATATATATATAGGTGTAATAAACACTATGCATTTTCAGACAGGCATGGGAATGATATGCAGTATTACAACATAGTACCCAGTGACCCCAGAAAAAAACCCAGGTTATTACAAACAACATAACAACCACAAATTGGGTCTACTTTCATTTTCCCTCATGATTAAGGCAAATAAAGATATTAAATAGAACCCAAAATAACATGTTTCTGACACCTTTTACCATTCTCTCATTGTTAAAAATAATGAGTTGGTGTCAAAATACTATACCATCTATATACCATTGGAAAAAAACTACTGACCTGTTACCTTCAGAAAACAAAAACCAACATATAAACAGCATTTTGTACTAATTAAATTAATTAATCGAGTCTATCTCCTGGTGTGCGGTTATGGGTCCACCTTTGCTGTCGATTAGATCCTTTTCCCCATTATCTGGGTACCGAATTAATGCACTCAGTTATGTTCTTACTATTTAGTCACTGGTAATTGGCTGGTGCAAATCATACTTTATAATCCAAAATAGAAATTACACACAATCACAAATCCCTCTGCGGGCTAGAATATTCGAGTACTCTGTTGCAGTAGGCTCGGTGTCTTTTTTTGAAATTTGGGGCCTCAGGTTGGTCTAACTTTCCGGAATTTCCACTTAAGCTCTGCAGAAGGTACTTTACCATCTCACCATACATGGTGCCAAGTAGACGTCCATTCAGCTTCTCTGCTTTTAATATCAGAATCCCAAGTAGTTCAACAAAGATTTTACACCCACCAAGTCGCGAGTCTATAACCCATGGTATTTAGGTTGACATTGGACCAGCAAAGAGTTAGTCGTTGTTATCTAGTCCAGTGTAGAGCTTTAATTGACTGAGAGGCATCTCATGGTAGTATCTGTGACTAGGGCCACAATTGATCTATACCTACATATATGCACAGATGAATAAATCCAGCACAGTAACAGGTTTGCAAACAATTGGATGATTCCTCTTGTTGCAGATATAGAGACATTTAGTTGCTTTCATATGGTCTTTTATCTGATGGTGTTCAGGGTTTGGAACCTTGAGGTAATCTGGTTTCGTAGTTATGTTTCAGATGATATTAAGTTTGTACCTTGGTTGTATTGGCTTATGTGGTTCAGTGTCTTCTCCCATTTTGAGTTGGTGTTCATAGCTAGAACTTGGGGTTGCATGGCTGGAACCTTATATTTGACTGTTGCAGCTGTGAGGTGTTCTTTCGAAGACTTATCCATTGTGGATATTAACTTGGTAATCCAACCAACAGTTGAAGGGCTTTCACTGTTGCTAGTTTTAGTAACTTGTAGGATTGTCCCATAGTTTCACTGATTTTGCTGAGTGATAAGGCTTATAGGTGATACTTCTCAGACGTAAAGCAGACAATACACTGTGGTCAGTTACTCTGTTGATCTTCATCTTTGTAGATTATTAGATCTTGAAGTCCATCCTGGATCTTCCTCCTAAAATAGGACTTAATCACTCACCCAATCAGTTATCTTCAACTTTTCTGTTGCTCGCTATGGAGCTATTGAGCACCGCAGTAAACATTGAGGTATTGCTAGATCCAGACTATGGTTTGGACATTCACTTTATGGATGTTGACCCAGGATCCAGTGTTAGTGATATAGTCCCACCAAATTCAACCACCACCTGCTTCTCTTCTATAGAAAAGGGATGACAAAGAATACAACACTAGCATTAACTTACTGTGTTATGATAAAAGGTTTACAACACAATTACAAACACAAATACAAAACAACAAGGGGAGAAGGGGAAAGGAGTGGGTGTCCATGTTCCACTGTCCCTCATTGCTGAGTAGAGCCATTCTGACTCTTCATAGTGAGTAGGTATTTTCTCACTTATATTTTGTTCTGTTGTTACTGGGACTATTGGATGGGTGAAGTCATTCTGTCCATCCAACATGTTGATATTGTCTCTCTCATTACTTGAAGAGAATAGCCTATACAGAATCCCTGTGGTTTCTAATTGCCGCGTCTTCATTTCGGCACTATAATCATCACTAGGTCAAGACTATTCACCATTGGCTCCTTAAGTACTGACATAACATATGTATTCTTACATCAACATCCTCTAATCCCAAGGTGCAACATTAAAATGTATATTCCCACAGTAAAAAGTAACAATCAGCACAAAGAAAATTCTCATACCAGAAAAAAACATACCTGTACATTTCTCTGATATTAAGTACATGATAATCATACATAATAATCATAATGATGATGCAGGGAGCCTAGGTTTTTGAATTATCTTCATGAACTAAAACATCCATTGTTTTCCCCCCACTGCGTACAGCAACCTGAGGATAGTAATCGCTGTGATATGTTTTGCCAATGACTGCTATTATTCGGAGGGTATTTATAAGAATAACTTATGCCGCATGGTCCAGTCTTCTGAATATTGCAAGCAATTTATTCACATCAATCTTCGCTTCTGTTTCTACTACGGTGAGGTGATGCGGAGTGAATCCTATCCGAACATGCATTTACATCACGCGTTTCATTGTTCATGAATTTATATTCAAACATGGCCTGTCCCTAACACTATTTTATGAAATGATTATATGTTCACCCTCATATGGAGTGGTTACTAATCTGTTAACAAAAGAATGGTACTAAAAATTTAGCACTATATTTCCAAGTTACAGATTATAATGTGGCAAAATATTTTATCCCCTGACTAAGTAAGAGTCAGGAATATGCGTAATCATTTGTATGTCCCCGCATGGATAAAACACCTTTCTATAGTACATAGATTATTTGCAGATTTCTAAGCATAAATAGTGAGATATTGTTCACAGTGCCTAGAAGTTTTTAACATAGGAATATGAAATTGACAGACACTAGTTCTTTACTATGAAGCATGAATCAGGGGTCTGCTCCTACATTGAGAAAATCTCTAGAATGTGTTTCAGACATGAGAGTTGATACTTTACAGTACACATAATATTCATAGATTATAAAGTTAGATATAAGTTCATAATGCCTATAAAAGATATTAACATAAGGATTTGAAATTGTAAGACATAGGAAAATTACAGCGTGGCGCCCACCTGTGTTTCCTTAGTAAACATCATCCAGCCTGGTTTAAGAGAATTGTAACTAATTCTTAATTAAACATACTGGTTTATGTAATACATAAATATATCTTAATAATGTAGATAACATACCAATAGCTTGAAGAGAATCATGGTTTGAAAGGCAACATGCCTTCTCCCCGAAGGGAAAACTTTTACATGTCTGTTCTTTGTGTCGTACTGACCAAAATGGCTACACTGGCCTTTTGTTTTACAATCAGTCGACGACTGTTGGCCAGGTATGTAGGCCAAAATAAGGCCAAATTAATTAAGCTGCCACGGTCCGTCTATCGCTGTTTTATTTTCTCCTACATTAAGTAAGTTACTTAAACAGTAATTGTAAGGGTTTGTGTATTTTTAAGGGAGTCCATAAATAGGAAAGGGTAGGGACGTTTTTATTATACCACACCTTCCAGCCTTTCGCAAATCAATTCTATATGATCTACTATGGCTGTTACATTCAAGTAGAAATAACATGGAAATGTGAATGCTGAACATATGAACACGTCTTACTACAATGTTATCACACACACTACATGCATGCATACATAATACGTACGTACGTACGTACATACATACATACATACATACATACATACATACATACATACATACACACACACATACAGACACACACACACACATACATACATACATGTACATCCATCCATCCATCCATCCACCCACACTCACACCAGGACACACACGCTCGTGCACGGAGTCTGAGAGTTCATTTCTCCTCTGTGCAGGTCTGTTACAGAACTTGGGAGTGGCCTTGGCCTGACGGGGATCGTCACGTGTAAATATTGTCAGATCCAGAGCTATGCATTTACAGACTGCCATGCACAAGTGTTATATCTGCTCTCAAAGAACGTTGACCAGAATCTTGTTCCTGAGAAATACAAACAGAACTCTGACTCTTCAGACAGGGACAAGAAAATTCTACGCAAAATTCGCAAGCAGTTAAGTCTTTCATCCGGCAGTGAAGATCAGACCACAGCTTTTGGAGAAGGGAAAGATGTGTTGGAGTCAGATGTGAATGATGATGAGATCTATTCAGACCCTGTGGAGCTTGATGTCAGCACAAACAGCTGGGACATGGATTCCTCCCACAGAATAGCCTGCTTGAAAGCTGACAGGCGTGTCAGCATCTGTCATTTAGATTGGGAGTGTGTGAAGGGGAAAATTCTGGAGAAATTGAAATCAGACATCATACTGGCTGCAGGTAAGAAGACCAACTAGCTGTTGTTTCAATCTTGTTTATTTTCTTCATTGATTGATTTAGCTTACAGTTAGACTGAGGTATCTGCTTCTTTCTGGCCACTCAGTTTTAGCTAACAGTTTTATTTGGGTTTTCTTTACCTTAGAGATCAATGTTGTCTTCTAGAAGAAAGAAATACCACATTGTAACATGCAAGTGAGTGGAAATATTATTAAACAGGTGAATCGGTACAACTATCTCGGAACAGGTGTAACATCTGATGGAAGATGCCTTGCAGAGATTAGATCAAGAACCCCGGGAAGGTTAACCCGGTCAACAAATGCCCGCAGAAGTCGGATGTCTCGGCCTAACGGCGCAAGAACGCAGCTCTGCTGTAAACAGGCACAACGCAGTCACATTCGGAAAAAAAAATCCGGATGAACGCATTAGAAGAAGAAGAAGAAGAAGAAGAAGATCAAGAACTGCCATGGCAAAGGTGGCCTTCTGCAAAATGGAAACCATACTCTTACCAACAAAAAGTTGTCAATTGCAGTGAGAAAAAGTGTTTTAGTGCTATATAGATCTCATATTGTTGAATGTGTGTGAAACATGGACAATGAACAGACATGCTGAAAAACATCGAATGGCAGTGGAAATGTGGTTTTTGAGAAGAATGCTAAGAATACCATGGACGGACAGAAAATCAAATGAAGCAGTCCTTCAGAGGTCAAATGAAAAAGCGGGGATTGATTGCAGAAATTAGGCGTACACAATCAGGATTTTTTGGACATGTTATGAGGAGAAATGGACTTGAAAATTTAGTGACAGCTGGCAAGCTTGATGGGAAGAGAGCAAGAGGAAGACAAAGGGATAAATACCTTGATGGTTTGACAGCATGACATTGTCGGGACAAAAACACAGATCTGAATTGAGACTGGTGACCATGTGAGATAGCGAACCATGATTGCCCACGCCTATCAGCATGACACTTGATGATGATGATGATTACCTTAGTCTCTGACTGTCTCCGTGTATCTGTTATCAAAGGTTTTCCTTTACTTTGGTCTCTGACTGTCTCCGTGTAACTGTTATCAAGAATCACCTTTTACCTTAGTCTTTGTCTGCCGTGTATCTTTTGCCAAGATTGATGTTTGACTTTAGTTTCTGACTGTCTCCATGAAACTATTGTTAACAATTATTTTTTACTTTAGTCTTTGATTGTCCCTGTGTCACTATTATTAAGAATCACCTTTTATCTTAGTTTTCGACAGTCTGTTTAACTGTTACCAAAAATTATTTTTTTATACCTTAGTCTTTGACTGTCTCCATGTAACTATTATCAAGAATGATCTTTTACATGTCTTTGACTGCCTCTGTATGACTATTATCAAGAATTACCTTTTACCTAAATCTCTGACTTCTCTGTGTAACTGTCATGAAGAATCACATTTTACCTTAATCTTTGACTGTCTCTGTGTTCAGACACATCTCTGAACAATAAATCAGTTATGACATATGTTTAAAAAGACTGAAGATGTAAGGCAATTGTAAAATAGGAAAACATAAGTTGAACTGAGAAGAAGAAAAAACTATCATATCCTGGAAGAAATAAAAGAAAGAATATAGAAAATGACTCAGATCAATACATGAGTGAAGACTGTTATAACATGATCATGGTTTACATCATGGAGCCCTACTAAGGAAAATCCTAGGTAGATGAAGAAAGGGTTGACCAATGAACTCTTTTGTTACCCATTCAAAACAGCAAAACATGATTACTGTAGGGGTTGCATGATTAGGTTGTTTTATAACCGGCTCAAACAAGTCATTCATTTTTGGTATCTAGACAGTACAATGATCTCTGGTGGAATATATGACACAGGGACAAAGAAATTCCCTTACTGAAAAGTTGTGTGTGTCCTGTTCTTCAGTATGTTGCGAATGCTGGACAAACAATTAATGAAATAGTGAAGAAATTGGAGTCAGTGGTGATGTTGAGAATATTGGGGACCGTTGGTTAATTGGTTGTGAATTGTCTGGAAGACTGAGCTTTAATTCATAGGTCCGGTGCTTTGGCGTTCATATTGTCTAGGCCTTGAAAAGGGCTTCCATCTTTTAGAGCGAGGTTGGAGTAGAGGATTTTCTCCTCACTCAGCACCAAAGTAGCATATCCATGAGGACTGTCTTGAGCTCTATTTCCCCCTCCAAGCCCAGAAACCAGTAGGGGTGTGCAAGTCCTGTACTGGAACTTCACGTCTGGGGAGAGGGATATTAGCATGTCACCAGGTCACCATTCAGCACAGCACATTGGACTGGCTGGGATTGGGCCTGCCTGGGTTGGTGAGATTTCCACAAGCTTTAGGTGTTTTTTATTTTGTCTGCTGACACCAGCCCAATCACCAGGATGATGATAATATCATAGACCGAGAAGAAAATAAATGCTGAGGTGTTGAGAGTTGCTGATGATGTAAGATTACTTATCAAAATCATCAGGAAAAGACAAATGAAATGTATAGGGCATATCAACAGAAGACGTGGAATAGAGAAATGAGCTTGATCGGTGTACAGTTGGGGTTCAACTGATTCACCCTGCTGGAAGTAGAAGTAGTGGCTACAGTTTGCTTCCTGTCCTGGATCTATTCTATTTAGTTTGTTGGTTAGTGCATGACCTGCTCTCAGCTGGAACATTAAACTGGTTTTTTTCTCTTGAGCAGTTTAATTGAGCCCTGAGGGTTTTGTTTCTCTTGATGTTTGAAGAGCATACTTCCTTTTTGAGATGTTACCCACTGGTTCAGTCATTCTTGTGTGTAATTTTTTTCTTAGGATTGTTGGCAGGTTTGTAGTGTAGTTAGTGTTTGATGGAAACTGAGAAGTGCTGCTGTTCTTTTAGAAAGTGTTGACTTTTCATTTCACGGAACTCCAACATGCTCTTGGTCACACTGCAATGACTTTGACCCCATAGGAGGTGAATAGTTGTTTGGTTTTGTCTTCTGATGTTATGGACATCAGGGATCATTCTGTTTTCTAAAGCTTGAAGTGCTGATTTTGAGTCTGAAATACACCAGTGTCCTAAGGTGTCTGAGAATACGCCAGTGTCCTCAGGTGGGTCACTTTCAGTGTCTAAATGTATTGGCCTTGTCTAATGCTGTTTTTATGCTACATAGTTCAAACATATTTCTCCCCAGGGGCCAAAGATGCAATGGTAGTCTTCCACATACATGTTTAGATATTGTATTTTATTACTTCTCTGTATCCAGCATTGGTGGTAGTGTTGAGTGCAGACTGATCTGTGTAAACATGGATAATGATTTGTGGATGTGAATCTGTAGTTTCTAAAATAATGGTTTTCAATAGTGCAACTAGGATGTTCTTGTCCTCTGAGAATTTGGAAAGTTAACAATGTAGGAGTATTTCTCTACCAAACAGATCACTTTTACCATTGTAGTATATAATCAGATAGTCATTGGTGAATCCATTACATTCTAAAAGTATGATGATACCTAGAAAATCTGTTCCATTCTAAAAGTATGATGAATATACCTTGAAAATCTGTTCCATTCTAAAAGTATGATGAATATACCTTGAAAATCTGTTCCATTCTAAAAGTGTAAAGATGACTTGAACATCTATGCAAGTAATGTTTGTCAGTTAATTATTTCATTTATTTTGTCCCATTCCCACACATTTCAGATGTTGTATATGACACGAGCATTATTCCTGCGCTGGTGTTTGTACTCAAAAGTCTTCTAGATACAGGGCCTGAAAGCAACAGGAAGCCAAAAGCATACATAGCCTCGACCATTAGAAATGAGGACACTAGAGATGCATTCCTGATAGCAATTGGTAGGTCATCTATGAGCTCGTCTTTTTGAACATTTATTAATATTACATCAACACATTGGTTTTCTCTTTTTCTTCTTCGGCCTGTTAACCCCAATTGGAGCATAAGCCTTCATTCACAACTTACCATGTCATTCTGTCTTTTATTGTCTCTTTCTCTGTCTTTCCCTTTATATCTTCCCATATTATTATTTCATTTCTTCCACCACCTGTGCTGTCTTTCCCATTTCATACATAATTTCAGGTGCGAATTCTGAAAATTTCCTAGGTGAAAGAGAATGAGTTGGCAATACAGAATCCTAGTGGCTTTCTCTGCATCACTTCATACCTCTTGTGAGTGAAGAGTATCATTTCCACATTGTTGGCTGATGTTATTTTTTTCCCCTATCTTTTGACTTGTTCATGGTTGGTTGAATTTTGTAGCAGAAATTTTCTACAGGATAGGTAGGGTTGGCTACCTCAAGAAAAAACCTTTTTAACGGCCTCTTACAGTATACATAATACAGGGTGTTTGTAAAGTCTCACTACAGTTTGTATGTGAAACAAATTTGAAAAATGAAGTATATGATGTCATCAAAAACTGCTAAAAAATGCATTAAATTAGTTAAATAGTCACAGCCATCGGAACACAAGACAAAGCAGCTAATCCTAGTGACAACTGATTCCATGATGGCAAAGTAAGATGAGAATCCTGAAAGTTTCTCATCCAAAGATAATGGCTGGTTGTTTCATGGAGGAAACACGTTATTTTTGTATGCATGTCTTATTTGTCAAGCTCCCTGATCACATTTTACGTTAATCTGGTTGAGTTCATCCCAAAGAGGTATCCCACTTTGGCAAGACAAGGCAGCCTAACGCTGTTCTGGGGAAGCTGGAGGAGAGTGCCAATGAAGTATTCATTATAACAGGTGTTGGAAATGTCCACCACGGGCTTCAAGACATGACTGTGCATGTCTCTTCATATTGTCAAATACCTTCTGCAGTGTGTCTGTTATTTATTTCATGCTAATGGTTGTTATGTATTGCTAGAGCCAAACAGGAGAGAATCAAATCAACTTACAGAACTTGTAAAAAGAGTTACTACAGACATTTGTGAGGCTGGCAACCTAAAGCAACAGAAAACCTTATCAAAATCATGTCTCATCCAAATGTTGCCGGAATCCATTAGGGAAGCAAAGAATATCAACACTGTAACCTACCAAACATGTCATAAGAGGCAGCTAAGAAAGTTGGTATGAGACTGGCTAGCACATCCCATTGAAAACTTTAATGGGGGAGAGGGCGCTCACCCAACCAATATGGCAGTAGGCTCAAATTTTAAGTCAAAAGGTGGCCGAATAGCCGACTTACCTTTTTTCAACTAGGAAAATCTCCAGAATTTACACCTGGAATGTTAGAAATGTGTATGAATTGGACAAACCACTCAAATAGTCCAGGAAATTGTCCCTGTGTTACCAGGACCCATAAGGGAAGCAAAGAGTAGAAACACTGACCTGGCATGCATGTCATGAGATGTGACTAAGGAGGGTTGGCATGAGACTGGCTGCTTCATCCCATAGAAAACTTCACCCACAAAATCTAACCAATCACAAACAAGTCAACAAAGAGTTTTGGGCGGGAGTTGGTGGAGATCCTATGCTCCATTCGGAGATGAAAGGCAGAAGCAGCAACAGCATTTGCATTGTTCCTTTAAAATTGCAGGTGCTTGTATTTAATTTCTATGTCGTCATTCTCATGATTGTTTAATGTATGTTGCAGGTTCTGAGGGCCTGAATTATTCAGTTGTTGAGTCACCCACACAAAGCAGGTTTCACTATGATCGCTCGGTGCCCATTGAGATTCTTCAGGTGTCTGCCCACTAAAGGTCCTGCCAATCTAATCACATGCTGATGATGGATAGTGCTTCAGATTTGATAGACAGTCCATGCACCATGTTGTCAGCAACCACTTCCATTGCAGATTAATATCTCAGCCTCACATGAGTGTTTCACTGGAGCTTTGTGTGGGCAAAGATGCTTTCCTAAAGTCACTTCACATACCTCAGAAATTGTCAGCCATAAGCCATTAGGGTGAAAGGAACAGTTAGTCGTTGTCACTTCTGAGACAGAAATGTCATGTTAAGATCTGAAACATGCTAACATTGTGTAAATAATGTCCTTTACAAATTTGCTGTTGTGTTTATTTGGCTCTAGCACATGGCATACTGCCTTGTCTTGCCAAAGTGGGATACCTCATTGGGATGAACTCGACCAGATTAACATAAAATGTGATCAGGGAGCTTGACAAATAAGACATGCATACAAAAATAACATGTTTCATCCATGAAACAACCAGCCATTATCTTTGGATGGGAAGCTTTCAGGATTCTCATCTTACTTTGCCATCATGGAATCAGTTGTCACTAGGATTAGCTGCTTTGTCTTGTGTTCCGATGTAATACTGTAGTTGTCAGATAAGTTTGTTATGTTTTCTGAGTTTTATTTTCCCCATTTTTGTCTGTTCGTTGGTAAAACATTTCTTATTTGTTTGATGTTAAATATTTTGGTCAGGACATTCCATTTTTTGTATGATTCTTATTTTTTGTTAAGCTTCGTCTTTAGATTTCATGTTAATTTGCTTTTAATCTTAGCTAGATATTTATTACCCCTGTACATCAATACTAAATCTCCACTAACCAGTGGTTAAGTGTGCTGCTGCGTCTTATTAGAATTTCATGTTTACCTGCAACATTGGAGGCAGATGAACATGATTGGTCAAATTGTGCATCATCTTTATGGTGGCAAAATTCACAGAGTTTTTATTTGTTGATTTAAGCCACTTCCTAGCATTTCAGTGTTCAACGATCCTTTGTCTGCAGGTACTGTGCTGTACTGTTTATTATGTTTCAAAACTTACATGTATCATTGTAAATATTTCCATTTTCTTTTATGTGCATGACAGCATTTCAGGCTTTTAAAAATCGTGGAACAAAATTATTTGACTTTGACATTTCATTTTATTGAAAGTTGTCGCTCAAATGTTTTTGTTTTTTTTCGTGTGGTGATAGTGTGCATTTTGCCAAGATTTTTCAAAGCAGACAAAGACTATTGTGTTTATTAGTAACGCAAGCTAAAATAAAATTTGCTAATAACTTTGTATGTACAATAGAACTTCAAATGTAGTACATCAGTGGCTGTTTGTCTATTGTTGTCCATGTAGAGCCTGGACCTGAGAACATAAACGGGTGTGATGAATAGTACACACCTTCCCACATCCAGGGCACAAGTGTTGCAGCAGAAGCTATTGTCTTGATCTATTAGTATTTGCTTCTAGCACTACTGTATTACTGTTTCCAGATCATTATCACATGGTACACACTTGGTGGCCAAGTGGTTCAGCCGTCTGGCTTGTGTTATCGTGTTATGGAATTGTACAACAGCTTACCATGCAAAGGAACTTAGGGTTTAATTTCTGTTTAGACCACATTGCTATGGTTTAACTTTTAGTATTGACATTTCTAATGACAATCCCTTCATATAGAAAAACTCTCGTCTTTGACTTGGAGACATAGATTATCAGAACCTCTAAAATTGGAGTGGGTTTTCCCGATGGTGAGGGACACTGGTAATAGGGAAAGCTAATCCACATGCAAAATCAGTCCAGTGTAGTAGAAGTAGTAGTACGTGTAAAGACTACGCTTGAGTTCAAAGCAAGCGGACGCCCAAAAAAGAAATCTGGAAACGGACATTACTCATGTTGTTTGGCCAAGCATTTTTCCTCAGTGACTCAATATCTATGCTCCGGAAAATTGAGAGGAGCTGGACTCGAAGTAGGTGCAGCCACTGAGGAGGTCAAGTATGACAGAAGTCACCTTCATTTTTGTGCCAGGCCATGCAGGTGTCAGGGAAAATGAACAAGTGGATAGGCTGGCGGTCGGGGCCACTATGGAAAGCACGCACTCAATGAACCAGGCTGATATACTTAATTCTGCTAGAGAGGCATGACTGAAAAGAATCAATTAATGTCTGTGGATCTCTAACCTTGACCAGAGTGCAAGAACATCAGGTCAAAAAGGGAAAAGTTATACAAGAGTGCTGCTATGTTGGAAGCCAAAGAAGAATAGTCAACCATTAAACGTGTCATCAGCCGCTATGTTGGAAGCCAAAGAAGAACAGTCAACCACTAAAGGTGTCATCAGCCGCTATGTTGGAAGCCAAAGAAGAATAGTCAACCACTAAAGGTGTCATCAGCCGCTATGTTGGAAGCCAAAGAAGAATAGTTAACCACTAAAGGTGTCATCAGCCGCTATGTTGGGACTGAAAGAAGAACAGCTAACCACTACAGGTGTCATCAGCCGTTATGTTGGAAGCCAAAGAAGAACAGTCAACCACTAAAGGTGTCAAGAGCCGCTATGTTGGGAGCCAAAGAAGAATAGTCAACCACTAAAAGTGTCATCCACTATGTTGGAAGCCAAAGAAGAACAGTCAACCACTAAAGGTGTCATCAGCCGCTATATGTTGAGGGAGATACTGAGAAGAAGATCTGAAAACTGACAGACTGAATGGTTCAATGTGCAGTGAGAATAATCTGACAACTATCTGACTTTGTATCCTTAGTCTGTTTACACATTTGTCTTTCCTAGCCTTTGTGTTCTGTCTACTTACAGAATTGTCATTCATAGTCTAGCCCCAACTCCTTGACTTGTCCTAGCTACCATACAGCTGACAGATTTTGAGGCATGAATCAGCACCAGGCCCACCACCACCACAATAAGCTGGAGGCATAAGACAGGAAGTTTTCCTCAGTTTTATACTGTACCATGATGTTGTCTCTTGGGTGGTACACTTTGTTTAGTTTAGTTTAGTCGATGGATCAACATCACGGCACACGGGTGCAACCCATAAGTGCTCCGTTTTCCTCCTAACTCAAATCTGTGTCTGAAGAAATTCAGCTCAGTGCATGAACTCCGTAGCACCGGCGAGGATCCTGAAATACTTTGGGTAGATTTTTAACTCGAAATTTTGCCCGGGCAGCGCCGTTAGGCTACTCTTTTTCGATTTCCGACTGTCAAGGGATTTTCTACGTGCGCAACAATACACACGGGTGTCTGATCTCACTACCCAGAGACCAGGGGAAATTTATTACTAGAAGTCCACGTGAAAAAATCCCGGCATCACCGGGGCTTGAACCCGGGACCTCCAGCACTCGAGGCGGACATCATACCTCGAGACCATGCAGTTCCCCCAGTACACTTTGTGTGGTGCTGAATATTTTTGTTAAATCCTTTTCTCAAAGTCTGATTTCCTACATGAGCAAGGCATTATAGTGGCAGTTGCGTTCAATTGCTGGCTCCTGGTTTCAGATGCCACTCACAGCTAGATGTTTATGTTACTATATGGCTTCTATTTCTACCCAGCTTAATCAAATTAGTACCAGAACATTTTCTGGGATTTGAAGCAGTCGGCACTTAACATGGGCCTTGAATCATAACCCAGTATGCCAAGATGTGGGGGCAGGGCTCTTTGCCTTTTTAAAAAAAATGTATTTTCTTACAGTCACATTCTGGAAGAAACAGTTGTAATAGTTAGTATTAATTTTCCTCAATTATCTACTTCTTTCTCATTCTGTAAGGAGCAGCCTATACTCAATTTCTTAGTTGTTATCGTAGTACCCTGTATGCTGTTGTGCATACACAGGACATAGTTTTCTTTGTGAAGTTTTGTGCGCTTTGATGAACAATAGTGAACTTTAAAATAAAATTAACTTCATAATTTGAAAACCTAAAACATTCCATTGAGTTAACATTTGCCCTGATAGGCACATGTGTATGCTTTTATTTCTTTAATTAATACACACAATGTAAATATCAAATGTTTTTTGTGTAGAACCATTTTTCTATGCTTACATTGAGTAGTTCTTTTCATGCTGGGTCCAATGTGTGTACTTTTTCTTTTATTTTCTAAATATACATGTAGAGTAGTTAACACCTGTATCTTGGATCATTTTTATATTGTTCTGTGAAGCTTCCAGTTGAGTTTTTCCATAACTTGATTTAATTATCTTGCCCCACTATCAGCATTTAAAACCGCAACATTCGCTTGTGGTTAATGCCACATAGCTGGTGCGACATTTGCGTCACAAAAGATTGAGGAAAGCCTATAAACTGAAAGCTTAGAAAAAACTAAGGAACTAGTTGTCTACAGAGAGAAGCATCATTCTGACGTCATTAGAGAAAAAAAAGAGTCTTTTGTTGGAGTTTGCAATGGCAGGTTGTGCTTAAACATTCGGTCTGGCGAATCAATCATTATTTAGAAAAGGTGGCTGGAAATAGGAGTCAAACTTATCAGAACACACTCCTATAACAGGATACTGATATTAATTGAACCAACGGCCGAGGAAGTTTGATGGAATTCACAAACGGTGACAGTTAGACTTAGAGGGAGAAGACAAGGTCGTCTACTGACAGTAAGGTAAAAACTAAGTAAATATATATATCGATATTATTGTCGGAGCTAACAATGTCACATACAAGCTATGATATAGTTTACCGCCCGCTCTGTAAGCACAGACACGATGAACCATAGTAGTATTGATTGTTGCCTGGCAAAATCGATGAGCTGTTACAAACCAATAAACAGCGTTTGAAGTTTTGTTACTAATGTCGGTGATCTTATTTATTCTTCTCATTAAAAGCAAAGGCGCTGTTAACGTTGCATTCAAGAACGAGCCTGGTTACTATTGTTTTATTGTTGGAAATTAAAGAGTTACACTCAGCAGCGTCATGGCAGTTAGTAGTAATGACAGTAATTTGTGGTAAAGTGTGCCTGAACTTCTAGTACACAACATTAATGTGGCAGAATCACTATAGAAGTTACCTCAGAAGTCAGAGTGGATTCACCTGATGACGAGGGACACTGGTAAAAGAAGATCCATATACCAAAATCAGTCCAGTGCTCTAGACGTAGTAAGACGTAAAAGGACTACGCTTGAGTTCAAAGCGAGTGAGCGGGAAAAAAACATTTTAGAATTCAGCAGTGCATTCATTATGGCCGTAAGCAGCTTGACAATGGAATTGTTGGTAGAAACACATGCACTGCTCTGGATTGAATTATAAAACTACACCCATGCTTGCATACGAAGTAATTCATTGAGCGTGATCCGAAAAGTTCAGTTCCGCATGAAGATGTTGAATTGAATCCCTGTTAGAGGTCCACAGTTTGTGGTTTCGTTTGATCTTCATGCTAAGGTATGTGAATGTCATGGGCAGTGAAAGGTAGATAGAGACTGCCTGGTTCTCTATGTCATCACAGATGTCATCCAATGGATCAAGCCAACATTATGAACACTCATGTTGAGTTGAGCAGAAATGGGAATTTTCAGTTAATTGAACTAACATCATTTGTTTTGTTTTGCGCTCTCACTTTGAACTCAAGCGTAGGCCATATACGCTATTTATAGTAGTGGTGGACTGAATTTTGCGTATGGGTTAGATTTCCCTATAAACAGTGTCCCTTGCTATCAGGCGAACCCACTCCGACTTCAAAGTACTTGTAATTAACGTCTCCAAGTCAAGGACGACAGATCAACATTTTGGTACAGCTGTCCGGTGTAGGGGTTGAACCACTTACCTCAGCATCAGCACAACGGATGTTTAAGAACACGCGTTCTTACCCATACAGCCATGCGGACCCTATATCATTAGTTAGAATACTAAAGTTTAGATTAGATCAGAGTAGCCAGATAAGAAAAGCAAATCAAGCTAGTTAGTTAGTTAGTCGCAGTTCCAACTTCACAGCAACGGGTCGTCCCCATTATGCTCCGTTCCTGTGCCAGTGAATATCACACAAAACGCTCCCCACTGCCCAATGTGAAAAGTGGAAAAGACAGGAGTCTCGACAAACAACAGCCCGCACAGATACACTGCATAATGCCGCCGCCAGAATGTCAACACAATAGTCCCCCACAAAACACCCAGTTCATTTCTGATGGAATCGGCAGTCATTTTCCCATCTGGATGTTTCCTAGATGTTCACCCACACAGTCCACGAAAATACAGTTCATCGTCGATGGTAGTGGCAGTCAACCAGAAGCCCAGCAGCCACGCATTTCTGCATAAGGCAAAAACCGGTCAACTCTGAGACATAGCCATCTGCCATCGCTCCGAACATGCAGTCACGTTCCAAAAAACCTCGAGCAGATTCAAAAGCATTTCACACGAAACTCACAGCTCACAGTGTCGCGCCACGCACTCACTCAGTAGCAGGGCGATGGAACCATCAAACCTCCTTAGTCGCCTCTTACGATATGCGTGGTAGGCTGCAGTGTTGCTATTCTTTGCTTCCCTTATGGGCCCCGGCAACACACGAGAGAGCAAATCAAGCACACGAGTACGCCTTGTTAACAACTTTGTATTGGCCGTTAGTTGCTGTATGCTGATTGACTTATGGCACAATTAGTTGCTGTATGCTGATTGACTTATGGCACAGTTAGTTGCTGTAAGCTGATTGACTTATGGCACAGTTAGTTGCTGTAGGCTGATAGACTTATGGCACAATTAGTTGCTGTAGGCTGAAAGACTTATGGCACAGTTAGTTGCTGTAAGCTGATAGACTTATGGCACAGTTAGCTGCTGTAGGCTGATACTTATGCCAGTTAGTTGCTGTAGGCTGATAGACTTATGGCACAATTAGTTGCTGTAGGCTGAAAGACTTATGGCACAGTTAGTTGCTGTAAGCTGATAGACTTATGGCACAGTTAGCTGCTGTAGGCTGATACTTATGCCAGTTAGTTGCTGTAGGCTGATAGACTTATGGCACAGTTAGTTGCTGTAGGCTGATAGACTTATGGCACAATTAGTTGCTGTAGGCTGATTGACTTATGGCACAATTAGTTGCTGTAGGCTGATAGACTTATGGCACAGTTAGTTGCTGTAAGCTGATTGACTTATGGCACAGTTAGTTGCTGTAGGCTGATAGACTTATGGCACAATTAGTTGCTGTAGGCTGAAAGACTTATGGCACAGTTAGTTGCTGTAAGCTGATAGACTTATGGCACAGTTAGCTGCTGTAGGCTGATACTTATGCCAGTTAGTTGCTGTAGGCTGATAGACTTATGGCACAATTAGTTGCTGTAGGCTGAAAGACTTATGGCACAGTTAGTTGCTGTAAGCTGATAGACTTATGGCACAGTTAGCTGCTGTAGGCTGATACTTATGCCAGTTAGTTGCTGTAGGCTGATAGACTTATGGCACAGTTAGTTGCTGTAGGCTGATAGACTTATGGCACAATTAGTTGCTGTAGGCTGATTGACTTATGGCACAATTAGTTGCTGTAGGCTGATAGACTTATGGCACAGTTAGTTGCTGTAAGCTGATAGACTTATGGCACAGTTAGTTGCTGTAGGCTGATTGACTTATGGCACAGTTAGTTGCTGATTGACTTACAGCAGTTATGCCAGCTGTCTTTAGTTTCCCAGAACTAGTGTACCCATTTTGTTTGTAGGGTTGACCCTAGAATCATACATAGTGAGTTGCCCCCCCGGGCAACAGCTGTGAGAGGCTGGCTAAACCAGGCATGGGTATCCGATTTGGTGTCAAACCAAGAGGTAAACTAGGGTATGCCTACACAGCATGTGAAGACAGGATTCGGCAGACTGCGCGGAAGAAATCATTCCTGATTCAACGGGCAAGACGGCGTTTACCTGCAAAGCGTTGTGGAACGTAATGAGCACGGCAAGGCACGTAGAGCGCCCTGGTCATCCCTGCACCTGTATTCGTCTCCAATCGTCTCGACTTGTCTTGCCACTGGACTCAGATGGACTCAGGCGAGAGAGTGAGGTCGACGAATTGCGCAACTCTTCCTCACTTTAATCCAAGTCATCGCGCAAGTCATTCTTCATCCAACGTCACATATCACCTTCAAGCCCTGTGGCGATGGGCGAGCGGCAAAGCGGCAGGCGTGGGTACGCTGGCAGCCGTAGTCGCAGACCTGCACACAGGCGGCTCAGGCCATATGGTCGTCTTCTACTGACCGGAGCAGCAGTGGGATTCGGCAGCCCCCTGAGCGACTGAGCAGCCCTCTATAGGAACACACTGCTCACCTCCATAGCATGAGGAAGGGGCTAGAAAAGGTGCCCTAAACATTGTCTGCTCATCACTACCTAACCAGCTAGCCGCGGTTGGTGGGTACCCTAAACTGCGGTCGACATACAAAGAAAGATAAAACAAGCAAAGCTAAAAGAGTAAACCATATTCCCTTAACAATTGGAACTTGGAATGTACGCACCCTACTTGACAGAAACGGCGCATCAGGTCCAGAGAGACGAACAGCACTGATTGGGAGAGAGCTTGGCAGGTACAACATCGACATTGCAGCCTTGAGCGAGACACGACTTGCAGAAGAAGGCCAAATCTGTGAAATTGGTGCCGGCTACACATTTTTCTGGAGTGGAAGGAAAAGCGAGGAAAGACGCCAATCCGGTGTGGGATTTGCCATTAAGTCGGCCCTGGTAGGCAAATTAGCTGGATTTCCAAAGGCTGTAAACGACAGGCTCATGACCATGAAGTTGCCTCTGCTGAATGGAAGGAAGCACGCAACCATTGTGAGTGTCTACGCACCAACTATGACTAACGAAGATGATGTCAAGAATAAGTTCTATGAGGACCTGCACAATGTATTAACATCTGTTCCCAAAGGAGACAAACTTATACTCCTTGGGGATTTCAATGCCAGAGTAGGCACGGACACCACCTCTTGGAGTGGCATTATTGGAAAGCATGGAGTCGGAAATTGTAACAGCAATGGACTCCGCCTTCTTCAGACATTGTGCCGAACATGATCTCCTGATTACGAACACAATTTTCCGTCTCCCCATGAGAAATAGGACATCGTGGATGCACCCTCGCTCGAAACACTGGCACCTCATTGACTATGTCATCGTCAGGAGGAGTGACAGACAAGACGTTCGAGTGACAAAATCCATGTGTGGTGCCGAATGTTGGACAGACCATCGTCTCATTGTCTCGAAAATGAACATCCACATCAGGCCACCACGGCGTCCTCAAGGGGCGAAAATGCAAACAAAGCTAAATGTCACCCGCCTAAACAGCAAGAAAATGCAGCAGTCGTTTGAAAATATGCTGGAAGACCGCCTCAAGCCCAATGCTGAAGCTAAAACAGGATACAGAAACAGATTGGAGAGCCCTAAAGGACACGATTTACAACACTGCTATGGAAATCCTGGGTCCAGCCCCCCGAAAGCATAAAGACTGGTTTGATGAAAATTCCGAAGACATCAACCAATTGCTGGCCGAGAAACATCTTCTCCTCAAGGCACATTTGAATGACCCAAAGTCAACATCAAAAAAAGATGCTTTCAAGAACATTCAGAGAGTAGTGCAGCAGAAACTTCGGCACATGCGGGACTCCTGGCTGAGCAGCAAAGCTGATGAAATTCAGGGCTTTGCTGACAGCCACGACTATGAAAAACTTCTACGACTCACTGAAAGCGGTCTATGGTCCTTCATCACCAGGCATAGTTCCCCTCCTCAGTGCAGACGGGGGAACATTGGTCACCGATAAGAAAGAAATCCTCCAACGCTGGGCAGAGCATTTCAGCAAAATCTTAAATGCAACTTCCTTCTTCGATGATGAAACCATCAATTGCCTTCCTCAGGTTCCCACCAATGAGACTCTTGATGACCTGCCAACCATAGTGGAAATAAACAAAGCCATCCAGCAACTCTCCAGCGGCAAGGCACCTGGTCCTGACTCCATCCCAGCAGAGATATACAAGGCAGGTGGGCCGGTCCTAACAGAGCAGCTTCACCAAGTCTTCACAAACATATGGATGAACGAGACCATGCCACAAGATTTTAAGGACGCGTCAATAGTCCACCTTTACAAACGTAAAGGAAACCGCCAATCCTGTGACAACCACCGAGGCATCTCCTTGCTTTCAATTGCAGGGAAGATACTCGCCAGAATTCTTCTCAATCGCCTCACAGCCCATCTCGATCAAGGTCTTCTTCCTGAGAGTCAATGTGGCTTCAGAAAAGAACGTGGAACTGTTGACATGATTTTCGCTGCAAGGCAGCTGCAAGAGAAATGTCAGGAACAGAACTGCGAAATGTTCTCCACTTTCATTGACCTTACCAAGGCTTTTGATACAGTCAGCAGAGAAGGACTGTGGAAGATTATGGCAAAATATGGCTGTCCACGAAAGTTTGTCCAAATAGTGCGGCTATTTCATGACGGCATGCAGGCAAGAGTACAGGAAAATGGTGAGCTGTCTGAACCCTTTCCTGTCACCAATGGAGTGAAGCAAGGATGTGTCCTGGCACCAACACTGTTCAGCCTCATGTTTTCAGCCATGTTGATGAATGCCTTCGAGAACGACGACATTGGAATAGACATCAACTACCGTATGGATGGAAAGTTATTCAATCTCAGAAGGCTGAAAGCTAAAACCAAAATTAACAGCGGCACCGTCAGAGAGCTCCTGTTTGCTGATGATTGCGCTCTATATGCCAACTCAGAGGCGGACATGCAACATAATGTTTCAGCTTTCTCACATGCCTGTGCCAACTTTGGGCTCAATATCAACTTGGAGAAGACTGTAGTTATGTACCAGCCAGCTCCAGGGAATAATCACACTGTGCCGAATATCAAAGTGAATGATCATAGACTAAGTGTTGTGGACAAATTTACCTATCTTGGCAGCACCCTGTCCACAAGCTGCCACAATCGATGACGAAGTGAATGCAAGAATCTCCAAGGCCAGTGCAGCCTTTGGCAGACTGTACAAGAATGTATGGGACAGAACTGGAATAAGCCTGCAAACAAAGCTAAAGTCTACAAAGCAGTTGTATTATCCTACACTGCTATATGCTTGTGAAACCTGGACTGTTTATCAGCGACACGCTAGGAAATTAAACCACTTCCACACAGTCTGCCTAAGGAAGCTACTGAAGATTAAATGGCAAGACAAGATTCCAGACACTGAAGTCCTAGAAAGAGCATCCATGCCCAGTATCCACACTCTACTGATGAAGAATCAGATTCGCTGGGCTGGTCACTTGACTCGCATGCCAGATCACAGGCTCCCTAAACGAATTTTTTACAGCGAACTGCGTTGTGGTAAACGCTCCCAAGGTGGCCAGAGGAAACGTTTTAAAGACACTCTGAAAAGTTCACTGAATGCTTTTGGAATTCATCATGACACCTGGGAGGCTGCAGCCAGAGACCGAAATTCGTGGCGTGCATCATTGCGCAAAGGTGCAGTCATATGTGAGGCAACCAGGACTGCAAGAGCTGTGAAGAAAAGGCAGGACAGAAAAACCACTGCAGGAAATCCTCCTCCAGAGACGTCAAGCATTCTTTGTCCACATTGTCAAAGAACATTTCGAGCCAAAATAGGCCTTATCAGCCATCTTAGAACTCACGGCTCCACACCTTCAACCCCACTGGATGAAATGAATGGTCATCATCATTCTTGATGGACAAACAACAGAACACATAGTGAGTACAGCCATTACCAATATAGATTTCATGTATATGATGACAATTGAATTGGACACTACTAATATATACTCCCCAAATTTTAGTTGTTTGATATTGTCCGATGTTGGACCACCTGGGACTGGCAGAGTTCACATTTGGCTTTTCTGATCAATGCAACTCGGGAGTCACGTCCGAAAAAAATAATCCGGATGAACGCAGAAGAAGAAGAAGTATCTATCTGAATGAGGTAGGTGTAGAGAGCGTTCTCTGAACCCAGTACCATCACCAAGGAGGCTAGGTTGCAGAGCTCTCCTCCCCCTCTCTAAGCTCAGACACCAGTAAGGTGAGCAAGACCTGTACTGAAAATTCACTTATATATAAAGAGGTATATTAGGACATCATTAGGTCATTATTTGGCACATCATAACACAGACTGGCTACAATTATACCTGGGTTAGTAGTGTTTTTTCCCCCAGACATTTTAGGTATTTTGTTGTCAATAGATTTCAAGCTGGTGACCAGAGGGAAGACCCAGCCTCACTAGAGAAGTGAGAAAGTAATGGCTGCAGGCAAAATACTGGCCAGCAATGTGGGTCTAGTCTCACATGTACATGAGTTCTTTACTTCTTTACAGTTTGTAATGAACAAATGAAACCTCATTGAACAGAATATGTCTTTAATTCTGGCATTTGTTAATTTTCAGATGCCTATGTTTAAACAAATATCAGGGATTCGAAGATTCGTTCGATGGACATGATGGCCAGTGTTTTTTAACTTTTGTACGCTTGAGATATGTTTTTATCCACAGAGAGACTCTGAACCAAGTGGCAACTGCTCTACATCGAAGGTCACATTATTAGACTGTCAGGGCATGTTATTGCGAGATGTATGCACATATGTGTGTATGTTTTTCTTTTGTTTCAAATAGCTAAACCAATTCTGCATCAACGAATTATTTGTTTGTGTTTTCATTGATAGTACTCAGCTTAACAGTATGCAGCTTGCATATTTAATTATTACTTAACAAAATAAAGACTTTGATACTCAATGTATTTTTTTGAAACTATCCTTATCATATTATTATAGCATTGTTTGGTGTTTGCCGGGACCATTTTGTTAAGGGCAGGTGTTATTGTCAGTTCCATCTTTGCCTGATTTGTGCTGTTGTAAATGACATAATTCTGTGTCTATATTATTGTGTGAGATATTGAATGAATGTTTGTTAGCAGTAGTTTAATTGTATGAAATTGTTTCTGTTTAAACTAGCATCCTGTTTGTTGACATATTAAGATAATTTCTCTCACTTCTGATTGTATATAATGTTCTTTGTCATGTCATGATTTAATTTTAAAATAAATGCTCTTCTTGCATGAACCTACCAGTAGTACATTAATTCTGGTTACAGTAAATTTCAGGTAATTGTATTTGTTGTTCTCATGTAATTAATTTTGGGAGACAGTTACTGATGTGTAGCCAGTCTCATGTGGGGAAACATGTGTTTCAGTCATCACCAAGGAATCTCAAAGAATAGGAGACTATGAACATGTATTGTATTTGTTGGTATTAGTAAATCTGTGGCACTTAGAATCTGACCCTCTAGCAAGATGTCATGTAATGTCATGTTTTTCAATTTACAGACTGGTATGAAGTGTTTTGAACAAGATAAAAAAGTAAAGGCTCTTTTACATTCCTCAAGGTGAATTGGGCATATTTTTATAGACCCATCTTAGAAGGTACCCAGTTTGAATCCCGGCAATAGGGCTATGAATTCTTTACAAGAACCATTCCTGGCTGATATCACATGTCACCCTGATATCTTAGGTAGTGAGATAACGCCATGGTAGTTGGACATTGAAAATAGTCAACCATAAGGTCGCTCGCTACCCTGGCAAAGTTGTTGGGCTACAAAACCTGGACACAGATGGATAGAGCCCAATACCTTGGATGGAATCTGCCCAGAGACAGCAAAGTTGATATGAATGCATGCTGAAGTCAGACACACTGATTGCAGAGGTGCATAACTGGGCCCGGCACACTCTCCATCAAAGGAGGAGTGAGTTGAGTTGAGCTAAGAACTGACATCACTGCACTCAGGACATTTCCATATGGGCTCCTTCCCTCATTCAACAGTCAGCGAAGAGTCGTACTGCTAATCGCTCCCACCACTATCTGATTGAGAGTTCTGGTCTTCCCTCTCAGTTTTGATATTCTTCCAAAACTCCTGCTGATCCTCCTTGATCTCATTCTTTCTATAATCAGGTTCTCAGTCTGTTCCTCCTGCCTTCTCCACCTGGTTCCACAGGTGCACAACCACCTCTCCCTTGTCCATAGGTAATCTACCACCAAGAGGTGCATTCCCTGAGAACCTATCAGCCTGTTCATTACCCTGCACCCCCGCATGGCCAGGGCAAACTATCCATACAATTTTCACAATCTGTGACCTCTCAATCTAGGATAGCCATTCCATACGAAACATTCTTTTCTTCACTTTACTAAGCATACTCCTTGAATCCATAATGAATACAATGTGTCTTGCAGTGGTCTCCTCTAACCAACAGAATGCCAAAAAGAGGAATGAAGAAGTATAAAAAGGGTTCTCTGGTGTAAACCTCATGGACAGTTGTCTCCACGCTGTCTTTGACCCACCATTGCTTGACGTTTATTGTTAATTAATATCTTTGACAGAACAAGTCTTTGTTGAATTTTTTTCTAGTTTATGTATATAATTGTTGTTTTCTTTTTGTCAATTGGCGGATAAAGTGTGTTCAAGACTGATAGAATACTCAGTGTTGTTGCCCTCATTTTTATGTTATTTTTGCTAAACAGTGTTGGAAGCACATGTTTTGAGAATCCAGTTTTTCTCTTTAATATACACACTGCATTATACTGTTTAAAACTGTTGATTTTGTTGTAGTGTGCATTTTTCAATTTTATTTTAAAATATAATGCAGTTTTTGTGTGTGAACAAACATAATGACTGTAAAATTGCCAGGTTTGTTTTTGGAGGAGTGCAGGATTAAAATTAATAATAGGTAAAACAGCAGCGCCCCCAATAGTGAAGTCAAGAATAGTAACTCTGTAGACGTCCTAAGTAGGTCGTAAAAGGTAATTCATTCATTCATTCAGTAGCGTGTCCTTTACAGAACCTCGCTCCCATAACAGCCTTCCAGAAAACTTCACGCTCCTAAGCAAGATGTCCAGCGTCCGATACACTCATCTGGAGATAATCTAATTCAATATTCTGTTCTTGTATGGATTCATTTGTTCTTTTCTGTATCCAAGATATTCTTAGAACCCGTCTATAATATTTATATTCAAATGCATTTATGCACTGTTCAGCTTGTTTAGTAAATGTCCAAGTCTCAGAGGCGTATGGTGCAATGGGGAAGATGCATGCTCTTAAAAATCAGAATTTGTATAGGTCTTTCTGTCTCACACCACAATTTATTCAGTTATGTTAATATTTGAAGAGCATTAGATATTCGTCTTTTAATTTCTATTGTTGGTAATTAATGACCCACGATATTTGAAATTTTCCACCACCTCCAATTTTTCCTCATTATTTGGAGTTTCAAGGGTAAATAAAGAAAAACAGTATTCCAAAAGTGGCACAGTTCACAGAATGGTATAGTTTATATACTTAGCTAAAAAAACATTCCTGGTAGTAAAGAAAGGAACACTCAAGAATACAACAAAAGGGAGAAACATGACCAAGCAGTATCTAGATACATGTGTGTATACGGATGCATAGGAAGCATATACAACAAATATAGAGTTAAGAAGAGTCCTGAATTTAAAAAAAATAATGCGTAGAAAATACAAATTAGCTGAAAAATTATTAGGTCTGTTAAGAACAACAGGCTTGAAAAGTGCAGCAGAAATGTTAATTCAGGAAAGTAAAGAGAATTGCTAAAATCCTTTGGTGGCTGTGATGTCATAGTCTCACTGCTGCAGAACCAGCAACTTAAGAGCAGTACTCAATGACTAGTTAGTTGCATATCCTTTACAGGACGTTGCATTTTTTTGCTTTTTGTGATTGAACTACTGAACGTAAACTTGCCAAGAAATCACAAACAGTACTCAATGGGCTATATCAAAACTGAGAGGGAAGACCAGGAGAACCCCATCTCATTGCAATTTACTTGGAAATGCAGAGGCTGACATATTGGCAAATGAAGGTGGAAGATTTGACATAACTTAGAGACAATCAAAAAGTTTATGAAAAGTATCTGCACAATCATGTGAGAATTAGAATATCCAGTCCAGGAAAATATTGCATGTTGCCAACATAGCGAGATGTTTCCTCACAAGACATAACAGAGTAACATACCATCGGCTCAGCAAGTTCAAGTTATAGTATGTTCTGATTTGAATGCCTTCATTCACGATCAATTATTTTGAAAACTGTCTGTTGCATCGTTATGAAATTTTTCCAGCCGTCTTATATTTATCCCCACCCAAGGATTATGTCTTTGATAGGTCCAAAAACAACTTAAATCATTTAAAGCGGCGACATTCCTTTGATGTTTTGCTGAACAACTATTGATTTCTCGCTAACGAAGTTATGTTTACAGTAATTGGAGACCTGCCAATTCAGATGACACACAAAGGCGTATCTGGATTTGTATGGAAGTGGGTGCAATGAAAGAAGTAGCTTACAGGGTCGGCTGCATTGCACCGGGTGTTTATCCCATATGGTTCAGTTTCTTTCTGCAGCGCGGAAAGCGTCGCACAAAGCATGAACTCCATAGCTCCAGCGACGACCCTCGGGAGTCTCCGAAAAAATGCACTCGTGAAATGAAGGACGCGGCCCGGAATCGAACATACAACCTTCGGAGCCTGAGTCAGACGGCTTTACCACTTCACCACGGAGAATCCCGAGAGGGGTGCAATGTGTAATATTAGTAAAGACAGAGAATTTACAGAGGCTCGGGGTAAATAATTTGTAAATTAACAGGAAAGTAGAAGGAATATATTTCTTACCTTATTTTTCATTTCCTTCTTGTTTCTTCAGCTGATGCTGTAATGTTTAGAGCCTGCAATTCGTCTGAATAGTTGGAGCAAAATATCCCAGTAAGTGTGTACGTAGATTAAGGTCTGCGATCTGCTCAGACCTTAATCTGTGTCGGACGATTCCAGTAGGTTGATGATTGCTCTCGGTTGCATAAAATTCAATCCATCCTTTCTCCAATAGTCCTCTTCCTCTTTCAACACATGGTCCTGATGTTTTTTCCAGTAACTTTTATCAATATTTAATAGCACAGACAGACAGAAAGGTAGGTATGTAGGCAGAAAGGTAGGTGGGTGAGTGGGTCGGTGGGTGGGCCGGCCGGCAGGCAGGCAGGCAGACAGACAGACAGATTAGATAGATAGATAGATCCCTATCCCTGGCCGAGCCAGCTAGTTTATTTATATAATCACATTTCATGAAAGAACCCACAGTTTGACGACACCTCTGAACTATCCCATATAAATTCCCTCAGTCTGCCAAAACGAAAACCGCCAGACAAAATTCAGAAAGAGCGGGGGGGTGTCTTGCTGAAGCTGTAATACTCTTAAAATGATGGAATGAATGCGGGAGCCATAAATTATATACCGCATATAAACAAACATTGAAATCTGCTGTACAATCTCCAGAACAAAATTTTTTTGTTGGGTGGACATAATGATAAGGTTATATGCTAAATCTCATCATTTTCCCTCAGTTGGTTACTGAGATATTGAATTTTATATTAAGGCAACAAAACAAAACAACACTATAGGAGCTGCTGATGAATGTAACTGTGGAATTCATACAATGACAGCTAAACATTTGCTACAGGGGTGCCCAAAATATGAAGGAAAAGAGTGAAAAATGTGTGGTCTCTACTAGCTCCATTTGAGGAGTCCTATGGAGAATTCAGCACCTTTTAGCTGGCTACTGCTTATTTTAGATACATTTGTGTTTACCTTAAAAGTCTGATGAAGTAGAAGGGAAAGCAGGGGCAACACACCCTGCCATCTAAGGTTTCTATCAAAGCTTATTTTTGTGGGTTTTTTTTCATGCTTTTTTTCCCCCCTCTTAATAAATGTTATGATTCAGTAACTTTATGTTGTTACATTTATGCCATGCGCATCTGCTAATCACTTTGATTGTTTCATGATCTGTCAACAAGCATACACATCATGTTTCTTAATGCTTTATTTGTCACCTCACTTCAACACTTAGGAGCCACGGTAGGGAAGTGGCCAGATGCTCGTCTGCTGGCCCAGTAATCGCAGGATTGCGAGAACGGATGTGTCTTTAAATTGATCTGGTCTCACGGGTCAACCCAGCCTAAAAACAAGTACCAAGAAATGCCTTGGGAAGTCAAGGCAGCTGGTGTGATACTGACCCCATCACTAACTGATTGTCAGTTGGTCTGTAAAAATATGGATCTAGCACCATACGCCACATACAACTGAGTAAGTCCAGTGACGGCTGCAGCAGAATATCACAATAGGACATAAAAACATGCACATTAACTCCTGCACAAAAGTGAGAGATACTAAACACAGACAAGGTCTATATACATATACATAGTGTTTATACCTTACAATGAACTCCACTACAGAACAATAATTTACATTTGCCACAAAGTGGAGAGTGGAAAAGAAGAAGCAACAAAGACATTTACGATCTGTTTAAGTCCCCGCTAATTACTGGTATCATGAAGGCTAATAGACTGCAATGGCTGGGGCATTTAAAAAGAATGGAAGATAATAGGGAAACAAAAGTTGCTTACACCCAGGAAATAAATGACCGTAGACCTCGAGGTAGACCAAGAAGACGGTGGAGAGATAACATACATACAGACCTACAAGCACTTGGAATCAGCGACTGGCAAGAGAATGTCAACCAGAGAGACGAATGGAGATGGCTTGTAACTGCAGCAAAAAACCTCAATGTCTCAGAATACGAAGAAGAAGAAGAATGGTGGAGTTCATTGTAAGGTATGTACACTGTTTAGTAGCTATCACTTTTTCGCAGGAGTTACACACACCTGTTTTTATTTTCTGATATTTATGTATGCATTTAATGTTTGTCCACAAACCTTGACTGTTACTGTGGGTAAAGTGACTGGTTCCAAACCACGCTGTGCCATGAGTTCCAGTGGAATGATAATCTCTTACAGGCAATCTGAAAGTCTTGATGAAGAATATTGGCTTTTCAAAACTGGGAGAACACTGCTGCACAATGTTCTGCTTGCTGTAGTCAGATTTCTGCTGACACATTGGACTTTGAACAGATATGGATTGAGGGTGTTACCCAGGGGTGTGCTGTGTGAAAATCAAAAGTCTGATCAACAGCCAGCACCTCTCTGCTCTCACCGAACACAGACATCTCCAGGTGCAGATAGGTCTTTATCTACATCTTTCATCTGGTGTTTTTTTTAAAATTATTATTGAAAGGTATATAAGTTTACCTGCAATATCTGTGCCATTTGGCTGACACATCTGACTACTTCCTGGCATTTGACTCATTTAGCCTGGCAGAACAGCTGCAAGTCTGCTGTTTGGTACTCAAGAAAAGGCAGGGGCAACAAGGGCATTCAGCACCATTCAAGGGAGTTGTCATTCATCCAGGGCCAACACACTCTGCTGCTGGAACTGCCATGGCTGCTGCCTAGCCTCACTCCTGAATAGACACCCTCCCGTTCACCACAGGTTGCACCTTTAGAGACTGTTGATGCAGTCTAGTAACAAAACCATACCAGTGAGTGAAGTATCATGGCAAAAATGGCACAAATAGGTTCAGATTACCTCATTTAGCAGAAGATGAGAACACATGCAAATTTACAGCCTTCAGAGATGCTGCCAAGGGTTAGAACACTGGCCTCACTCAGCAGGGGACCTGGGTTCTAATAATCAGCAAGACCAGCCACAGGTTATTTAAGAGCAGATTGATTTTGTGTTGATTTTCACAATGTTCTGAACATTAGCCATTCAGAAAGCAATGTCAAATTACTGAACGTAAAATTTCCTAGAAAATTACAAACAACCAACAAAAGCTGGGCTGGATTGCGACATCCTGTAATGGCGGTACAGTTATATATCTGATGGGAGATGCCTTCAAGAGATTAGAACAAGAATCGACATGGTGAAGGTAGCCTTTTGCAAGATGGAAAACATACTGACCAATAGAAAGATGTCTTTTGCAACGAGAAAAAGAGTGTTGAAGTGTCACATAGAACCTGTAATTTTGTATGGATATGAAGCGTGGACAATGAGCAGACAAGCTGAAAAACACCTGATGGCTGTGGAAATGTGGTTTCTCAGGAAAATGCAAAGAATACCATGGACAGACAGAAAAACCAATGACCAAGTCCTACAAGAAACAAATGAAAACCATAAACTGATTAGAGAAATTAGATGTAGACAGTCAATTTTTTTGGACATGTTATGATAAGAAATGAATTGGAGAACTTGGTGACAACTGGCAAAATCTAGGGGAAAGAACAAGGAAAGGCAGAGAAGTAAATACCTGGATGGCTGGGCCACGTGGTATGGTAGAGACAAGAACACAAAGCTGATCCACGACTGGTGATTGAGTGAGATGGCAAAACATGACCGCACATGCTTATCGGCATGGCACGTGATGATGATGTAATGACATGCAACTAACTTTCCATAGTGTCTCTGCACACTAAGTGGTGTCTGTTGGAGCAAGCAAGCTTTATTCCTCAGTCTGGAGTCATTCTTCCACGCAGTCACCAACAATGCTCTTATGTGCCTTTGGTGTTTGTTGTTGTTCTTGGTATCTGTAAAGAATTTCTGCTAGGCAGTAGATCACATTCATGGTGGAAAAAATCTTGTAGACGTTAAAATTGAAAGAAGTTTATATGTATGTAGTCACTTTAATCACTTTATGAAGTAAGACATGCTGATGTTACTGTATTTGTGAACATCATTCACGTAGCACTTTATGTATTTCTTGATGTTCCAGTTTTGTCATAGATGTATTGAAGACAGAGCATGACTGATAGTGTCTTTCACAAAGTCTGAATAAAAACACAAAATATGACTAGAAAACTCAGTGAATTAACAAAACACACAGACGACCATTTTGACCAAAATCTTTATCAACTGGACAATACAAACTAAACAATAGCACAAAAGACATAGATAATCCACATACTCTGGGCACATCCCTGAGTACATCGGAACAATGGGTAAGTTGGAGGGAAAGAGAGGCAGAGGCAGGCCAAGAGAGAAGATGCTAGAATTCTCAGGACGAACATGATGACCAGTGGACTGTAGGAAGAAGGATGATATCTCTAGGAAAAGAAATCTTGGACCATATAGACAGTGTTTAGATAGGGCAGTAATGGAGAGTTTGGTCCATGGACTGGCAGGCACCTGGCCACCTCGATAGACGATAATTTGTAAACTGGAGTTATTCCTCTCCACAGCACAAAATATGGGCTGAATTTAGAGACCATGCGTTGTCCATGCAGCGTGATAAGGGAACGAGTGACAGAAAATGAAATTTTCCGGTGGGTTATAATGAGAAAAACATTGCTGCTTGATGATGATGAATTATATGTTTAGATGCTATGCTTTCTTCATGAATATTAAAGCTGTTAGTATTTAACAACCTGGCAGATGTTTGTTATGCATTACTGTGTGCTCCAACATTGTTTTGTGTCTATTTATTATCATTCATTCATTGGCACCTTGCCGTCTTGACAGACGATAGTTTGTGCTTTAAAAAGGCATAATAACTTTTAACTATGGCGGTAGCGAGTGTGACTGATAAGGCCAATTTGCGCTGTAAATGTCCGTTCACAGTGGGTGCATGTGAACACGTGGTCATTTCCACCATCATGCACCATCTTACGTCTCAAACGCTTGGTGTGTGACTTTTCTGCAATAATTTTCTCCTTTGACTTTATTCCATTTCTGATATTTGCCCTCCATGCAACACGTTCAGCGGCGACTTGCTCCCAATGTGCATTATCAATGCCTGTATCAATCATGTCCCGCTTACACACATCTTTGTATCGTAGTAGAGGCCGACCCTGAGATCTCTTACCCATCTGTAATTCACCAAAAAAGATATCCTTTGGTATTCTACCATCATCCATCCTCCTAAGATGTCCTATCCATCTAAGTCTACGAAGACTGAGCATGGAATAAACTGTCACACAACCTGATCTTTCCAATACTTCAGTATTTGTGATTTTGTCTTGCCACTTAATACCAAGAATTCTTCGCAGACACCGCATATGAAAGCTGTTTAAGTTGTTCTCTTGGTGTGAGTAAGTTGTCCAGGTTTCACTGCCATAGAGAAGAGTACTAAGGACACAGGCTTGATAGACAAGGACTTTTGTTTTGGCAGTAAGCTTCCTGTTCTCCCAGACTCTTTTTCTTAACCTGTTCATTGTTGTTGCTGCCTTACCAATCCGGATGTTGATTTCCTGATCTAGGGATAATTTGCTATTTACCACTGATCCTAGATATGTAAAATGGTCTACTGTCTCTAGTTCGGCATCGTCAATAAAGATTGATGGTACCCCATGTGCACCTTGTGACATAATCTGTGTCTTCTTTTTGCTAATTGTTAAACCAAATTCAGAACAAGCATTGGAGAATGCAGATAGTAGACATTGCAATTCTTCCTCAGAGTGGGTCGTAACTGCAGCATCATCTGCAAAAAGCAACTCTCTGATCAGTACCCTCCTAATTTTGGTCTTAGCCTTCAATCTCTGAGCATTGTAGAGGCCGCCATCTGAGCGTGAGTGAATGTATATACCACCATCCTGATCATGAAATGCATATTTCAGTAGAAGTGAAAAGTATATTCCAAAGAGGGTGGGAGCTAGTACACAAATATTATTTTTGTCGTGGTTGATAATAATACTGTTTAATCCCGCGTCTGGCGTTCGTTGTCTCGGTTGGCTGTGTGGGGTGCACTCAATCGGGATATTCCCAGCCGACGCAAGTTAGCCAGGCTGGCGTTTTGAGAATGTGACCTCAGCGCGAAGCCGGAGTTGCAGTTTGAGCGGGCTTAAGAGCAATTTTTGTACGATCGCCCGACGAAAGTCTTGATAAGCACCACCCCCCCCCCCCCTCTCTCTCTCTCTCTCTCTCTCTCTCTCTCTCTCTCTCTCTCTCTCTCTCTCTCTCTCTCTCTGTGTAAGCTGGCGTAGCTTTTCTGTCAGTCCTGCCTGGCGTAGCTTGAAAGCTCGTGGGTAGGCGTCCAGTGGTTTTGCATGTATCACCAGGTACCGAGGGAGCGCGCTGAGCGATCGCTACTCTTGGCCTGCGCATGCGTGAATAGTCCGTCCTTGCGATAAATATCTGATTGATCCTGCCAGTAGTCATATGCTTGTCTCAAAGATTAAGCCATGCATGTCTAAGTTCACACTGTTTCATTCTGAAACCGCGAATGGCTCATTAAATCAGTCGAGGTTCCTTAGATGATACGATCCTACTTGGATAACTGTGGCAATTCTAGAGCTAATACATGCTTACCAAGCTCCGACCCTCGCAAAAAGAGCGCTTTTATTAGTTCAAAACCAATCGTCGTTGCCCTTCGCGGGGCGCGGCGTTCCCACTGGTGACTCTGGATAACTTTGTGCTGATCGCATGGCCTTGCGTGCCGGCGACGCATTTTTCAAATGTCTGCCCTATTAAATGTTGAAGGTACGTGACATGCCTTCCATGTTTGTAACGGATAACGGGAATCAGGGTTCTTCTTCTTCTGCTGCGTTCATCCGGAAATTATTTTTTTTTTCGGATGTGACTGCGTTGTGCCTGTTTACAGCAGAGCTGCGTTCTTGCGCCGCTAGGCCGACACATCCGACTTCTGCGGGCATTTGTTTACCGGGTTAACCTTCCCGGGGGTTTCTTAGGACGTTTGAATCTCACTGTTGTGGTGTTATCCCCCATCCTAGCTGGCCCATATAGAACAGTCAAAGACATCCTGGTCAACCCTCAAGGGAAGGCAGGGGCAGACCATGGGCATTCCCCGCCATCCAAGGAGGCTTCCATACTTGCAGAGCCATCACACAGCGCTCTGGTACTGGGCTCACCCAAGGAATCGTCACATCCTGCACATGGCTGCTTAGCCTCACTTCCGTATATTGGGCCTTCCGTTCACCTTAGGCTGTTCCTCCGGAAACCAGAAGAATGCAGTCTGCAGATGACATCCACACAGTGAGCTTTCGATTCAGACTTTCTACATAATGGATTTGCTATCCAAGCAATATTCCATTTCGTGCCACTATGACACTTTTTCCACCTTTTATGAAGCTCACACAGTGAGCTTTCGATTCGGACTTTTCACGTAATGGATTTGCTATCCAAGCAATATTCCATTTCATGCCTCTGGGACGCTTTTGTAACCGGGAATCAGGGATCGATTCCGGAGAGGGAGCATGAGAAACGGCTACCACATCCAAGGAAGGCAGCAAGCGCGCAACTTACCCACTCCCGGCACGATGGGGGGCGGGGGGGGGGGGGGGGGGGGGAGGGGAGAGTTCATCATCATCATCAAGTGCCGTGCCGGCTGGCGTAGGCGTTCATGGCTCTCCACAGATCTCGGTCCTTGGTGTTCTGGATCAACTCTGCTGATGATATTCCTCCATGCCACCGTCTCAATATTGACGAAAAATAACAATATAGGACTATCGAGGCCCCGTAATTGGAATGCTTTTACTTTAAAGTTTAAACCCTTTAACGAGGTTCTACTGGAGGGTAAGTCTGGCGCCAGCAGATGCGGTAATTCCAGCTCCAATAGCGTATATTAAAGTTGTTGCAGTTAAAAAACTCGTAGTTGGATCTCAGGTGCAGGCAGGTGGTCCGGCTCGCGTCGGTTCACTACCGTCTGCCGGCTCTCTTCCGTGGGTGCTCTTCGCTGAGCTCCCTGGCGGCCGGCGCGTTTATTTTGAAGAAATTAGAGTGTTCAAAGCAGGCCTCGGCAGCCTGACTAATGGTGCATGGAATAATGGATTAGGACCTCGGTTCTATTTTGTTGGTTTTCGGAACTGGAGGTAATGTTTAACAGAGACAAACATGGGCATTCGTATTGTGGCGTTAGAGGTGAAATTCTTGGATCACCGCAAGACGAGCTACTGCGAACTCATTTGTTAAGAATGTTTTCATTAATCAAGAACGAAAGTCAGAGGGGTGAAGACGATCAAATACCGTCGTAGTTCTTAACATAAACAATGCCGACTATCAACATAAGTGGCAAAGTGAAGCGAAATGGAATATACCTTTGCTAGCAAATCCATTGCGTATAAAGTCCGAATCTTTTGCAAGGTGCCACTGCATGCTTGGGTCAGACACTTGGTTTACGGCTCTCAGCTAAGGGATATCGTTGAACGCCTCTAAGTAAAAATCCCCCGGATGTAAGGGCCTGGCCTTTATTACCCTATGCTGCATGGAGGTGAGATGCTGAGCCGGTAGCATCTGCAGCCTACCTTGTTCTTTTAGTCTGTAAAGACGGCAAGTGCCACTACAGTGCGGGCATTAATGGTGAAAAAGCGTCTTAGTGGCACAACGTCGAGTATTGCACGGCCAGCATATCCATTAATAATTATGTGCACAGTCTGAACCGAAAGCCCTCGTGCTGGCGACGTGAAAGATTTAAAAAAATGTCCAAGTGAAACGAAGAGGATTATTGCTTGGCTAGTAAAACCATTACGTGGAAAGTCCGAATTAAAGGCTCCCTGTGCGGATGTCATCTGCAGGCTGATCTCTCCTGGTTTTCGGAGGAGCAGCCTGTGGTGGATTAGAAGCCTAATAATATACGGAAGTGAGGCTAAACAGCCATGTGCAGGACGTGACGATTCCTTGGGTGAGCCCAGTACCAGAGCGTTATGTGTCGGCTATGCAACTATGGAAGCCTGCTCGTTCGCTTCAAATGTGCCTATAACTGCAATGTTGTCTCTTGTATGAATGTAACTGGTTTTTTTTCTTTTTCAGTTCACTCAGTGGTCCATAGAGTTCATCTTCCATTGTTGTTTCTCCGGGTCAGAAGGTTTGCCTGGGTATGTCGTATTTAGGGCAGTCTTGGAGTTTGCGATCTGCTGTCTGCGGTGCCAGTTCACATGTGCACATGATTGATTCGCTAATCTTGAATTTTATATAAATGTGGTTGTGTAATCTATTGTCGGCAGACTAATAAATATCTGCACTTATTTAATTTAATTGATTTCTAATATTCCCTCTCTTTCTTTTATAATTTTAATCATTTTTGTTTTACTAGTATTTATCCCCATATAAAATACACCGGCTCCCCCTCTGCTGTGTGTCCACCGTGACGAGGTAGAGGGGCTTGTGTGTTCCAATGACCCCAAGTGCTATGCCGACGGTAGCACAGCTACTGGTAGGGTCACCCATGTCGGACAGGTCAAGGGAGAGGGACCAGACCAAGAGACACACAAACCTGCTGCCTTGTAGGTAGACTGGGGACAGTCAAAGGCTAGGGAAAGCACCCCGAACAAATGCTTGTCGAAATCGGATGCACTAAGCCACAGGCTTGACAAAGTAGTGCAACGTAACTTAATTCATGATGTCACAAATCAAAATTAATCGTTATGGTGCTAATCCCGTGAAGTCCCATCAGGCGGTGATAGTGCCGGGCCCCCTGCCTCGAGGGGGTCCACCCATGACTACTGGTGGTCACCTTCCCCTGTGCTGTAGAGTCAAGGCACAGAGGTGTAGGTTAAGAGCTATTGACCAAATACCCCAGACACTCAACATACTACAGTGGAATGCCGAAGGAGTTTATAACAAGAAAGTCTCCCTAACACAGCGACTTCATAAAGATAGAATAGATGTGGCATGCATTCAAGAGACACACCTCAATGCCAATCGCAGATTCTCAGTTAGAGGATATCAGGCCACACGTTTCGACCGCGAAGGACACAGGAGTTCTAATACTTACACGAAATACAATACCTTGCAGCGAAGTATCTGTGATCTCTGACAACCAAACGGAAATTATAGGTGTTGATATAGTGATAAAGGACGTGAAAATAAGAATTTACTATCTGTATAGCCCAGAGGATAAGGACCTTACACTCTCAAACATGAATATAACTGACACAAACTGCATTATTGTCGGAGACTTTAATAGCCGTTCAGAAAGATGGGGATACCCAGATACTGACAAAAGAGGAGATGAAGTGGAGGACTGGGAAATTGATTCAAATCTCCATCTACTCAACAAAGCGGATGACACACCGAGCTTCTACTCCAGAAGATGGATTACCACTTCTACTCCAGACTTAGCTTTCTGCACAGGAGACATCCTCCACAAAATCGATCGCCATGTGCTTGACCAATTAGCAGGTAGTGACCACAGACCAATCAAGCTTGTAATGAATATGGAGTATGTTCCACAGGAGCAAAAGCCTTTGCCCCGCTGGAATTACAAACGAGCAGATTGGGACAGATTTGCCATACTAACAGACAAATATTGTGAAAACATAAATACACGATATGGCAACATGAAGCAAATGGTGGAAAGTCTAAACAGAGCAATAATACAGGCGGCCACTGAGTCTATTCCAAGAGGAGCGAGGAAAAATTACAAACCATACTGGACTGAAGAACTACAAATTTTGGAGGACAAAGTTGAAGATGCCAGGAAGACAGCAGAGAGAGAACAAACAACTGAAGCGAACATCTCTCTCAAAGCCATCTCAGCAAAATATAGAAGAACAGTAAATCAAACAACAAGAGATTGTTGGAGGGAAAAAACAGAAAACCTGAATTTTGACAGGGATGGAAACAAACTATGGAAACTAGTGAAAGCCATGAACAATGAAGGACCTAGAAACAAACAAATAACAATTAAACATGGAAATGCCTTGCTTACAGGAAAAAAGGCTGCAAATGCACTAATGGAACACTATGCCAGTGCAAACCACATTGATATTACAACCGAACAGAAGAAAGCAATCAAAGACAAACAGATACATCATAGTAATACAGAGACAGCAGCAGAATATATGATGGCAAATCTAACAATGGAAGAAATGGAACAGGCAATGAATACCCTAAAGAAGAAGAAATCACCAGGAAAAGATGGAATCACAAATGAAATGCTGATAGGACTAGGCACTAAGGCAAAAAAGAAACTACTAGCAGTCCTAAACTACAGCTGGAAGAGAGGAATAGTCCCACAGGCATGGAAGGAAGCTATACTAATACCAGTCCCAAAGAAAGGAAAAGACCTGGAAGAACCAAATGGCTATCGACCTATCAGTCTACTTAGCTGTGTAGGAAAATTAATGGAACGCATTATCAATGGCAGGCTAACATGGCATCTGGAAGAAAACAAACTCTTAACACCACACCAAGCAGGATTCAGAAAGTACAGATCCACTGAAGATCAAATAACCTATATAGCTCAGGAAATAGAGGATGCCTTCCAAGAGAAAAAACGCACACTAGCGGTCTGGATAGATTTAGAAAAAGCATTTGATAAAGTATGGAAGGAAGGACTGAAAGTAAAACTGCAAAAATGCATGTTTATGGGAAAATGTATAAATGGATCAGCCACTACCTTGAGAACAGAACTGCCAGGACAAAAGTACAAGGACAAACCAGCAAAATGATGCTGTTGGAGCAAGGTGTCCCCCAAGGAGGAGTTCTTTCACCAACATTATTCCTAGCATATATAAATGACATCACAGAAAATTTTCCAGCCAGAGTACACACATCCTCCTTTGCAGATGACCTAGCCATATGGACATCTGAAGAATATATTAGTACAGCTAACAGCAGAATACAGCAAGCCTTATTAGCGCTAGAGGACTGGTCAAAATCATGGCTAGTGAAGATAAGTGAGGAGAAAACAACATGCACAGTATTCTCCCTCTCAAATAAAACTCAGCAACCTAAGCTGGTATTGAATGGAAAAATATTGCGCCATGAAGAAAATCCAAACTATCTAGGAGTCACCTTTGATCGTCGCCTGACATGGAAGACACAGGTTGAGAAAAATCGAACAAGAGCAAGGCAAAGAATGGCAATCATGAAAAAGCTTGCTGGTACAACGTGGGGAGCAGATGAGAAAGTTCTCAAGAAGTTATATACTGGACGGGTGAGGCCAGTACTGGAATATGGCATTGCAGCTTGGGCAACAGCAGCTAAGTCAAACTTTAACAAAATAAGTAGAGTCCAAAATCAAGGAATGCGAATCATAACTGGAAGCCTGAAGACAAAGCCTATTAATGAACTAGAAAAGATCACTTGTTTACAACCAATGCAGGATAGAAGAGATAGCAGAGCCCAGCAACAAGCTGAAAAATTCAGAAGATTGACAGACCACCCTATGTATAACAGGTTTAATGGTTTTGGAAAAGGAAGACTGAAGCGGAGCAACTGCAAAACGAAAGATTAGGGCAGATCCCATACTTAACATGTCAACAGTCAAACCCATTTACAATGCACACAAGTTCCCAGCTTGGAGACAGCAGCAACTGCCTGAGATGATAGAAAACATTCCTGGTATTGAGAAAAAGAACACTCAGAATGAAACCGAAAGAAGAAAAATAACCCTAAACTACATAAAAGAACATTATCCAAGCAGCAATTGGACCCATGCATATACAGATGGATCAGCCAAAGATTCAATTAAAAATGGAGGAGGAGGAATTCTCCTTAATTTAAAAAATGGAGTGAAAAAAACACAGTCAGTGGCAACTGGAAAATTTTCAAGTAACTTCAAAGCGGAGGTAGAGGCTTTGAAAACTGCAGCAGAAATGCTCTTGATGGAGGAAAATAAAGAGAAGCAAATAGCTATCTTCACAGATGCAAAGTCAGCTGTCTCAATACTGAAGAGCAAAAACGGCACAGAACTAGCTGACCTAAGAGCAGCACTCCATGGTCTATGCCAGAAATCCATAAAAGTTGTAATACAGTGGATCCCATCACATTCAGTATACCTGGAAATGAAGAGGTTGACAGACTTGCAAAAGAGGGTGGACGACTACCACAGCCTGACATAGACATAACCTATAATGATGCAAAGAGGTTTATAAAAGCACTTATAGAACCAAATTTGAATCAGAGCATCCAGGCCACGAGAAGGAAAGAGGTTTCCTTCTAAAAAGCGCTTATAGAACCAAATGGGAATCAGAGCATCCAGGCCACCAGAAGGATGATGCATATTACAAACTCGACCGGATAGAACAAGTAGCAATCTTCAGACTCCGCACAGGACATAACAGGCTGAAATACCACTTGTTCAATAAACTAAAGATAGGAGATACCGATGAATGTAATTGTGGAACTAGTAAAATGACAGCTAAACATTTGCTGCAGGAGTGCCCAATATATGCAGAACAGAGAAAGATATTTTGGCCCACACCTGCTTCATTTGAGGACAAGCTCTATGGAGATATCAATAAGCTCAAGTTGACTGCAGCTTACTTTAACTACATTCAAGTTGACATTTGAAGGTGCAAGAAGAAGTATTTAGACTGCCGCACTTCATACCACAGGTATGTCGGTAACAAAAGCGTCCTAGAGGCATGAAATGGAATATTGCGTGGATAGCAAATCCATTACGTGGAAAGTCCGAATCAAAAGCTCACTGTGTGGGCTTCATAAAGGGTGGGAAAAGTTTCCCTTGTGGCATGAAATGGAATAGTGCTTGGATAGCAAATCCATTACATGGAAAGTCCGAATCGAAAGCTCACTGTGTGGATGTCATCTGCAGACTGCATTCTTCTGGTTTCCAGAAGAACAGCCTATGGCGAACGGAAGGCCCAATATACGGAAGTGAGGCTAAGCAGCCATGTGCAGAACGTGACGATTCCTTGGGTGAGCCCAGTACCAGAGCTGTATGTCGGCTCTGCAAGTATGGAAGCCTCCTTGGATGGCGGGGAATGCCCATGGTCTGCCCCTGCCTTCCCTTGAGGGATGACCAGGATGTCTTTGGCTGTTCTATATGGGCCAGCTGGGATGGGGGATAACACCACAACAGTGAGAGTCAAACGTCCTAAGAAACCCCCGGGAAGGTTAACCCGGTCAACAAATGCCCGCAGAAGTCGTATGTGTCGGCCTAACGGCGCAAGAACGCAGCTCTGCTGTAAACAGGCACAACGCAATCACGTCCAAAAAAAAAAAAAAAACAACCTCCGGATGAACGCAGAAGAAGAAGATACCATTGTGAAAAACAAAGCAACGCGGTCTTCATTAAGACTGCCTGCGACTGATTTAAAACCCGGTAAGTCACCGTAAGTCGGAGTTGTGAAACTGCACTCATGCAACAGAAACCAACATAAAAATTTAAAAAAGTTAAAAGAGGGGAAACATTCATGTGCGTTATTTTCTTTGTCAGTGAGTTTGGTGACATTTCAGTTACGCCCTGGATAGCTCTAGGAGTTTCGCATTGATCACAATTTATTAAATGCTACAACATTGTGAAATGTAATATTTACGATAATTATTTAATACAATACAATAGCGTTGATTAAACCCCAGGGCGTGACTCGGTGCCCACAAATGTACGCACGGCCTGCCGGAAGTAGATGAGGTGAGAGAATCGATTACTTGGTCACGCAGACAAACATTTTGACAGGCCAGAAGCAGGGGCGACCATTTGCTAACCCTTCTTAGTGAGACAGACGTACAGCTGTTGATGGCAACGAAGAGAATCAACAAAGTACTATATGAATACATGATTATTTATGGGGAATTGTTGACGCCATGAATTGTATTTATTATATGCATGAGTGGAAAATGATCCGTGTCTTGACATTGTTTTTGAACTTTTTGGTTATGTTGCACTTTCACGAGTCCTTTCAATTCATGAGATAAATCGTAACAGAAACGTAGTTAATAAATTTTTTATCTTCTTTGTATTTGTACGTCTTCAAACATCAGTATGAATAAATCCATATAAAGCAGCTGGAAACTTCAGACTGTTGACACCTCCATAGAGTTTAGTTTGACATCACTTGGAGTGCATGCAGATCAGAATCAGAATGATAGATATGATTTTCTGCTGTGTTCTCACTCCAGCAGAATAAATAAATAAATGTTTATTGTTTAGCTGCTATTATATCATTATTTTAGTTCTAGTCCCAGGGTTACATTCATCAGTATCTCAATCTTTAGTTTATTAAACATGTTGTCCTTCAGCTAGTTGAGTGTGCTGTGTGGTGTCCAAACATTGTTACATGCTCTCCCTCTTTGGTGTGTTATGTGTTGGTAATGCATCTTGTGTAGCTTGCGTCACTTGAAAAGATAATTAAGAGCACATGATGGATTTTCTACCCAGGACAAGTGGGTGTGCAAGGAAATGAACAGGCTGCTTGATCTGCTCTTTTGGGTAGTGAGCTAGATTATGACATGGCTGAGGTGGTGGGAGTAGAAAGTGCAATAAAACAAATAAAGGACACATGTATTAAGATGTTGATTCAGCAGGGGGTGAGCAGAGAGTCTGGAGGACACTCAATGTGTAGACAAAAACACAGGTGGCACTGGTACCATTAGCATACCTACATGCTGCCTACAGTCTACACCCTGAAGTATGAGGTGGAGGTGATCGTGGCAGCTTGAGTGATCTCATCTCATCTTGTTCCTCTTGTACCTTGTGGTGTCAAGGTGAAGTACAAACAGCGGGAGAGTGCCTGTTTATGGGCTTCATTTATCTAGACTCCCATGGACTCTACTATTCCATCTGTTCATTGGCCAATTCTCCTTCCATTTGGTCTGTACATCATTGCTTGTTGTGGTATACTGTTAGTTGGAAACCTAGTTACATGGCCAAACCATTTGACTTGCTGCCTCCTTGAGTGGATAGCTGCTAATAAAATTACCAGAGCAATCATAACGTCTGATTCTCGATTGTATTGCATAAAGTTAAATATAGAAGTTGTTCCATGAGTAGATACCAAATATTGACCGCGGCAGAGTTTTTATCCCTTCTACTTTACAAGAACTTTAGATGGATATGCTGTCTGGGTCATGCAGGAGTGCAAGATAACATGCAAGCAGATTTATTAGCAACTAGAGTGCCAGTAGTTGGGACACTCAATGGACAATGGATATGGCAAATAATTTACAGACTACGTGTGAATGAATACTCGTTAAATATAAATGACAAATGAAACAACATAGTAAAGGATGTGTTAATTTGGATGTAAGTGTGAGTCTGGCATGGAGGGATGTAAGAGAGGTGGTATATGATGTGTTTACAAGCATTCTAATGTAGTGATCAGCATCTACACCTTACATTTGCTGTGGAAGCCTAAACATCTGTTGGTTTGCCTGTGTACTCTGATGTCCATTCTTAAATCAGTCAGTCAAACCCTCTGCTTAAAGTCCATTCTTAAATCAATCAAACCCTCTGCTTAATCACTTGGCCTTCTGCACCGTCTAGACTTGGATATTCTGCTTCAGACCACCTCATAGTCTAGACTTCTTGAAAGTACTTCTGTCAAATCAGTCAGTCAAACCCTCTGCTTAATGTCCATTCTTAAATCAATCAAACCCTCTGCTTAATGTCCATTCTTAAATCAGTCAAACCCTCTGCTTAATGTCCATTCTTAAATCCGTTAAACTCTCTGCTTAATGTCCATTCTTAAATCAATCAAATCCTCTGCTTAATGTCCATTCTTAAATCAATCAATCAAACCCTCTGCTTAAGACTCATAAGTGTGCATCTTAGTTATAATATTGGGGAAAATCTTACTCTTATTTTTTTGTCTATCTGTAAAATGGTGTATGTAAAAGACTTGCAATTATATTAACACTCTTTGCCTGGAGTGAAGTAAACACTTTTTAACAGCTCACCCTGAGAAAAAATTATTCCAGCTTCCTGGCCTGTTTTAATTATTTTGTATTTATATACAATAAGATATGGAAATATGGTATATGGCCAAATGATTGGAAGAGAACTATCTTCATTCCAATACCAAAAAAGGGCAACCTGAAATTATGCATCAACTTTAGAACTGTTGTCCTGATCAGTCATGCAAGTAAAATTCTACTAAAAATCGTAATGGGAAGATTTCATAAGAAAATGGAAGAAGAGATTAACATGGTTCAAGCTGGATTTAGACAGGGAAGAGGAACAAGAGATCACATACTCAACAAGAGTTTAATAATAGAGGAGTGCAGATAATTTAATGTAAATCTTTTCTCATGTTTTGTGGATTATTCAAAGGCATTTGACTGTACATCAGAAACTTTGGGAAATCATGAGGAATATGGGCTTCCCATCACATGTAGTACAACTCATAAAAATGCTCTATCTAGACCAACAAGCAGCAGTTAGAATTGATGGCGAGGCATCAGATTGGTTTGACATCAAGCAAGGAGTCCGTCAGGGCTGTGTGCTGTCCCCCTATTTGTTTAACCTGTATGCCGAAAATATGAGAAATGTCAAAGATGATATAACCAGAGAGCAATATGATGACCTAAATATTGGTGGTCATGAAATTCCAGAGATTCAATATGCTGATGATACAGTATTACTATCCATATCACAGAATGGTATAGAAAACCTAATAACCTCAACCCAAAGGAATAGTGAAAATCACAACTTATATCTTAACATAGCAAAAACAAAGATAATGCATACAGATAAAACTACTATGGAGAAAGAAATATATGTTAATGAGGAAATATTGGAGGTGGTGGAAAATTTTGAATATCTTGGGTCATATGATTCCCAACAACGGTGACAAAATGAAGGAAATTAGACGACGACTATCTAGTCGCTCTTCAAAGTCTAAAACAACTGAATAAAATTTAGAGTTGGACAGATAGAACTACAAAAATCCCCTCTGCTGTGTGTCCACCGTGACGAGGTAGAGGGGCTTGTGCGTCCCAATGACCCCAAGAGCTATGCCGACGGTAGCACAGCTACTGGTAGGGCCACCCATGTCGGACAGGTCAAGGGAGAGGGACCAGACGAAGAGACACACAAACCTGCTGCCTTGTAGGTAGACTGGGGACAGTCAAAGGCTAGGGAAAGCACCCCAAATACATGCTTGTCGAAATCGGATGTACTGAGCCACAGGCTTGACAAAGCAGTGCAACGTGAAACCTGCTGCCTTGTAGGTAGACTGGGGACAGTCAAAGGCTAGGAAAGCATCCCGAATAAATGCTTGTCGAAATCGGATGTACTGAGCCACAGGCTTGACAAAGCAGTGCAACGTAACTTAATTCATGATGTCACAAATCAAAATTAATCGATATGGTGCTAATCCCGTGAAGTCCCATCAGGCGGTGATAGTGCCGGGCCCCCTGCCTCGAGGGGGTCCACCCATGACTACTGGTGGTCACCTTCCCCTGTGCTGTGGAGTCAAGGCACAGAGGAGTAGGTTAAGAGCTATTGACCAAATACCCCGGACATCTCAACATACTACAGTGGAATGCCGAAGGAGTTTACAAGAAGAAAGACTCCCTAACACAGCGTCTTCATAAGATAGAATAGATGTGGCATGCATTCAAGAGACACACCTCAACGCCAATCACAAATTCTCAGTCAGAGGATATCAGGCCACACGTTTTCGACCGCGAAGGACACAAAGGAGGAGTTCTAATACTTACACGAAATACAATACCTTGCAGCGAATTATCTATGGATCTCTGACAACCAAACGGAAATTATAGGTGTTGATATAATGATAAAGGACGTGAAAATAAGAATCTACAATCTGTATAGCCCAGCAGATAAGGGACCTTACACTCTCAAACATGAAAATAACTGACACAAACTGCATTATTGTCGGAGACTTTAATAGCCGTTCAGAAAGATGGGATACTCAGATACTGACAAAAGAGGAGATGAATGGAGGACTGGGAAATAGACTCAAATCTCCATCTACTCAACAAAGCGGATGACACACACCGAGCTTCTACTCCAGAAGATGGCTTACCACTTCTACTCCAGACTTAGCTTTCTGCACAGGAGACATCCTCCACAAAATCGATCGCCATGTGCTGGACCAATTAGCAGGTAGTGACCACAGACCAATCAAGCTTGAAATGAATATGGAGTATGTTCCACAGGAGCAAAAGCCCTTGCCCCGCTGGAATTACAAACGAGCAGATTTGGGACAGATTTGCCATACTAACAGACAAATATTGTGAAAACATAAATACACGATATGGCAAACATAAAGCAAATGGTGGAAAGTCTAAACAGAGCGATAATACAGGCAGCCACTGAGTCCATTCCAAGAGGAGCGAGGAAAAAATTACAAACCATACTGGACTGAAGAACTACAAAGTTTGGAGGACAAAGTTGAAGATGCCAGGAAGACAGCAGAGAGAGAACAAACAATTGAAGCAAACATCTCTCTCAAAAGCCATCTCAGCAAAATATAAAAGAACAGTAAATCAAACAACAAGAGATTGTTGGAGGGAAAAAAACAGAAAAACCTGAATTTTGACAGGGATGGAAACAAACTATGGAATACTAGTGAAAGCCATGAAAGCCCCAATGAAGGACCCTAGAAACAAACAAATAACAATTAAACAAGGAAATGCCTTGCTTACAGCAAAAAGGCTGCAAATGCACTAATGGAACAACTATGCAAATGCAAACCACATTGATATTACAACCGAACAGAAGAAAGCAATCAAAGACAAACAGATACATCATAGAAATACAGAGACAGCAGCAGAATATATGATGGCAAATCTAACAATGGAAGAAATGGAACAGGCAATGAATACCCTAAAAAAAGAAGAAATCACCAGGAAAGGATGGAATCACAAATGAAATGCTAATAGGACTAGGCACCAAGGCAAAGAAGAAACTACTAGCAGTCCTAAATAACAGCTGGAAGAGAGGAATAGTCCCACAGGCATGGAAGGAAGCTATACTAATACCAGTCCCAAAGAAGGGAAAAGACCTGGAAGAACCAATGGCTATCGACCTATCAGTCTACTTAGCTGTGTAGGAAAATTAATGGAACGCATTATCAATGGCAGGCTAACATGGCATCTGGAAGAAAACAAACTCTTAACACCACACCAAGCAGGATTCAGAAAATACAGATCCACTGAAGATCAAATAACCTATATAGCTCAGGAAATAGAGGATGCCTTCCAAGAGAAAAAGCACACACTAGCAGTCTGGATAGATTTAGAAAAAGCATTTGATAAAGTATGGAAGGAAGGACTGAAAAGTAAAACTGCAAAACATGCATGTTTGTGGAAAAATGTATAAATGGATCAGCCACTACCTTGAGAACAGAACTGCCAGGACAAAAGTACAAGGACAAACAAGCAAAATGATGCTGCTGGAGCAAGGTGTCCCCCAAGGAGGAGTTCTTTCACCAACATTATTCCTAGCATATATAAATGACATCACAGAAAATTTTCCAGCCAGAGTACACACATCCTCCTTTGCAGATGACCTAGCCATATGGACATCTGAAGAATATATTAGTACAGCTAACAGCAGAATACAGCAAGCCTTATTAGCGCTAGAGGACTGGTCAAAAATCATGGCTAGTGAAGATAAGTGAGGAGAAAACAAACATGCACAGTGTTCTCCCTCTCAAAATAAAACTCAGCAACCTAAGCTGGTATTGAATGGAAAAATATTGCGCCATGAAGAAAATCCAAACTATCTAGGAGTCACCTTTGATCGTCGCCTGACATGGAAGACACAGGTTGAGAAAAATCGAACAAGCTTGCTGGTACAACGTGGGGAGCAGATGAGAAAGTTCTCAAGAAGTTATATACTGGACGGGTGAGGCCCAGTACTGGAATATGGCATTGCAGCTTGGGCAACAGCAGCTAAGTCAAACTTTAACAAAATAAGTAGAGTCCAAAACCAAGGAATGCGAATCATAACTGGAAGCCTGAAGACAACGCCTATTAATGAACTAGAAAAGATCACTTGTTTACAACCAATGCAGGATAGAAGAGATAGCAGAGCCCAGCAACAAGCAGAAAAATTTAGAAGATTGACAGACCACCCTATGTACAACAGATTTAATGGTTTTGGAAAGGGAAGACTGAAGCGTAGCAACTTTGTAGAAACTGCAAAACGAAGGATTAGGGCAGATCCTATACTTAACATATCAACAGTCAAGCCCATACACAATGCACACAACTTCCCAGCTTGGAGACAGCAGCAACTGCCTGAGATGATAGAAAACATTCCTGGTATTGAGAAAAAGAACACACAGCATGAAACCGAAAGAAGAGAAATAACCCTAAACTACATAAAAGAACATTACCCAAGCAGGAATTGGACCCATGCATATACAGATGGATCAGCCAAAAATTCAATAGAGAATGGAGGAGGAGGAATTCTCCTAAATTTAAAAAATGGAGTGAAAAAAACACATTCAATGGCAACTGGAAAATTTTCAAGTAACTTCAAAGCGGAGGTAGAGGCTTTGAAAACTGCAGCAGAAATGCTCCTGATGGAGGAGAATAAAGAGAAGCAAATAGCTATCTTCACAGATGCAAAGTCAGCTGTCTCAATACTCAAGAGCAATAACAGCACAGAACTAACTGACCTAAGAGCAGCACTCCATGGTCTATGCCAGAAATCCAAAAAAGTTGTAATACAGTGGATCCCATCACATTGCAGTATACCTGGAAAACGAAGAGGCTGACAGACTGGCAAAAGAGGGCGGACGACTACCACAGCCTGACATAGACATAACCTATAATGAGGCAAAGAGGTTGATAAAAAGCACTTATAGAACCAAATGGGAATCTGAGCATCCAGGCCATCAGAAGGATGATGCATATTACAAACTCGACCGAAGAGAACAAGTAGCAATCTTCAGACTCCGCACAGGACATAACAGGCTGAAATACCACTTGTTCAATAAACTAAAGATAGGAGATACTGATGAATGTAATTGTAGAACTGGAAAAATGACAGCAAAACATTTGCTGCAGGATTGCCCAACGTATGCAGAACAGAGAAAGATATTTTGGCCCACACCTGCTTCATTTGAGGACAAGCTCTATGGAGATATCAACAAGCTCAAGTTGACCGCAGCTTACTTTAACTACATACAGGTTGACATTTAAAGGTGCATGAAGACCCAGAGGCATGAAATGGAATATTGCTTGGATAGCAAATCCATTATGTGGAAAGTCCGAATCAAAAGCCCCATTGTGTGGGCTTCATAAAAGGTGGAAAAGTGTCCTAGTGGCATGAAATGGAATATTGCTTGGATAGCAAATCCATTACGTGGAAAGTCCGAATCAAAAGCCCATTGTGTGGGCTTCATAAAAGGTGGAAAAGTGTCCTAGTGGCATGAAATGGAATATTGCTTGGATAGCAAATCCATTACGTGGAAAGTCCGAATCGAAAGCTCACTGTGTGGATGTCATCTACAGACTGCATACTTCTGGTTTCCGGAAGAACAGCCTATGGTGAACGGAAGGCCCAATATACGGAAGTGAGGCTAAGCAGCCATGTGCAGGACGTGACGATTCCTTGGGTGAGCCCAGTACCAGAGCGCTATGTATCGGCTCTGCAAGTATGGAAGCCTCCTTGGATGGGGGGGAATGCCCATGGTCTGCCCCTGCCTTCCCTTGAGGGCTGACCAGGATCTTTGGCTGTTCTATATGGACCAGCTGGGATGGGGGATAACACCACAACAGTGAGAGTCAAACGTCCTAAGAAACCCCCGGGAAGGTTCACCCGGTCAACAAATGCCCGCAGAAGTCGGATGTGTCGGCCTAACGGCGCAAGAACGCAGCTCTGCTGTAAACAGGCACAACGCAATCACATCCGAAAAAAAACTCCGGATGAACGAAGAAGAAGAAGAAGAACTACAAAAATTAGATTTTTAAGAGCATGCATCTTTCCCATTGCAATATACGCCTGTGAGACCTGGACACTTACTAAACAAGCTGAACAGCGCGTAAATGCCTTTGAATGTAAATGTTATAGACGTGTTCTAAGAATATCTTGGGTAAAGAAAAGAACAAATGCATCCATACTTCAAGGGCTGAATATTGAAGAAGGTTGGCTATTAAAGACAATAAAACAAAGAAAATTGAAATATTTTGGTCACTTGAAACGTCACGAAAGTTTGGAGAGAACAATAATGGAAGGGTATATGCCTGGGAAGAGAGGAAGAGGAAGACCAAAAAGAAGATGGGTGCAGGATGTGGCGGATGATCTCCAGTTGGGTGTATTGAATGCGGGACATCTTGCTTGTGATCGAGCCGTTTTCCTGAAGGTTGTTATGGGAGCGAGGTTCTGCACAGGACATGCTACTTAATAAATGAATGAATTTATATACACTTGAAGTTCTGCAAAGTTGATGCTTTACAAAATTCCTCCTTGATACTGGTGTAAGGAGCAGAGGTAGAAAAATCTAACCATAATTTAGGAGCCAGCTCTGTTTTTCTCAGGAACCAGCATATTTATTTGTGCAAATGCAGGCTAAGAAAATGATTGAAAATTCAGGAGCCAGACACATCAACTGCTCTTCCATCTTTTGGTTGAAATCTAAAGCTATTTTTAGTTACTGCACTTCCTTCTGCCTCGTGACATTTATTATTATTGATGTACTGACCACTTTTCTGTTGATATAAATAATATTCTGAAACATGAACATCACTGGCTGTGAATATAAACAGGTTAAAGGCAAGATGGTCGACTTTGATTTCCTCAGCATCTCTTTTACTCCATCTAGCTGTCTCTTCCTGGATCGCCACTTTGATTTCCTTAGTGTCTCTTTTACTCCATCTAGCTGTCTCTTCCTGGGTCGCTACTTTGATTTCCTCAGTGTCTCTTTTACTCCATCTAGCTGTCTCTTCCTGGGTCGCTACTTTGATTTCCTCAGTGTCTCTTTTACTCCATCTAGCTGTCTCTTCCTGGGTCGCTACTTTGATTTCCTCAGTGTCTCTTTTACTCCATCTAGCTGTCTCTTCCTGGGTCGCTACTTTGATTTCCTCAGTGTCTCTTTTACTCCATCTAGCTGTCTCTTCCTGGGTCGCCACTTTGATTTCCTCAGTGTCTCTTTTACTCCATCTAGCTGTCTCTTCCTGGGTCGCCACTTTGATTTCCTCAGTGTCTCTTTTACTCCATCTAGCTGTCTCTTCCTGGGTCGCTACTTTGATTTCCTCAGTGTCTCTTTTACTCCATCTAGCTGTCTCTTCCTGGGTCGCCACTTTGATTTCCTCAGTGTCTCTTTTACTCCATCTAGCTGTCTCTTCCTGGGTCGCCACTTTGATTTCCTCAGTGTCACTTTTACTCCATCTAGCTGTCTCTTCCTGGGTCACCACTTTGATTTCCTCAGTGTCTCTTTTACTCCATCTAGTTGTCTCTTCCTGAGTCGCCACTTTGATTTCCTCAGTGTCTCTTTTACTCCATCTAGCTGTCTCTTCCTGGGTCACCACTTTGATTTCCTCAGTGTCTCTTTTACTCCATCTAGCTGTCTCTTCCTGGGCCGCCACTTTGATTTCCTCAGTGTCTCTTTTACTCCATCTAGCTGTCTCTTCCTGGGTCGCCACTTTGATTTCCTCAGTGTCTCTTTTACTCCATCTAGCTGTCTCTTCCTGGATCGTCCTCTCACTTTGTATCCCAACTTGTTCTCACATGGAATGCTAGAACAAAATAACACATTTCCATGTTTTAGGTATCTGCAGTGGTAAATGTACAAGTTATCATCGTCTAAAGTATTTAGAATGTGCAAGTTTCCAGGCTGACGGCAATTTTTACATTCCGGAAAGTCATTGAGCAAGTTTAATTGTTACTTTCTGTGTCATGTTTATCTAACAGGAGTTGCAGGACTTGAGACGTGATCCACCAGCAGGTTGCTCAGCGGGACCTGTAGGAGATGACTGTAAGTCGTCGTTGTCTGACCTGATATCATTCTCAGCTGTGAACATATTTTTTCTGTTGTACCCTGACATTATCAACTAAAGATTTATATACTACAATACATTATTATGCAGTAATCTGTGTAACTGCTGGTTTTCTAGTGACTGCTGCTTCCATCGATGATGAACTGTAATTTTAGTGGCTGACTGTTGTGTTGGCATTCTGGCAGCGGCCTTATGCATGTATGTCTGTGCCAGCTGTTGGTTTGTCGGGACTGCTGTGAGGAGCATTTTGTGTGATATTCACTGGCACAGGACTGGAGCATTATGGGGTAATCCTTTGCCGTTAAATTGGAATTGTGACTAACATTAACACTCTCAGCTCTGACCTTAAAGATTTACTGCCTGTTGTACGCTAACATTCTCAACTGAGGCCTGAAAGGTACCTGCCTATTGTACGCTAACATTCTCAGCTGTGACTGCAAACATTTTTCATCTGCAGCTTTACAGATTATTTCTCTGTTGTACAAGGAAGGGAAAATCCCAACTGCACCTCCCCGTGGTAGAGGATGGAAACACACCACGGTGTGGCTAACACAGCTCTGGGGACCGAGTATCCACCGGAATAAGTGGACAACTCTGCAGCTGAGCAGAGCAGGGCACTCACTTGTCCTGACAGTCGGAAATGGCTGTCAAAGGCAGAGTTAAAAGACCATCATGTGAATGTGGAAGGCAAGGGGAAACCACCACATTATTTTCCCAAGATTTCATGGCGACACACATTTCAGAAATAGTGTAACTAACAACGATTGCCTGAAAGAGGCTAATGAAACTAGAACATTATATACAACAATAAGAAAGAGACAAACATCTTTCTTTGGTCATGTGATGAGAAGAGAGGCATTAGAGAACATCGTGACAACTGGAAAGATCGAGGGGAAGAGAGGCAGAGGCAGACCAAGAGAAATGATGCTGGACGGACTGAGACGGTGGCATGGAGGAATATCATCAGCAGAGTTGATCCAGAACACCAGGGACCAAGATCTGTGGAGAGCCATGAACGCCTATGCCAGCCGGCACGGCACTTGATGATGATTACAAGGTCTGCTAAAAAAGGTTTAGACCTTTGACCGTGAAGAATGTAATTACATACCTGGAGGAATAACTCTAATCCCCTTCAAAGTACTCTACCAGGACTTTACACACATTTTTAATGATTGAATATGTCTTGGAAATTAATGTTTATGAAGATGGTAGTGACCTTGATGAAACATAATTGCTAATGTTAACCTTTTTATTTACTCTCGAAGTAACTGAATTGATAGACATTTTTTCTCTTACTGGCTATCAGTTAACACCACCAAAAGCAATGCACCACACTGATAACATTCACATGAGATGGTGAGGAGCACTTTGTTTGATATTTGCTGGTCCAGCAACGGAGCATTATGGGGTGACCCAGTGCCTTGAAGTTGGAACTACGACTAACAGCTAACAGATTAACAACTGCATCATCTGTGCCATCTCCCTGCCAGTAAATTCAAGGAGTTTGATTTTTTTTCATGTTTGGTATAATAGATTTAGTAATCTTTGGTGAAGGAGTTACGGATGCAATTCATAATCCAACATACCACGTTCGAAACACAGCTGTGGGCAATTTGGAAGCAGACCGCCTTGTGTTGGGTTTTTAGGAAATGGTATTGGTGCCGGTCGTTCAGAAAGCAATGGCAAATTAATTAACGTAAACTTGCCAAGAAATCACAAACAGCCAAAAATGCTGGGGTTGACTGCGATGTCCTGCAAAAGATATGCAACTAACTTTTGTATGGGGCAGCTTCAAATGAACACCTTAAAAGTGTGATAGAAATTACAACAACCATACGATTGTCTTGTAACCTTTCAATATTGTTGTTAAAGATGTCAAGTGTTAATCACAGTGACATCATAAAGACAGTTTAAAGATGGCCATCCCACTTTTGACATGCATCAAGGAGGACCAGCGTTCTGTTATCCGTTTAAAAAAAAAATCAGCAACCTCCACTTTCAGTGTGTACCACATCCCCTGTACTCGCTAAACCTAGCCCCAAGTGATTTCCACCTGTTGGACAACTCAGACTTAGTGGGAGGAAAGACGTTCGGTCCGAGAAGAAGTGCAGCAGGTGGTGCTTGAGTGGTTACACACGTGACCAAGAGAATTTTTTCTACAGGAATCAAAGCACTTTATCAGCTCTGGAGCACTTGCATTGAACGTATTGGCGACTACATAAAAAAAGTATACACTCATTCTATACTTTTTCAGAATATATTCACACATAAAAAAGCATTTACTGTTTTCATTTGAAGCTCTCTTGTAGTAACTTTTGGTATGATAATCAGCAATTAATGCATCATGAACTGTTGTGCAGTGTGGTATGATAATCAGCAATTAATGCATCATGAACTGTTGTGCAGTGTGGTTCACACTTGTCAGAGTCTTGCATTCAGCAATAACACAGGCTCGTAATCACCAACAAGTGTGATACAAACACGGTCACAGAATGACTTGACGTGACGCACTACAAATACAATTCAAACACTTTATTCACACATCTCACTCATCACAACCATTACATGCATCGTACAATTACAATGACGATGCAATAATACATTCAATAGATATCTCAATACAATGTATACAACTCACAAGCGCACAGTCTCCTATATTCACACAGGCGTTCTCTCTATTCGCGTTCATACACCCAAGTATACGAGCACCATTCATTCCGTCTGTCTTGTCCAACGCTCCCAAGCCATCTGGCTGCTAACCACTGTGAGTCTCGCTAGTCGGGGTTGCGTCCCTGCGTGGACTTCATGTCCCACGCATTCACCGACTGGCCATTCCTGACACAGTGTGGTTAGTGTCGCTCACAGGTGGACCCCTGGCCGTACTCGCCAGGCGTCGTTGGCGACGACGCGGTAGAACTGATGGGGATATTATGACAGTGGTACAGTATTTTGTGGTCACACTTGTTAGTCTATAGTTAGTTTGATTATGTCGTAACATTTTTGACAGTAAATGACCGTTGTGTAACTCTTTATATTGCAGTGTATCAGTGGGAAGCTATGATTCAGGGTCCTGTGAGTATCATTTGATTTGTTTTCCATCACTAGAAATTAAGAACGTCCAAGGATTTGTTGCATAATTTTGTTGTTGCTGGTAGGTAGTATAGTAGTCAGCACATCGTTATCATGGAGCAGGTCCTTTGCACGTCTCATCACGGAGCTCTGAAACGCCTCACAATCTCTTACCATTTCTCCCACCTTATGTACCCTCGTGCCCAAGGTATCTGCTATGTCTTGTGTCGATCTTCATGCTGGTTGATCCCTGCCATTTCTTCCTGGAACCACGCATTCCATCAATGTTCTGTCCAAGCCACTGCAGCTTTTAATGTGATCAAAGTACTTTAGTTTCGAAGACATTATGTTTGTGAGCAAGTTTTCTTCAATGTTCAGGTCTTGTAGGATTTCAGTATTTTTCTACTTTGTTCACCATGTTCTAAAAATATTACTTTAACATTTGAGCTCAAAGTTAGCACAGAGGTATCTCAAATTACAAGGCTGGTTGTGAATCACTGTATGACAGTGGGTTTTTTAACTGTTGGTGGTACAATGATAAAATTTCCTGCACATTGTGGTCTCTGAAAATACAAGCAACCATTCAACTTTAGCTTGAAAATTCACCTTGGTAAACACCAGCATTGTTGTAATACCCTAATAATTTGTTTACTGTTTAAGATCTTTATTTTTTCCCCCCACATGTGAGCTATAATAGTTATAAACATGGTTATTTAAATGTTTTCGAATAAGTAAATATTCTGAAACAAATTTTGCTATGTTGCCAACTTGGTTTGAGAAAGTGCTATTGATTTCAACAGAATCATATTTGGATAGCAACCAGGACAAATGTGGAGCATTTAAAAAAAAAAATATGCGTCCTTTGCAGGATGTTCCAATCAACCTCAGTCCCATGTTGATTATCTAGGTAATTTCACACTCAGTAGTTTGTCATTTCTTTCGGGACGAGAGTTCAGTGTGGAAGTCCAAACTGACATGTGTAGGAAATGTTCCCACTGCCTAGTCATCAGCACACTGGAAGTTGAAGATCTCAGCTCTTATCGACCACGACCAAGTCTGGGGAACATTATTACAATAAAATTACAAAAGACAAGAAGAAATTTGAGGGAGTCAGAGGAGGTTAAACCTAGCACCAAACTGAGAATATTTAACTGCAGTTTTACATCAATACTACTGTATGGTTCAGAAACATGGAATATTTAACTTCAGTATTACATCACTACTACTGTATGGTTCAGAAACATGGAATATTTAACTCCAGTATTACATCAATCTACTGTATGGTTCAGAAACATGGAATATTTAACTCCAGTATTACATCAATACTACTGTATGGTTCAGAAACTTGGAATATTTAACTCCAGTATTACATCAATACTACTGTATGGTTCAGAAACATGGCATATTTAACTCCAGTATTACATCAATACTACTGTATGGTTCAGAAACATGGAATAATTAACTCCAGTATTACATCAATACTACTGTATGGTTCAGAAACATGGAATATTTAACTCCAGTATTACATCAATACTACTGTATGGTTCAGAAACATGGAATATTTAACTCCAGTATTACATCAATCTACTGTATGGTTCAGAAACATGGAATATTTAACTTCAGTATTACATCAATACTACTATATGGTTCAGAAACATGGAATATTTAACTCCAGTATTACATCAATACTACTGTATGGTTCAGAAACATGGAATATTTAACTCCAGTATTACATCAATACTACTGTATGGTTCAGAAACATGGAATATTTAACTCCAGTATTACATCAATACTACTATATGGTTCAGAAACATGGAATATTTAACTCCAGTATTACATCAATACTACTGTATGGTTCAGAAACATGGAATATTTAACTCCAGTATTACATCAATACTACTATATGGTTCAGAAACATGGAATATTTAACTCCAGTATTACATCAATACTACTGTATGGTTCAGAAACATGGAATATTTAACTCCAGTATTACATCAATACTACTGTATGGTTCAGAAACATGGAATATTTAACTCCAGTATTACATCAATACTACTGTATGGTTCAGAAACATGGAATATTTAACTCCAGTATTACATCAATACTACTGTATGGTTCAGAAACATGGAATATTTAACTCCAGTATTACATCAATACTACTGTATGGTTCAGAAACATGGAATATTTAACTCCAGTATTACATCAATACTACTGTATGGTTCAGAAACATGGAATATTTAACTCCAGTATTACATCAATACTACTGTATGGTTCAGAAACATGGCATACAACTAACAGAATGAACAGTAAACTTCAAACATTCATTAGTAGGTGACTATATGTGACAAGAAAATGGCATGACAGAATCACCAGTGTAGAGCTCATGGAGAGAACTAGACAAGTTCCAAAGAATCACCAGTGTAGAGCTCATGGAGAGAAGTAGACAAGTTCCAGAGAATCACCAGTGTAGAGCTCATGGAGAGAACTAGACAAGTTCCAGAGAATCACCAGTGTAGAGCTCATGGAGAGAACTAGACAAGTTCCAAAGAATCACCAGTGTAGAGCTCGTGGAGAGAACTAGACAAGTTCCAGAGAATCAAAAGTCCCTGGCATTGAATAAGAGACACACTGAGAATAGTATAAGTAGACACTACCTTGGCTGGAACATACAGAGGAAATGAAATAGTGGGAGGCTTTAAAACATGGAGAAGAGAATTAGAAAGGGATAAACTATCTAGGGTGCTACAGGAGATAGCACAAGACAGAACTGCTTGATATGACTTGGTTATCAGTTATCAGTTATCAGTTGGGGTATCTTCGTTGCACTCCGGACATGTCCATAGGTGCTCAGATCCTCCCCCCAGCATATGCATCAGCGTCCGGTGGCTAATAGTGCCAGTTCTGTGTTGGTTGACGAGGCGCTTTGTTTTCCCGATGTACTTCTCGCGTCTGGCTGTGCCGATTCTTACTCCCAGGTCTTTCATCCTGGAAAGCGATGTGGAATCACTGGCGTCAAAATCCTCTGTTCTCGCCATATCTTTAAGGGCGTTAATGACATCGGCACGATCCATGGGCAGGCCATCTACAGGGGGTGCAGAGCCAGCCAATTTATCAGCTCGTTCATTTCCCTCGACTCCCGCATGTCCCGGGACGAAGATGAAGGTGACTTTGCGGACAACAGACTTCCGCAGCGACTCAGTCCACTGTCTACGTACAGATCCAGCTTCGACCTTCTGAATCATGCTCATTGAATCACTTAGTACACACACGTTGGTATAATGCTGTGATTCCAGCCATATGAAAGCCTGTGTAACTGCCATCACCTCCATCGTCATGCTGCTCGTGGTCATAGAGTGGGCACCACTGGATTCTTGAACGGTTCGGCCCGCTGAACGGGCTGTAAATGCCCACGCACTTCTCTGCTGCTTTACAACAGATCCATCTGTATAGATGAGCACTTCGGGGCTATCTGAGTGATCATAGATGAGCGCGTTAACCTCTGCATTGACAGCGGCAGGGTTCTGCTCTCTGCACCGTCTGTCGAGTGTGATAATGCAGGAGAAGGTACACTTAAAAGCTGGAGGCACCGGCACCCATTCCTTGCCGGGGTTGATACTGGTAAGACTGCAGACCTGTCCGACGACATCTTCCGCCCGACCCATCCATGATTTTGCCCCTCTTTAGCCTGTCACCCTTTTCTCTGAATACAGCGTCATGCAGAGGGTGCTGCTCATCTGCACTTATTTTTAAGTATGCACGAGCTCTCCAGATCTTGATCCTGTGTTCCATTGTCGGGAAGTCAAGGAGGTATCTCATTGCTACACAGCTGGTGTCTCTCGTGCAGCCCAAAATGATGCGCATGGCTTCGTTTTGTACCTTTTCAAGTCTTCCAATCTGTGTAGGGCTGACAGTGAGGATGGCCAGGGCATACTCGATGCGTGAAAGCACAAGTCCTTGGAACAGAAGTAATAGCAGTCTTTGCTCGATATTGGCAGTCGCCATGACTCTCATTGCTGCCAAACCTTTTCGAGCCTTCGTTATGACATAGTCGACATGATCTTTGAAGGACAGGCTACGATCAAGCCTCACGCCAAGATATGTCATTGACTGGGTTCTACTCAGAATGCTCCCATCCATTCTAACTGCCGGCAGGTCTGTTTTCACAATATGGTTGTTTAGTGAGAACCATGTAACCGTTGCCTTTGCAGGGTTGACAAGGGCATCGGCATCAGCACACCATGAGGAAATTCGATCTAGTTCGCCCTGCATATAGTTGGCAACCGCCTGTCTATCTCGACCCTGTCGATACACGAGGATGTCGTCAACGAATGATAGAGTCCTACCCCTCCCATCCAACTGTTGTTCAGTGATCGGCACCGTATACACGTTGAATAGTACTGGTGACAGTGGTGAACCCTGTGGCAATCCTGGACATATCGTTATCGGCTCAGAAGACCAACTCCCGCATCTTAGCACCACCTTCCTTTGGAGTAGAACTGCAGCTATCCATCGTACAAGGTGAGGGTGCACTTTCAGTCTGAGGAGGGTTTGCATCAAGTGCTCGAAAGATACTCTGTTATATGCGTCCTCTAAGTCTATGGCGGCCGCACATGTCTCTTCTCTGACCTGAAATCCTTCGTAAACATCTTGAGCAAAGACCGCCACATTCAGCCATGACTTTTTGTTGCGTCTGTATCCTCCAAGTGTGGGCGGGAAGCAGCCGAGCTGTTCCAAGTCCCAAGCAAGTCTGTGTGCTACAATTTTCTCCAGTAGCTTGCCAACAGTATTCTGCATCGTAATGATTCTGTAGCCGCTTATCTTGGAGTGGTCTTTGTTCGGTTTTGGCAGCGGCAGCAAGTAGCTGTGTAGCCATTCTTCTTTGACCTGACCCCTCTGGATACTGGTGTTGAATTCTCTGGCCAGTTCTTCCATGTCATCATCTGATATCACCATTAGGTCACCATATCGGATGCCGTCTGGGCCTGGGGCGGTGTTAGGTGATTTCTTGAGCATTGCACGCAATATGTCAACTGTGATTGTCCATTCTTCGTCTGTCCCGACCCCCTCGCACAACTGAGAGAGTGTTGTTGTGGTCCTATGTCTGGCGGGCTCGTCTTTCTGGTCAGTCTGTTCTATGTAGCGTGCAAGAAGGGCCTTACCTTTATCCGCATCCGACTTTTTCCATGCGAGGTCTGTGCCTTGAAAGTCTGGTATACCCCTACGTTGTGCAGCACCGTTCATGCTCTTGTATACCCCAATTGACGAGAAAGGGGAAGAGAAGACATGGATGATGAGGATTTAAGAAATAATGAATAATGTGGGAGTTTGTATTACATAGCTGGGCACACTTAATTGATTCCGTCCCTTGCACTGTTGTCATTGAGGTTAGCGAAGTAAAAACTCTTAATAAATCCAGTATTTAAATTTTAAAAATGTACAGTAGTGGGAACCTGTTGTGGATAAGTGAAATGTTAGGAACATCACATTTGTGTAGGTTTGAGTATATGGAAGGTAAGTGAAATGTTGGGAACATCATATTTGTGTAGGTTTTAGTGCATGGAAGGTAAGTGAAATGTTGGGAACATCATATTTGTGTAGGTTTGAGTGCATGGAAGGTAAGTGAAATGTTGGGAACATCATATTTGTGTAGGTTTTAGTGCATGGAAGGTAAGTGAAATGTTGGGAACATCATATTTGTGTAGGTTTTAGTGCATGGGAGGTAAGTGAAATGTTGGGAACATCATATTTGTGTAGGTTTGAGTGCATGGGAGGTAAGTGAAATGTTGGGAACATCATATTTGTGTAGGTTTTAGTGCATGGAAGGTAAGTGAAATGTTGGGAACATCATATTTGTGTAGGTTTTAGTGCATGGAAGGTAAGTGAAATGTTGGGAACATCATATTTGTGTAGGTTTTAGTGCATGGAAGGTAAGTGAAATGTTGGGAACATCATATTTGTGTAGGTTTTAGTGCATGGGAGGTAAGTGAAATGTTGGGAACATCATATTTGTGTAGGTTTGAGTGCATGGGAGGTAAGTGAAATGTTGGGAACGTCACATTTGCGTAGGTTTGAGTGCATGGAAGACTAGATGGCCCATCTTCCCTCCTGTAGAGAGCAGCGAGGCTGACATTGGACCTTTGCCTAACTGCACTCCTGCCATCATCACCATCATGTTCTAGGTAATGCACTGGCATGTCCATTAAATCCTGTCCAGTGTAAATGTATTTTCAGTATTTTGATGTAAACTTTTTGACTGAATGAAAATGAATATGCTACAAGGAAGGAGCTGTGGTTGCAGCGACTAGCATCCTTGTCTGCCGACCCATTGATCATATGTTTCAATCCCCCCTCAAGGCAGGGAATTTACCTGGACTCTCCAGTGAACCTGGCCTAAAATGGACATCAGGAACATCTGTTATGAGACCACCTTTACCGTTACCTTGAAAGAAATATGGTTTAAAGCATACATGCTGTCTCAAGTTTGCACATATGAATTTAGTTGTCATGAACTATATATCTAAATGTGATTACATTTACTGTCTTCCCCAGCCGGACAGTTCATATGCTGATGGAGTCTTCTCATTGGCCATACACTTTCCAACTGACTATCCATTTAAACCGCCAAAGGTGATAAATTATATAGATTAACTGTTGCGTTTGGAAATGGTTTTACAAGGCCAGAGAATCGACTTCATTGCACCAGGTGTTATCCCATGTGGCTCGATCTCTTTCCACAGGGAGTCCTGCTGAAAGAGTCACACAAAACACAAACTCCGTAGCTCCAGCGTCAACCCACAGGAGTAAAATTACACTCGTGAACTGAATGATATGGCCAAGAAGTGACTCCACAACCTTCAGAGCACAAGGTGGGCAGCGTAACCACTTTGCCAAGGAGACTCCCTAACTACTATTTCATTGCTGCCATCTGGATTCATTGAAGATTCATCAGATGTTTGTTGTTTTGTGCAGTAAGATAATGAACATGTGGTGTTTTATGGGAAACCTTGAACAGTTATATGTAATTTCTGTTAAAGAATATTGGACCTTTATTACTGTTTTGCTGAATTGTACAGAATTCCTGAGAACCATAGCGAATGAGTGTCTAAATGTTTGTTCATTGAATACAAACTTGTCTAAAGACAAATTCATTGACTTAGTTGGTCACATCAAGTAAGAGAAACGTGCACACCAAATACATGCTGGAATTGTACTTGCTATGCTTATATGAAAGATGATCATGATCTAGTCTCATGAAAGGGGTATACAGTTTTCTAGAAAGGAAGAGTTAATCCACCACTGGAGCTTAGAACCTCAACTATCAGCCAAGCCCACATCTCCTTTGCTATCTCTTATAATTCCTCCCATGTCTTTGCCATTTTAGTCATCTTTGTCTTCTAGGAAAAGAGCCTCCTGCCTGTCATTTTGGCTGGCTGAATTGTTTTTCTTTTCTTTTATGAAGACTTGCTCATGATTAGTTGTATTTTGCAGCTAATTGTTCAACAGGATGAAGGAGCTGCCCCACATCACCCCCTTCTTAATCGCCTCTGACAATACACTTACACCTTAGTTAGTTAGTCAACAGATCATCCTCATTGCACATCGAATCAGTCTATAAGTGCTCGGATCCCCTCCTCAGTAAATCCTGCAGTGTGTAGCAGCTCACAACACCAGCTCTGTGTTGATTTATTAATCTTCTTTGCCTTCCCGCATAGTGTTCTTGTTTTCTTACACCTTATGCTGTATTCAGTGATATGTGATATCCATAAACTTGTCATGTCCCAGGGCATTATTTTCCTTGTGCTTACTTTTATTTCACACATGTAGGCATGTTAACGTGCTTTTTACAAGACTTTATTTTCTCTGTGGTGAGATTGTTCAGTACTGTAGTAAAGTTTATTTGGACTACAATAAATCTGTATACTTTTGTAACATCCGTTCATGTTTAAACATTTTCTTGTACAATCTGTTTGTGTTTATGTTTGGTAAAATTCCTTTCATTGTTTCATATGTTATTATGTATAGTAACATCATCATCATCACGTGCCATGCGGTAAGCTTGGGTGGTTGTGGTTTGCCATCTCACGTGTTCACCATCTCACGTGTTCACCATCTCACGTGTTCACCGTCTTACGTGTTCACCATCTCACGTGTTCACCATCTCACGTGTTCACCGTCTCACGTGTTCACCGTCTCACATGTTCACCGTCTCACATGTTCACCGTCTCATGTGTTCACCATTTCACGTGTTCACCAGTCTTGGATGAGGTTTGTGGTCTTGTCTAATTATGCCATGTAGCCAAGCCATCCAGGTATTTGTCACTTTACCCTTCCCTTGCTCTTTTCCCGTAAATTTGGCAGTTGTCACTAGATTTTCACATTTATTTCTTCTCATATTGTGCCCAAAAAAACCATGACTGTCTACATCTAATTTCTCTAATTAATTAATGGTTTTAATTTGTTTCTTGAACTGTCTCATTCATATTTCTGTGTGTTTACAGCATCCCTTGCATTTTTCCCTGAAATATTTCCACTGTCATTAGATTTATGCTATGCTTATTCCTTGCTTGACAAACGTTCAACAGAATAGGTTTTATTAGACACTTTAACGCGCTTTCTATCACTGCAGTTGTCAGCTTTTTATTGCTGAGTATGTTTTCCCAGCTTGCAAAAGACTGTCTTTGCCATGACAGTTCTTGTTCTAATCTCTTAAATATACTTTTGTAAAATCTATTTTATTATTCTGCTCATTTTTATAGATTGTTTGAATATGCTTTCATAGACTTTTCTTGTGTAAATTTACTGTCATAGAGACTTTTCTTGTGTACATTTACTACCATAAACTCTATCATGGTTTACAATTCTTGTGTTGGATGTGGTATAGTATTATACTTTCAAATAATTTCTATAGCTTCATTATACTCTCAGAATCATTTATATTTTAAATATTCTTTTAGGGAATCTGTTATGGTTGACGTGTATTATCACAGAATCTGATCTGATTGAAGTATGCTATCACAGAATCTATATGGTTGAAGTATACTTTCATAGAATGCATTTATTTTCTAACATAAAACATTTATTCTAGTGTAAAGTCTGACATGTTTGAACACATTCCCTCAGGTAACATTCACAACAAAGATTTACCATCCCAACATTCACAGTAATGGCAGCATATGTTTAGATATACTCAGATCTCAGTGGTCTCCAGCACTGACAATATCTAAAGGTGAGTACTTCAACCACATTTGACTCAATTTGATCAAAGAATGCGCATTCTTCTTATTTCCCCGACTATGGCGTTGATTGTTATGTTTGTCCACCATGTCCTATCTTGTGTTGCCAGTCATTTTTGGTACAGATGTTTCTATATTTATGTCCCCAAGTCACGGACGAGAAGATAACAAGACAGGTCAATGACTTGATCCTCTCGACTGTATAATTCTCTAAACCCATCCATTTCAGTCTGGTTGGCTGTTCACTCTAGTCTTCCCAACACAGCTTGTGAGACGGACTGGTTGGGAACTTGAAACCTTTGTCTTATATTTCCCTTTCTTTAGTATGGGCATTGTGATGACATCGTAAACCAGATTAGAGAAATTAATATGTTGACAATCAAGGTTTTTTGGTCACATTTTGAGAAGAAATTAACTAGAGAACTTAGTGACATCTTGCAATATTGAGGAGAAAAGAAAAGTGGACGAATATTAACATTGGCACCTTGCCGTCTTAACAGATGATAGTTTGTGCTTTAAAAATGCATAATAACTTTTACTTATGGCGGTAGCGAATGTGACTAATAAGGCCAATTTGTGCTGTAAATGTCCGTTCACAGTGGGTGCATGTGAACACGTGGAGTTATTGCCTCTCCATAGCACAATGCCTGGGCTAAAATTTAAAGATCATGTGTTGCATGCAGCATGATCCCTCTCTCGGCCTGCCTAGTTCACTCCAGAGGAAAGGTAACAAAGTGGTAACAAGTACCTAGTCGACGAACAGAGCTATAAATATTTGGATGGTTAAGCCATATGGCTTAATGAAAAGAACTAACAGCTGATTCACGATTCTGGTGTTTGTGTGAGATGGCGAAACATGACCGCTCATGCTTATCAGCATGATGATGATGATGATTGTGATGGCTTCTCTCCACATTTGGGGAACTATTTCTTTCATCCAGATGTGGCTGAATATCTCAGGCAATTTTATTGTCTTTGCTGCTCTACTAAGTTTGGCTATTATTTCATTGTTGATTTTTTTTTTATCTGGGTGTGGTGACTTTTTGGATTAAACTTGGAAATGGCATTCTGCAGTTCTCCTAGTGAGATATGTTCCTTCCTTTAATCTCAGAAATCTGAAAGCTGCGATCGCCTGCAAAGGCCATGAACCAGATTGAAAAGCTGTTTTGGGCACATTAGGAGAAGAAATAAACTAGAGAACTTGGTGATAACTGGCAAGATTAAGGGGGAAATAACAAGGGGAAGGCAGAGAAGTAAATATCTGGATGGCATGGTTGGGACAGGAACACAGAGCTGATCCACGAGTGGTGAAGGTGTAAGATATGCGAAACATGACCGCCCACGCTTACCAGCTTGACACATGAATTTGTTTTATCTGTAGTGTCCATTGTCAGGTCTTAGTTAGATATGACTGAGCTGCTGTATGACAGTAGATGGTACTACCTTCTGCTAGCGCCGAATGTTGGGCGACGTCTACCAAACCCGACACCCCACAATGAGCCAACGGCTTCGGTTGGAGGAGCCCAATTGGGAGGGTACAAGCCTTATCCTAGTGCGAGGAAATGCAACCTAAAGACTAAATGTCATGGCAGGGCAGACCAAACTCTAAGCCTTGGTTGGCAACTGGTCTAGGATTGAAGCTCCGACAGGCGGACAGTTAGAGCATTGCTTTGCTGATCAAGCAGCTTGTCTTGTTCCACACGTATTGGTTTACCTTTCCTCTGGAATACACTAGGCAGGCTGAGAGAGGGATCATGCTGCATGGGAAACACATGGTCTCTACATTCAGCCCAGGCTTTGTGTTACGGAGAGGTATAACTCCATTTTACAAACTATCATCAAGACGGCAAGGTGCCAGTCAGTCAGTGTCCATTCTCAGTTAATCTTATATTCACTGGTTTTTTGTTTTTTTTAATGTAAAAGACACTTTTGCACAACTTATGGCGCATTGGACATGTGGTGCTAGACCCATATTTGTATAGACCAATCAGCACTCAGTGGGTGACATGGTTGGTATCACCCCGGCCGCCTTGACTTTCCAAGACATTTCCTGGTACCCATTTTCCACTGGGTAGACCAAGGAGCCCAGGCTAATGTCAACAATCCTCCCCAATGTGGATTAGGCTGCTACAGTTATGTCCATTATTATTTGGTGTAAATTCTTTACTGATCTAATAATGTCCCCTATAGGTGATGTATATTTATAGTTTATCTCATGTCCATAGTAACAGCGGCATTCCGCTGGCTAGAAGAGACTACTGCAACACATGTATTCATTACGGATTCAAAGAGTATGCTTAGTAAGGTAGAGAAAGGAATGTTTCGTGTGGAATGGCTCTCGTTGCTTCAGAGGTCACAGATTGTGAGAATAGTATGGATATTTTGCCCTGGCCATGCGGGGGAATGCCGGCTTCCTAGCCTAGAGGTTAGCGACTTTTCTCCGTAATCTCGTATACTCTCGTAAGTAACGTGACGACAGTGAGAATCAGCAGTGGTTTGAATCGCGTCAGTAACTTACGGGGTATGTGAGCCGGCCATTCAGAAAGCAATGGCAAACTACTGAGCATAATCTTGCCAAGAAATCAACAATCAGCTGAAAGATGCTGATGTTGACAGCGATGTCCTGTAAAGGATATGCACACATTTTATTTTATTTATGCGGGGGAATGAACAGGCTGATGGGATAGCAGGGAATACACCTCTTGGTGGTAGATTGCCTATGGATAAGGGGGAGGTGGTCGCGCGCTTGTGGGACCAGGTGAAGAAGGCGGAGGAACAGACTGAGAACTCATATGTGGAAAGAATGAAATTGCGGGCGATCGGCAGGGGTTCTGGAAGAAACTGAAAACTGAGAGGGAAGATTAGGAGAACTTTTAATCAGATAGCGGTGGGAACAATTAGTAGTATGACTCTTCGCTGGCTGTAGAACGAGGGGACGGAGCACATGTGGGATTGTCCTGAGTGCAGTGATGTTCGATTCTTAACTTAACTCATGTCTTTTTATATTTTGTAATTATCGCTAAACTAATGTTTTCATTTTCTGTGGCGTAAATTCTCAGCTAATCAAATGTTTTTGTGTATTCATGTTACTTGTGATGTAATTTTACAGTTAATCTTCTTATTTTTGTAGTTTGTTAATTCTCAAGTAATGGAATGCCTTCTGTTGATTCATTCTACTTCTCATTTCTTATTTTTGTGTTTTGTAAATTCTCAGCTAATCATATGTCTTCGATTTGTATGTGTGATGTAAATTAACTAATAAAATTCATACATTTTGTATGATGTAAATTTTCAACTAATGAGATGTATATATTGTGCGTGTGTGTGATGTAAATTCTCAGCTCAGGTCATTGAATACCTTGCTGTTTATCCTCCAGTTCTGATTTCAATAACATCGTTGCTGACAGACCCCAACCCAGACGACCCACTTGTTCCTGAGATTGCCAGAATGTACAAAACGAATAGGTCAAAGTATGAAGAGCTTGCAAAAGAATGGACAAGAAAATTTGCTAGTTCTTGACTGTGAACAATGTTTCTAATCTTTCTTTGCAAAACTATGCTAATTCTGATTTAAACTCTTCTTTCTGCTGGCTTGAGCGTACATTTTCTCTGTGGTGTCAGATCTTTTAAAACATTCTTTGTTGTTTTGTTTCTGCCATTTATTTCCCCTGTAGGAGCATAAGCACTCAACCATCTCACTCTCGAAGTGAGGTTTCGTCCAGGGAGATCGGGTTACGTTTGTTTAATATATTCTCTTTGGCTTTGTCTTTTCCCAGTTTTTAGACTTCGTTGCTGTGACTTCCCATTCAAGTGTGTATAATTTATCTTGCATTTGATTATGTGTGTGGAACAGGAGGGCAATGTAATCATTGAAGTCCAGATAATTGAGTTTGACAGATTCCAGTTTCTGGTTAGTGTTGATGTTTTCTTCACAACGCAATATATAGTCAGTAATAATAATAATAAAGGTGACAAAAGGCATCCTTGTTTCACTCCTGTTTTTATGTCAAATGTATCTGTTTTCCCTCATGAAAAACTGTACATTTCATGTCTTTATATGTTACCCTTATTAAGTGCTTCAACAATTTCCAAAGGGATTCCCGAATCAGTGCTGTCCAAGGCCTTTTCATAGTGAACAAATCCAGTGTAACGTGGTGAGTTCAGTTCTATGCTTTCCTCTGTTGTTATATGTAATGTGGAAATCTCTCAATGTAGGGTCAGTTTGGTCATCATATGCTTGCATAGGTTACTGTGATAGTATTCTTGCTTTCCCTACAGTTATGCTAACACATGGGTGTTTGTTTAATGTACTGAATTATATTTATTGTCTTCAGTGAAGGGTTGCTGGCAGCCACTTACTTAGGTTATCTTCTGGCTGCCTTTTTCTGCCATTAAGTGTTCCAGGATGTTTGAGTGTTCTCTTTTGTGTCAGGTATGACACTCTGGCTGCTGATAGCTAAGTCCGACTGCCGAAAGTGTCACACAGAGCACAAACTCTACCGACAACCTCCAGGTGTTTGCACTTGCAAACCAAATGACAGAGTCTGAAAATGAACCCACGACTATAACCACTTGCATGGTGGCCTTGAGTTATAAGCAAGCAAATATTCAGCAGAACAACCAACAAAGAAAACCACAAGAGGAGACGAGCACATAGGATAGCCGCCGACCAATCCCCCAGCTGATGTCACAGACACAAACATAACCAGTCCGAGATAGGACTTACTCGAAAGAGTGCACAAGACTAAGAATCAGGGTGAATAAACCCACAAAAACTATGGATCTCAACAATAACAGACGCTGAGGAAGCAGGTTTAACGAGACCGAATTTTGAGATTTTGTTTTGAAATTGGAATTGGAAGCAGAACATACTTGTTAAGATAGCTTTGACATTTTCTTGTCTAGTATACCTTACAGATAACTTGAATTATGTCTTCTTCTTATGCCCTTCCTCCCCCATTGGAGCATACATCCTCAGCCCATCTCAAACCAGGCCTTCAGTTCTTTGCTGACTTTTGTTGTTTCTTTCCTATCCTTTCCATTTATCATCAGTCTATTTCTCTAATTCCCTTCTCAGGGTATTTTTAAGTCACCCTATATTTCTTTTGCCTTGTAGACTCTCTGTTGTTGAATATGTGAATATATTAATAATTATCTTTGCTGTTCTCCATGTCTCTGAATCCATAGAGCTATACTAATTTGACAACTTATTTTACATGACAAAACAAAATCATGTTAAAAAACTTCAAAATAATAACAGTATTCTGGTATGCATTATAATAAAGAACCGACTCATTGTGTCATTTATACCTTGTTACTGAAAAACTGAAAATATATAACAAAACAAATCATTCTTTCAGTATTACTTGCTATAATCTCTGCGTTCTCTTTTGCCAGCAAGGATTAGACAATAGGACGTGAAATGCAAAATGGAATCCAAAGATGCCTTGTTTGTTTTTGGTGAAATTTACTAATGGAATACGTTGTAATACTGTAAATACGTAATTTGTAACAATTATATTTTGCTGTTGTTATTATCTACGGTAAAAAATATATGTTGACTTATGGGAAAATGTTTTGTTTGTTTTTGGTTTACATCATTACTGGTATAACTGAATTGTTCATATTTAGCCTGTGTCGTGTGAATGTCTGCAGCACTTAACTCATGAAATACCATTAAGAAGCTAACAGCAACAAACATCTGGGGTTGGAGAAGGAATTGATCAAGTCGGACATTACGCAATCATTTGTTTTCAAATATCACAAAAGTGTCTCTTGTACAACTTTAGATGCCAAAATGTGTTTACAATTTGACAAAGTGCCTTACTGACGTAGGTATTCACCATTTCCACATCTTGGTCACCAACAGAATGTATCAAATTGTGTGCCATATTACCCCACAAAACGAATGAAACAATTTTAGGTTGGGAGTCCAGGTCCACTTTTTTTTCAAGGTTCCTGCTTTGGGGATTTGAACTCATTTCCACTGGGATGGCAGGCTAGCATGCTAGCCTCTGATCACTGCTGCTCCAGATTTAATGGTGAGTGGCACATTGCCGTCTTTACAGACGAAAGTATGTGGATTGGAATTAAGCCGTAATTCCATTGCACAACGCCTGGGCATGGATTTAGAGAACGTGTTGCCCATGCAGCATGATCCCTCTCTCAGCCTTGCCTTGTTATCTCCAGAGGAAAGGATGACCAGTACGTCTGGAACAAGGTAGGCTGCAGATGCTGCTGGCTCAGCATCAAACTTCCAAGAGTAGGAGGTGAGTGGTGACCAGACCCTCACATCCGTGGGATTTGACTTGGAGGCGTTCAGCCATATCCCGCAGCTGAGGGCCTCATACCAAGTGTCTGGACCTACATGAGCGGGTACACCTGTCAATTGTAAGTGTCTGGACCAATGAAAGATTTAATAGTAAAATTGGTAGAAATGCGTATGCCATAGTTGGTTTACAGTTAAAAGTGTAATATTTACTGTGACATAGCAGCAATTGTGGGTAGTCTTGTGTGAAATATTTATGAAAATACCTTGTCAGCTTGAAAATGATCCACAGAATTTTGAATAGTTTACCCACGCTATACGAATACACCAAATCATCATTTCAAGCTGTGCGGGTAATCAATCTGGGAATTCCCAAAGTGGAGATGTTTCATTTATTGTTTATTGGAATTTCAACAACAAATACTGTAGACCGCACCACGGGAATTTTGAATAGTTTACCGAGGCTATAGGAATAAACCAAATCATCATTTAGAGCTGTGTGGGCAAGCGCCCTTATGGCCTGCCATTATCAAATCTCCCAGCCATGTTGCTAGTGCTGTAAGGACAGATTTCTGTTTTAAAATGTATATTGTATTGTCATCAACATGCTAGAAAATTGAGATGGGACGCTCCTTCGCCATCAGCCTACATGGTTACAGAATTGACATCACTGTACTAGAACATTCCCACACATGCTCTGTCCCTCTCCTGAAAGGCCATGGATGAGTTCCAGTAACGGTTTGATTAAAAGTCTGCCTGGCTTTGTGTGTTGTGTGTCATCCAGACCCTCTAGTTGCTTCCTTCTGAGTCAGTCTCTCCAAATATGAACACTGTTCTGTTGCACTCTACACTTGTTCCCAGAAAGCCTTCATCACCTCATCCTTATCATAAAGTATCTACCCCAGAAAAATGTATTTTAAAGGAAATATATGTCTGCTACGTCATTAGAACAAATGTGGCAATCAGTTTTCTCACTCCGTAGTCGTAAACTGCCTGGCATATAGAGAATAAGCATTCTTTAATACCCATTTTGTTTTTGTCAAATATCTATTAGCTTTATTAATAGAAAATGTCCATTTAGAAGTTGCAGTTTACAGTATTTGTTGTTGAAATCCTAACAGTTAGACCCATTGTCTACCCTCTGTGAACATAATACATGCCGACTGTCCAGGCATGAATGAGCAGTGCTCAGCACAAAGAACTTATTCCAACACTTTGAACCTTCCATTCTTAGATTATGGTTTAGGAATTTAGAATACTCACTCCAGAGTTTAAAACTCAGTTCGCAAACCACTGAAAAATTCCAACCTCTTTCTTCCATCTTCAACACTTAAATCTTATGTTTCACTCAGAAAAGGCAATGAACACAAACCAGCTGGAAAGAAATGTATTGCATGGATATAAAACAGTTCACAGCCTAGGTCAGCACCTTACAGGGATGCCATGGCAACAACACTTGAGCAAAGATTAGGACAATAACTATACTGAAAATGTTTAAAAAAATGTTAACCTCTGTCTTCCCCCAGGAAACAAAGTTGACTTCATAAATTCCTTGTGCAATAGAAACTGTGATAACTTACAAATCTGTGCGCACACGCACACACACATACACACACAAGCTATTTTATAATCCTGCACTCAGTGTGGGTGTTGATTCAACCATCGTGGGTGTTGCTCCTGACATGCACAATCAGGTTATGGGGTGTTTGAATTATTTATAAATTAACCAATGAAGTCTATTGTATGTACAACTTACTTCCTCACTTATTTGTAAACAAACAAGGGAGGAGTTATGGTTAAATACAATACAGGTAAAAGGACTGACTTCACAGCACCAGGTTTGACCAAATCCGGCTCGACATCTGACCACAAAACGGCCAGCCACCTACCAACTTCTACAAACCCTGTAGTTCCAGCGGTGACCAGCAGGGGTCTCCAGAAAACTGGAATCGTAGTTTGTACGGCACAATCAGTAAACGAATCCACGACCTTCAGAGCATGTGGCAGACAGTTTGACCATTTGTCACAGACAACCCTGGAGGGTGGAGTCTGTAAACCGCATGGCCATAGCTTGCGTGGCATGTTTCTCAGCCAGGGAAATCCCTCCACTAGACACCACCAATGGTATAAATGTAATGATGGTCCGCTCTGCTCTAGTTTAGTCGAATTCAAGCTCAGTTTCCATTGCAGGGTGGGCGGCTCATAAATACTATTGTAAGATAATTTACAATTAATTCTTGTCCTAGACATTTCTTATATTAAACCACAATATACTATTATTACTTAACTCCATTTGTCCTGCATGGTTGGTTTAGTATGAACTCTATTTAGGGTTTCACGGCAGAGCAGTGGCTTGCCTGCCAGTCAAGTGGTCTTAGGGTTCAAATCTGCTTTGGGTAGATTTTTAAAATTGACCTGGGCTCCTAGGTCAACCCAACATAAAGTGAGCACCAGGAAATGTCTTCGGAAGTAAAGGTAGTTGGCACGAGACTAAGGACCACGTCCTTCGGTTCACGAGTTAAATTTTTCGGAGACTCCTGTGGGTCGTCGCTAGAGCTATGGAGTTCGTGCTTTGTGAGACGCTTTCCGCACTGCGGAAAGAGACTGAGCCATATGGGATAAAACCCTGGTGCAATGAAGTCGGCCCTGTCGACTTTTAAGCGACCCACTCAGTGCTGATTGGTCTATACAAATATTGTTCTAGCATAGCACCACACCCACTGACTGGTCTATACAAATATTGTTCTAGCAAAGCACCACACCCACAGACTGCTGATTGGTCTATACAAATATTGTTCTAGCATAGCACCACACCCACTGACTGGTCTATACAAATATTGTTCTAGCAAAGCACCACACCCACAGACTGCTGATTGGTCTATACAAATATTGTTCTAGCAAAGCACCACACCCACAGACTGCTGATTGGTCTATACAAATATTGTTCTAGCAAAGCACCACACCCACAGACTGCTGATTGGTCTATACAAATATTGTTCTAGCAAAGCACCACACCCACTGACTGCTGATTGGTCTATACAAATATTGTTCTAGCAAAGCACCACACCCACAGACTGCTGATTGGTCTATACAAATATTGTTCTAGCATAGCACCACACCCACAGACTGCTGATTGGTCTATACAAATATAAGTCTAGCATAGCACCACATTGCCAATGTGTGCAAAAGGGTCTTTTACTTTTTTTAAAAACCAGTCTAACATTCATTGCCAGTTACTGCTTCTGTCCTCTCTGACCCAATAAATGTTCCACTTAACGTTGCCATAACAGAAAATGTCAAAGGATATTTATTACCAATCTGCAACATCTATACACAAAACTGATTGTTTACATTTCACAAAGACTTGATGACAATTCTATCCCCATGAGGATTTTACAATATGCTGGCTCAACTCAGAAGATCAAGATCTTTGGCACATTGTACAAATATACTAGTCTATAATTCATGGAGGTAAACATGATAATACACAGACACAAATGTTAGTTCAAAAGATTACTAACAACATATTTCTTAATGTCAATTTTTAAAAAAGTGTTCAATTTCACATTCACTAGACCAAACAGCACAATGCACATTAATTTGCTGTCGGTGAAGAAACTAATCCAGAAAAAACATCCCACACGAGATCTGCATAGTCTCAAACAAATTAGTCTCTTGCACCAATCATGAATTTTCATGAACATAAATAAGGGTCAGTCAACTGAATGAGTAACGGAGTTGTCACAGTCAACATAGAAAAGCAGAGGTCATTGTCATCATGGAATAACAGAGATCCAGCCAACATAGAATAAAAGGGGGTTTAAAAGCGAGAGGTTTAACTTCATTGCATCTGGGTGTCTCCCACATGGCTCAGCCTCTTTTCACAAGGTGAGCTGCCAAAAGCATCAGGCAAAGCTGCAGCGACGTACCTAAGATTTCTCAGAGAAAATTGTACTCATGAACAGAATGGAGTCCAGAATTAAACCCATAACTATTCAAGTATGAGAAACCACTTTGCCACAGACCCCCAGAGAGCAACAGAGGCTGCAGTAAAACAGAAAAACATAGAGGCTACAGCCACCACATGGAGTACTAGAGGCTACAGTCAAACACAAGGAATAACATAGAGGCTACAGTTACCCCACGGGAAAAAGAAACTAGTCAACTTAGGGAGTAACACAGACTACAGTCATGTCAGGAGAAAACAAAGAGACTACAGTCAACTCAGGGAGTTACAGAGACTACAGTCATAGTCAACTCAGGGAGTAACAAGGCTACAGGAAGAAACAAACGGGCTACAATCAACTCAGCGAGTAACAGAAACTTGAGTCAGCTCAAGGAAGTAACAGGCTGCAGTCAAAACGGGGAGAAACAAAGAGACTACAGTCAACAAGTAACAGGTACAGTCACTCAGCAGGAAACATGGATATGACAGTCAAAACTGAGGTAAAAGTTTACAGATGTAGGTGTTTTTAATCAATATGAGCATGCATGCACAAAATAGCCACATGAAGTAGCAATAATGAAGTCAAATGTGTAGATGACAGGAAATCTTACAGTCATTTCAGATGCAAAATTAATATTAGTTGGAGGGTGCAGCATGTAACAGCAGCTTTCAATGCACAAGAAAATTAAAAGTGTAAAACAGAAAAAGTGATGGAGAAGAAAATACTTTTAAAACAGTATAAAGTGTGATTTCTTAATTATGCCAAGAGGAATGGGGAGAAACAAGTGGATTGTTACTTGCTGAAAAAGAGAAATAAATAGTTTAAAAATTGTAAACATATATATATATTCAATACCAGGTGTTTGTAAAGTCTCACTACATTTTGTATGTGGAACAAATTTAAAAAAATTAAAGTACATGATGCCATTAAACAAATGTGATTTAAAAATTCATTAAATTAGTTACAATAGTCATTGGTTTGGTCTAATGCTGTTTTAGGGAAGCGGGAAAGTACCAATGAAGTATTCATTATAACTTATTCAATAAATTTATATTCGTACTGCAATGAGGAGTTAGTTTATCAGAAAATTGTCTATAAATCTTTGAGCAACCATCCGTGTGTATCAACCGCCATTTCGAAACACTTGTTCAACCAAAATATGCTTTCTTCTAGTTGATAACACCATTCTGTTTGGAGTGCAAAGAATTACTCCAGCAGATGACAGTCATTCGCGGCATAGCACATCTTTTTATGACATCATGTACTTCATTTTTCATATTTGTTCTGCATACAAAGTGTAGTGAGACTTTACAAACACACAGTATTTAGCAACTACAACAAGGCTGGAAATAAGATGCTCAATCACTGCTTTGTGCATTATCCCCTGGATTATGCAATGACCCACATGAAATCTTCAAAGGTTCCCAAGAAAGTCCCTCTCACAAACCCCATCAATGCTACAAGGAAATGTGTATTTTTTCCCAGATCTGCAGGCAGTCTGAAATCACAGGCTTCCTTACACGACTAAATACATAACTACATGAATTCTAAATGATCAATCTGGTCACAATCATAATCATACAAAACATTCAAGACATGTGTTATCTGTAACTCTTTCTGCTCCAGACAGTGGTAATTTTATAACAGCAGTTATGTGTGTAAGAAGGGGAGAACTGAGTAACTGTCTGAGATAGGAGGTGCAAAAGTATCAAGGAAAGGGTGGACTGAGGTATGAACAACTGTATTATTGAATAGAAAGGGTTAAAATAATAACTAGGACAGCTGGCTGGGGCAGCAGGAGTTAAACACATGATCAGATGGGTGATACAGAAAGAGTTAACAAATTCAAACCAACAAGCATTCTACATTTTTAATCATTTGCAAACATCACATCTCGCCATACACAGGATTTCTAAGTTTCCATTTCCTGTCAACGTATTTATCTTGTCTTCTGCTCACATTCTCTCCCTGTATTGTTTCAGCATTCTGTTCTACTTGTACTTTCCTTCAAACTGATGTGCAACAATGTTACTCTACTTCCCCAAAAAATAACACCAAACATGTGGTTTTCATCTCAACATTAAGCACCTGATTCACTTAGGAACCACACACAGTTCAGAAGCATGCCCACTCACTGTTTATCCACGCTGTTTCTCAACTTGAAAGGAAACTGGCTTTATAACCAAAAACATGAATAGTCGATAACTTCTGGCTACTTACTGTCCAACTATACAAGCTAACTCTCCCACATGCTTAGTTATATTTATACTTTTTACATAAAATATGCCAAAATAATCTGTCATTTTGTACATTTAAAATAAGAGATCAATAGGACAACCAAGTATATAATACATAAGTAGATATATAGGTATACCTCACTGTGACTGGCAGTTTGAGCACTGTGCTGAGTTTCTCCTTGTATAATCTATAGGAGGAGACTGAGCACTAAAAGTAAAGGTGAACCTTTACCAAAACCAAATACATTCAGTAACATAGTAGAGACCCCCCATGTGTTACCATGACCCTAAGAGAAAGCAAAGAATATAACAATGATCTACTATGCAGAGAGTTGAATATGGAGGCTCTGCCTGGGACCCTTAAGGCAAGCAAAGAATATAACTCGAAAGCTCACTGTGTGGATGTCATCTACAGACTGCATTCTTCTGGTTTCCGGAAGAACAGCCTATGGTGAACGGAAGGCCCAATATTCGGAAGTGAGGCTAAGCAGGATGTGACGATTCCTTGGGTGAGCCCAGTGTGTCGGCTCTGCAATTATGGAAGCTTCCTTGGATGGCGGGGAATGCCCATGGTCTGCCCCTGCCTTCCCTTGAGGGCTGACCAGGATGTCTTCGGCTGTTCTAAATGGGCTAGCTGGGATGGGGGATAACACCACAACAGTGAGAATCAAACATCCTAAGAAACCCCCGGAAAGGTTAACCCGGTCAACAAATGCCCACAGAAGTCGGATGTGTCCGCCTAACGGCGCAAGAACGCAGCTCTAACAGGCACATCGCAATCACGTCCTGAAAAAAAAAACTTTGGATGAGCGCAGACAATCTACCATGCAGGCTCTGAGAGGTGAATAAGGAGGTTCCGTCTGTGTTGACTGGGAATCTGACCTTAAGCCAAGCAAAGAATATAACACTGTCTACCATGCAGGTTCTGAGAGGTGAATAAGGAGGCTCCATCTGGGACCCTTAAGGCAAACAAAGAATAGTAACACTCTGTGACCTGCCATGTGTTGTAATATTGTAGGAGGTGACGAAGAGGGTTGGGTGTGGGCCAGATTCCCCATTCTGTATAAAAACTTTTGATGCAAAATCCAACCAACCAGGAACGAGTCTAAAGATGAATAATACAGGGAGGATATGGACAAGGAGGACATGGACAAGGAGGACATGGACAGGGCAGACATGGACAGGGCAGACATGGACAGAGCTGCATGGTAGCTAAGTGTGGGGCAACTTGGGGTCAGTGGGTTCAAGGGCAGGGCCCCAATGGGGGAAAGGGCGAAAGAAGAAGTAATACAGACAATGACAAGATTTGTGAGAAATTACTTAGATGGGGTTCCGTAGAAGGCAGATAAACACATTAATGATGATGTTTTGACAGAAACTAGCTCACAAATAGAACTAGTGACTCCTATCAGGGTCAAACAGGTTTATCATCATCATCATGTGCCATTATGATAGGAGCGGGTGGTCCTGGTTCACTATCTCACATGATCACATCTTGGAGCAGATCTGTGGTCTTGTCTCAATTACGCTATGTGGCCAAGCCAACTAGGCACCTCTCTCTCTGTCCTCTCTCACCAAATTTGCCAGCCATCATTAGATTTTCATGTCTATTTCTCCCTATAAAAAGTCCAAACAAATCTTGACTGTCCATGTCTAATTTCTCTAATCAGTTTACAGTTATTAGTCCCTTAAAGGACTGTCTTATTTGTTTTTCTGTCTGTCCTGTGAGTTTACTAGGCGTCTGTAAAGAAGGTAGTCTGCCTTTGCATTTCTTCTCTGTAGTGATCATGACCACTGTTTCTATAAAGATATCCTCTCCCAACATCAGACAACTTCAGACCATAATCAATAACTACCTGTCGACTGCTCTTAAGCTGAATCCACTGCATTGGGATCCCCATTCTTTGAACATGTCACGAGTACGAGTACATAGGAAAAATATGACAACAGAAAAACTACAGGGGGAAAGAGACATAGTAAGGCCTAAGCAGAAGATGCTAGACAGTTTGACATGGGAAAACATCTCAAGTAACACAGACCCAGAAAACAATTCTATAGATTAATTAATGAAAGAACATCTAAAATCTAAAGTTGGCAAATGTAAAAAGCTCAATATGCACACAAAAACTAGTATTAAATATAGTTAAAGAAAACAATCAAGGGCTGTAGCAGGAACTAGCTGTGGGTATGTGAAGTGTCAAGGCCACCACAGTTTGTTGGCCTGAATGCACGGAGGAATAGGTGGCCAGTTTTTTCCTCCCATAGTGTACATACATACAAATTTATTTATATATTTCCATATTCATTACTATAGACACACAAGAAACACACATATTTCAAATAAAAGAAAATACAGTTTGAGTGCACAACAAACAATTTATAAGAGTTCAATAAAAGCAAGAAAGCTGACTATATTCATAACTGAAATTACTGTAACGTGGACACTGGGGCTGACAAAATGTTTCAAGAAACCTCTGGAAGACAAAGTATCAGTTACACATGGCAGTTAGTTGGCCGGGGAAATAAGGCACAGTTTAGAAAATGAGCATACAATATTGAGACAGTTTAGAATCATATGAGCTTATTTCAGAAAAATATCATGTGAGCTAACAATATTTATGTCTGCACACTTGCTACATAATATGATAAAATTCAAATGTGCAAAAAATAACAGACAAACTCTAGCCTGGATTAGAGGACAGTTTTAGCTTGTTAATTTATTTTCTGGCAAGCAGCTCATCACATGTTTATTACTCACTCCAAGCATACAAGTGTTCCGAATGCCTGGCCCAACCAAGGTTATATTAACCCACTTGATCTAGGTTGTAACTTTTTCTCCTTCTGTTCCATAGTGTTAATATTTTAGCTGTTTTAGTTCCAGACTTTATGTGCTGAAAAATAAGTAACGGCTGCTTGGAAGAGAGTGGTTAAAGTAACACCTGCCTGAGACAGAAAGAATAACATTTTTTCTGTCTCAGGCAGGTGTTACTTTAACCACTCTCTTCCAAGCAGCCGTTACTTATTTTTCAGCACATAAAGTCTGGAACTAAAACAGCTAAAATATTAACACTATGGAACAGAAGGAGAAAAAGTTACAACCTAGATCAAGTGGGTTAATATAACATTGGTTGGGCCAGGCATTCGGAACACTTGTATGCTTGGAGTGAGTAATAAACATGTGATGAGCTGCTTGCCAGAAAATAAATTAACAAGCTAAAACTGTCCAAACCAAAGCGAAAAGCCAAACATATTTGGTATAAATGTGTGCAACTACAAATTGTGTAAATGTGTGCAACTATAAATTGTGTTTAAATGTGTGCACCTATAAATTCTGTAAATGTGTGCAACTATAAACTGTGTGTAAAGATGTCTTACATGCCATGAGCCACATTGAGTATATGGAGCTAGCCCCATGTTTTAGATGAACTGGCACTGGGTGGGTAATGAGGTCAATAACCCGGCTGTCTTTATTTCCCTTGAAATTTCCTGGTACCCATTGCAGGGCTAGGTAGACCTAGTAGCCCCAGTCAATGAAAAAAAACCAACACACTGAAGGGATTTAAACACAACCACCGGCCACAGGTAAGCATGTCAGTGACTGCGCCACCACGACTCACCAATAAACTGTTTTATTTAATACATTATATTCAATGAGGCAACAATAATGTCATAAACCCCCGTCTACCACTGTCATGTGTATTCAGCACTGTGGTTATAATTCGAAGGTTTAAGTTTCCACATTATAATGCACATTTCATCGTGAGTGAACTTGAATTCTGATGACTGAGATAAGGGGAATATTTATGGGCATAACCAGCAAGCTCTCGCCGTAGACCATGCCAAGTGTCAGTAATGAAGTCACCTTAATATTCAAAGGGTAGCTTCTTTAATGGCCCATCTAAATGTAACCCAAAACAGCTGAGAGAATTTATCCTATACGACACATGACAGAGACGGGACTAAACACTGGTAATATAAGAAGCAAGATATATGAGAGAGACAGGGCTGAGCATTGATCCTATAAGCAGCAAGACACATGAGAGGAAATTGGCACTGAGCATGGGATTGTGTGGTATTAATGGACTAGACATGGGATGGAAAGGTCATGCCACATCCAGCATAACCATGTGCATGGCTCTCTGAGCGTCATACAGGCTATGTCTTCAAATATTCTTTGAATATATTAAGAGAGTATTAGTAAGCTGTCTAGAAGAACACAACTGGTCCTGCAGTAGATTATCCCTGGACTTGAAGTCAGGTAAACGAGCAGATCACTGGACCGGGGAGGACACTGTCATATGCCAACGATGTTTTAGTGTATCGTCAGGGTAAGGATAGAGATCAGGTTGCTGTGGAACTACAAACCGAACTCAATCGCATAAGTATATGGTGTGTTGAAGCTGGGGTAATGGTCAACCCAACAAAGGCAACAGTGACCTGGTTCTCTTTGAATAACCATATTGTTAACACTCCAACATCAAAGGTAAGTCTGTGTTCAGAGACTGTGGAAAGAGCAATGAATTACCTGGGGATAGGTTTTGATTGAAGCCTTGCATATAATGAGCACATAGACCAGGTGATAACAAAGGCCAGGCAGGGTTTGGATGCGATGCGGGTGATGGCGGCAGCAAACTGTGAGCAGCGCCACCTATGTCTTCTATACGAGGGGCTGGTCATGTCTGTTTTTGAGTATGCGATGGCGATCCTGACTCTCAGCCGTAAGCAGATAGAAAGGGTGGAAAGGATACAGAACGAAGCTATGCGCATTATTCTTAGATGTACGAGAGATACAGCATGCAGGGCGATGCGCTACCTGCTTGATTTTTCAACCATTGAAGACAGAATACAAATTTGCAGAGCAAGTGCCTACCTCAGAGTTAATGCAAACACACAACATCCACTGTATAGTGAACTTAGGAAGGTGAAGGGCAGCAGGTTAAAAAGAGGAAGGTCGTGGATTAGTCAAGCCAAAGACATTCTTCAACAGGTATGTTCACTTGAGAACTTAGAACCTGGCGAGGAGTGGGTACAAGTGCCAACAGATTTCTGCACGTCCTTTTTGCATCCAACTAGACAGAAAATCCAGCTGCTGTGGAGGCGGAAGTACAAGCGTTGATTTTTGAGAATTCGTTAAACAGTGATGCTGCCATTTGCACAGATGGGTCGGTCGTCCGACATGTGAGAAGGTCAAGGGCCTTTACGGCTCAGGCCGGAGGGAGAATTGTGAAGGAGGACTCTGGTGCTTTTGTTGAGACCACAAGTAGCCTGACAATGGAAGTCATGGCAGTAACTAAAGCAATAACATGGCTCGAGACACAGACATTCACTAGGGCATGTTTCCTTAGTGACTCAATGAGCATGCTCAAGAGGATAGAGATTGGGTGGATCCGAAGAGAGTGGTTGCTGTCTCTGGAGCAGTCTCGGCTGGCAAAGATTAGTTTCATCTTCATGTCAGGGCATGCGGGAATACAAGGAAATGAGCGGGCTGACAAGCTTGCAGGTAAGGCTACTGTGAGCGGGCTGACACTATGCAGGAAGCCAAAGAAGATTGATAAACCAACACAGAACTGGTGTCATTACCGCTACGGGATCTGCTGAGGAGGGGATCCGGGCACTTACGGACTGAATGGTTCGATGTGCAATGAGGATGATCTGTCGACTAACTAACTAACTGAAGTCAGGTAAGTTTGCAAAACTGGCAGCCTCATCCATTAGAGTGTTAGAGAGACAGTGACAGTCCTTTAAAAATTTAAATGCATGCCCTTTACAGGATGTACCAGTCAACCCCAACATTTTATTTTTTTGGCTGTTAGTGATTTCTTTGCAAGTTTACATTCAGTAGTTTGCCACTGCTTTCTGAACAACCAGCACTCATGCCTTTGTATCGAAACAAACACAAGGCGGCCTACTGCCAAATCGCCCGCAGCTGTGTTTCGAACGTAGTATGCAAGATTACAAATTTCAATCATAACCCCTTCACCACAGAGCCGGCTCTCCTATAACAAGCTATACAAATAAAGTGAGCACATCATCATCAAGTGCCATGCCAGCTGGCGTAGGCATTCATGTCTCTCCACAGATCTCGGTCTTTGGTGTTCTAGATCAACTAACCTTATGATATTCCTCCATGCCACCGTCTCAATCCATCCAGCATCATTTCTCTTGGTCTGCTTCTGCCTCTCTTCCCCTCGATCTTTCCAGTTGTCACAATGTTCTCCAACGCCTCTCTTCTTAACACATGACCAAAGGAAGCTGTTTGTCTCTTTCTTATTGTTGTATGTAAGCGAGTACAATAGAAATCAATGGCAAACTACTCAACGTAAACTTGCCAAGACATTACAACAGCAAAAATTTGCTGATGTTGACTGTGACATTCTGTAAAGGATATGCAACTAACTAACAACAAAAAGAAAATTATATACTAGTGCATGAGGGCATCAACAAGCCAGGCAGAAATGAGGCCTGTTCTTAACTCTTGCCAGAATAAACGAATAGCAAAAGTTGATCACTGAATAAGAATAAAAGAATCAATATAATTTTTGGCATAGTCAAAATAGGCTTTTTAATACTAATAGTCAATAAAGTAGAATTTTTCTTGACAACCCGCCATAGATTAAAGGGTGATGAGAAAAATGGAACAGCAGTAAAGCTGTATAAAAAACGAGTAAATCAACCAAAACAAGAAGTGGAGTTGTTAAGCTTACAAGAACACATTGTATGGTTCCACTTCTTGTTTTCTCTGATTTACTCATAGCCGACACTGGTCCATGCCCATCTCAAATTCACCGCCTTCAGTGTGAAAACTTCCAACTTGGTGCCAAACAGCACACAATTATTGTCTACTAGACATACATAAAATGGGCCACTACATCGTCTGGACTAACTGCTGCACTCAAATTAGTAATCCAGGGGAACCGTGTGATCATGGCAGAACATGAAATAAAACATGGGGCTTTGTAACTGCTGAAAGACGACAATGTCATAAATGATTTATTTCATAAGTTACATACAACACAGCATTAACAAATCCACTCTACTTTCATGACAAAGATATGTAATCTAGTAAGTACTTTGGCACCTGTACAGAGACTATTTCTCATCACAAACATTCACCATTCTCGTTAGATCAGAATAACTGCCAATGTGGAGACATTCAATGTGTCATGCCACATGATCATATGAGTTTGCATTGTACGGCAAACTTAACATTGGGGAAAATATGCTGAGTGAGCAGAATGCAACAACGATAAAGCATAAGTAATAAATTCCTAGGTACTGAGTAGCACTCATAGAAGAGAAGGAAAGACGGTACTGACCAGCTGACACACCAGACAATACAGAAGCTGAAAGCCATGGGTACTCCTGGATTTGAATCTCCAATCTCCAAATGACAACAGTGCCTTGCTAAAAGAATTATTGTCCATGCACTGCCAACTAGACACGATAAAATGATGTTCACCATTAGTCAGGTACTATCACCCATCTGAAACCATAACTTTGGAATATGGATAGAACTCATCTTAAACCAAAAAAATGTACAAATAAATTACAGGATACTATTTTGCATACCTACAGATGTATTCAGTGTATGGTACTAGCGCCATATTTTGTAGGTATTCGGTACTCGGGGTGGTGGTGGTGGTGAGGGGGGGGAGAGGGTTGTTGATGTGGACAGAATTCAGACCATTATGCTTAGCCCTGTACAATGATTCTCTTCTTCCGTATGTCAAGAGAACAATGACAAAGAATTAGTGCTCCATGTCCATAAAACAATGACAAAAAAATTTGACACAGCAGTCAATAAATACATAACTACCTATGAAGTCAGAGTGGGTTTGCCTGATGGCAAGGATTACTGGTAATAGGGAGAGTTAATCCACATGCAAAAATCAGTTCAATGCACTAGAAAATAGTAGTACATGTAAGGGCTACGCCTTGAGTTCACAGCGAGCAAACGCAATGAAAAAACATAAATGAATACACATTTGCTGACAATGAAACTTTCCTATTGTGTTTCTACAATCTCAGACAAGTACATAACGGAACATAACAAAAGTCAAACTATCTCCCCGTGTGGTAATAATCAGTAAGGATAGTTTATGTTGTAAATCATGTACTCATCAAGTAAGATAAAAATGTACCTGACAGGACTCAGCAATAGAGGAAAGATACAACTTTGTATTTTTTATACAGCCAGGCTTTGAAACAATTACAACAAACAACAATAATTTCTTCAGATACAGTTATTTTCATCAAGACCAACAATATACGCAATCAGCCTCACTTCAAAATGTTGAAAATCATGAATTTCCAAACATTTGTATGAATCATGAATTCTTGCTGGTAGATACTGCTTTATTCCATTTTCATGTTGTTTATTCCGTTGTTCAACATCTAAACAGCAGCGCTCGTCAGAATACAAACTGCTGGGCCGGAATGAACCGTTGCTTTTACAGATGATGACTTACTGTATTAGACTGGTTCAAACGGGCATGACATGATCACAATACACAAGAGACTGCAGAAGATGGCCGAGTGTTGTGAAAAGACTAATTCAGTGGTGAACCCTGGGTAGGCCAGTACATTGTGGTGCTCATTGAACAACTTCACTGGAAAAGCTGACTGTCTAGCAAAATTCTATATGGGCAAGCAGTTGAACACAGCAATGCATTAAAATATATGTTTGTTATTGATTGTAGTCTGTGATACGAGTACCATGTCGAGCAGGCTATTATTAAGTGCAAACATGGCCTCACCACACTTATGGCTATAGCGACTACTCACATGGAACACAGACTAATTCTTCTACTTTCTAGTCCTCTCAGTAATTGATTATGATCTGGGTATTTTAACAATGTCCGTTTAACAAAAGGATGGACGTTCTGACAGGTGGACAGTTAGAGCATAGCTTTTCTGATCCAGCAGCTTATCTTGTTCCAGGCGTATTGGTGTTACCTTTCCTCTAGAGTAAACTAGGTGGGCTGAGAGAGGGATCATGCTGCATGGGCAACACATGGTCTCTAAATTCAAGGCTTTGTGCTATGGAGAGATATGACTCCATTTTAAAACTATCGTTTATCAAAACAGCAAGGTGCCAGTTTCACAGTATGAAAAACTGGACAGATCCAAGAATGTAAACTGTCTTAAGTTGTAACCAAGATACCCCTGTCAGAATGATGCTTGTGTATATATTGGTGACGTCTAAACTTGCACTAATACAGCCAGGGCCTACTCGTGAACCACCAATGAAAACAGGCAGCTACTGCAAGGTAACATGAACAATCTCAAAGAAAGCCAAATAAAGAAAGGCAGAAGATACCTTTAAAAATGCCAGCAGAGACAATGCAATAGTATACACCAACGATTCTGTGAACCTTGGCGAGAAATCAGGCTGGAGATTCTCAGCTAGAGTCAGGAGGAAGGTTGCTGAGCAAAATGAACTTTCTAAGTCTACAACTTTAGGTATGAAGATGGAGATAGTTGCAATCACCGTGGTGCTGAAATGGCTAGCAGGTGCTCGAGTCACAAGAACAACCAGCGCCTGATTCTCAGTCTGCAGTGAGCAAAGCTAAATATGGACATATGTGGCACGAGTGGGTGCTGAGCATAGATTCTTCTCTCATAGAGACCTTACATGGATATATGTGGCACGAGTGGGTGCTGAGCATAGATTCTTCTCTCATAGAGACCTTACATGGATATATGTGGCACGAGTGGGTGCCGAGCATAGATTCTTCTCTCATAGAGACCTTACATGGATATATGTGGCACGAGTGGGTGCCGAGCATAGATTCTTCTCTCATAGAGACCTTACATGGATATATGTGGCACGAGTGGGTGCCGAGCATAGATTCTTCTCTCATAGAGACCTTACATGGATATATGTGGCACGAGTGGGTGCCGAGCATAGATTCTTCTCTCATAGAGACCTTACATGGATATATGTGGCACGAGTGGGTGCTGAGCATAGATTCTTCTCTCATAGAGACCTTACATGGATATATGTGGCACGAGTGGGTGCCGAGCATAGATTCTTCTCTCATAGAGACCTTACATGGATATATGTGGCACGAGTGGGTGCCGAGCATAGATTCTTCTCTCATAGAGACCTTACATGGATATATGTGGCACGAGTGGGTGCCGAGCATAGATTCTTCTCTCATAGAGACCTTACATGGATATAGTGTCCAGGACATTCTGATCTGTTGAGCACATTTGTTGGCTTCAAGAGTTCCTGTAGTTGGAACAATCACAATGGACAAGGGATATATTATGAAGACTATGAACAATGTCTAGTTGAAGACACAAATACAGATGAAACAAAATTATTTAAGGATGCTTTTTCTGCATTTAAGTGTAGTTCATAGGCCAGAATTTTTTCTATACATAAGTAAAAGAAGTTGCACAACTTTCATGGTCACTTATTGCCACAACATCATTTCTCATTCACCTTTCAATATGTATAGATTCATTTATTTTTATTAATTACACAATTTACCAAATAAAAACACGGTTCATCATTGTGCTGAAAAGATAATGTTATACAAATTCAAGGCCTTCATATTTAACAATCCCAATTTTTGTTTCTGGCAATAAAATGTTACCCTGTAAATCAAAAGCTAAAATATAAGAGGCAATTTTCCCGCTGTCTTCTTCACTTTTTAAAGCAACTATTATACTGTCCTGGGTGCCAGGAATAAATTTAAACGAAGAAAAACCGTGTGTTGGATTAATGACACCAATCGTCCTCACTTCGATCTGCTCAAAGTTGTCATCTACTATAAACATAAGGTTGGTACCCCTTCTCTCATCTTTCACTTCATCATAGACATCCATGCTGGCTCGACGAGGAAGGAAAAACCACTTCTGATGAATATCACTCCAAGCTGCAGCTTCGTGTATTATGTAACCTGAAAATATTGATTTACAGCAACAATAACTGCCTGTATATTTGTTAAAATAATAATTATACATTGATTTACAGCAACGATAATTGCCTTATATTTGTTAAAATAATAATTATACCTTGATTTACAGCAACAATAATTGCCTGTATATTTGTTAATATAATAATTATACACTGATTTAGAGCAACAATAACTGCCTGTATATTTGTTTCAATAATAACATTCTGGGTCATAAGGAATTAAAGCAATCATTATCTGAAACTGAAGGAGTTAACACACTCGCAATAACTAGGGTATGAGATTTTAAAGCAACAACTCTGATGGAGTGGGTAACTGGGTTTTTGCAGTATTTACACAATTTTAACAAGGTCAGAAAATATTTAGAAATGATCACTACAGCTCACATTTGAAAGTTACAGCAATCTTTCAGAGTTGTAGTAGATATGGTATTACATTGCAAGGAAAACACTGATTCACTGGTTTTCAAATATAATTCTGCAACCACAAAGCTATTTTATTCCTTGACATCCAAGGGATTTAACCAAGACAAACATAAGTTAATCCATGCACATCTCCCTTAATCTCTGCCTCACAAAACCGTTTACTTTCACTCCATTAAGTTATTCCAATTACCAAAATACTTTCCATTTCCTTCACAGAAATGAGTGCTTGGTGATGAATAGAGTCATTAATTATATTGTGTGGTCATGTTAGACATGTGCCCAATTAGTCAGCAACAGGTGCAGTAAACACGCAACACTTAGATCTGTTCATGTGTGTGGGTGTGTCTCAAGTGCTGTTGTGATGTGGCTTGAACTAACCAATTGCACGTGATCAACATGTAAATGATCAGGAGGACTGTGATAAGTGGTCAGTTCGTCTGACTAACATTCTGAAGATTGTGGCTTCGTATTTGGACTATGTCATTGTTGAGACCACGAATACAAATTTTCCAAACACCCAGGAGGTCATTGCTGGAGCTACGGAGTTCATCCTTTGTGTGCTGTTGTCAGCAGGAGGCTTGCAGTTCTACAGAAAAAGACTAAGCCAGACGGGGATAAACTTTGTGCAGTGGAGTCCATGCTTTTGCCTTTAAGCTATTTCAATGTGATTCATAAAGCCAGGATTAGTTGATCAATGTATAAAAGGCTGCTGTGAAATGGACAGAATTAAATGTAGTAAATGACAAACTGGCAACACTTTACCTGGTAATAACATCCCAGTCTTGGCTCTGAGAGCATTGTATTTATCGTGCCAGTCTATATGCATAACATCACCCTCAGGCCCTATAGATTTGACCCACTGTGGATTGAGATTGAGCACTTCCCCATTCACTGTGGTCCACTCTTTGCCAAGGCCACCAACATACAACCGCTGATCTTTAACCGTGGCCCACTCACATTTAAAACCTGGCAAAATACATTCAACCAACAAGAATAAACTGTCAGTCACAAAAAACAAAACTGATAACACTGGAGAAAACTTAACTGTCTTTAACAGCTACTGAAATTCTTAAAATGTTAAGTGGGTCTCCATGGTGAAGCTGTCTGCCTCATGCTCAGAAGGTCATGGTTTCATTTCTGGACCCAGTCATTTGGTTCATGAATGCAATTTTTTTGGGGATCCCTTGGGATTTGTTGCTGGAGCTTTGGAGTTCATGCTCCGTGCAATGCTTTCAGCTGGCAGTTAACTGCTCTGCAGAGAATTTGTTGCTGGAGCTTTGGAGTTCATGCTCCGCGCAATGCTTTCAGCTGGCATTTAACTGCTCTGCAGAGAATTTGTTGCTGGGGCTTTGGAGTTCATGCTCCGTGCATTACTTTCAGCTGGCAGTTAACTGCTCTGCAGAGAATTTGTTGCTGGGGCTTTGGAGTTCATGCTCCGCGCAATGCTTTCAGCTGGCATTTAACTGCTCTGCGGAGAGAGACCGAGTTAAATGAGATAAAAGTGTATCCTTCTTGCCTTTTGTTTAACGAGAAATGTTATGCAAAGAATTGTATCTGCAATTTTTATGTGTCTTTACATCTGTAATGTTTTTGCTAATGGGAGGAAAAGCAAATTAACGGACCTAAACTGCCAGAAAAACAAAGCATACAAATATTATATACACAATTGATTAATTTGGTTATTTCGGGATTTGAATTTTAAATATTGAGCATAGCCTACGATGGGTGACGTTGTAATATTCTGTTATGATAATTTGGCTGTGTGTCCAACGTGTGCTGCGTGGTTACACACCCGCTTCACACGCCAGTGATCCGGGGCTTGTTTCCGGATCCGGTCAGGGATATGCACTACTGACGAGCTCAAACGAGGGCGAAAATCGAGTATAGTGCTTCCATATTGACGTGGATAGGTCTTAGGTTCATACCAGAATACGATCAGCATTGCCAGTAGTGGGTTGTGCTCAATATTTAATATATACAATTGACAAAAGAGAAAATTCTGGAAAATATAGCAGAAACTTCTTAAAGTAATAAACAGGTGAAAGACTCATGGCTTGCTCACACCTTAAGACATCAAAGAGAAAACTAGAGGGCAAATACTGTGGACAAGAGAAAGGAGTAGACCCAGACAAAAAGTAAAACAAGGTAATGAAGATGACTTAGCAGCACACTGACATGTAATCTCAACTAGAATGTTTAGTGGATTGGTTAGAAAGTAAGAAGAATCAAAAGGACATGCAAGTTCATGTTTCTCAGAAGCACACAAGCAAGAAATCAAATTTTAACAGGACACTCAGGGCCTGGAAACAAATTCATATAAACAAGCATGTCATATTCTTATCATATTCTTGTGAAGATTTTTTTTAACCAATATATTGCAGAGTGTAACAGTTACAAGCCAGCAAAATGATATATCAATTTAAGATGTATAATTAACAGTTTCCTGCTTTAAAAAAAAAACAGAAAAGAAAACAAAGGGTGCAGAAGAACTAACTGAAATCAAAATGTCCTAAACGAATGTGCAAATTACTTAAAATTCAAAAGACTACAGAACATGAATGTCTCATTTTTGTGTGCTGAAGAAGACTTTCTAGCTACAACGCCCATTCTGTCACTTGTGGTTGTTCTTGTAAAGCTACCCAATTCCACTTTTAGTTTCTGATGATTTATTCATTGTCCTAATGTTATTTCTACAGCTTTACTTGTCAATACACAGCTTTGAAACACTAGAAATACGAGGGCGAGTCAATAAGTAAGTCACAAAGTCCTGTGGGATGGCAGGTAAATGTAGTTGGTGTTTTCTACAAGTGTCATTAGGTGACAGCAACATCAAACTTTATATTCCCAGTCATCAGGTGGCGCTAGGTGTCTAATGCACATGCGCAGCGCATAAACAAAATGGCGACTATACTTACAGAGTGTACAACGAAAGAGCAACGTGTTGTGGTGCATTTTTTGTGAGCAAAAGGATTACCAGCAAAGGACATTCATAAGCAAATGCTTCCTGTTTATGCTGACAAATGTTTGTCCCGTAAAGTGGTGCACAGCTGGGCAGAAAAATTTTCTCAAGGACGCTCTAAAATTGTTGATGAAATCGATCTGGTCGTCCTGTTGAGATTGCAACAAAAGCATCAGTGCAGAGGGTGGAGGAGATGATTAGAGGTGACAGTCGAGTAACGATAGACTCAGTAGCATCTGCAATAGGGTGCTCACATGGTTTAGCATACAGCATAATGCATGATCGATTGAAATTTAAGAAAATGTGCTCAAGGTGGGTACCCAGACAATTGAAGGAGGAACACAAAATGAACCAATTTGGCCTGTCCTTGCATCATCTCTGTCAATACGAAAATGAAGGAGAAGACATGCTGAACAGGATTGTTACTGGGGACGAATCATGGGTGCATCACTACCAGCCCAAATCAAAGCGTGCTTCAATGCAATGGAAACATCCTTCTTTGCCATGTGTCCAACAATTCAAGGTTACGCTATCAGCAGGGAAGGTTATGCTGACAGTGTTCTTGGGATTGTCAAGGAGTGCTTTTAACCAATTTCAAGAAGAAAGGTGACAATGTGAATTCCGAATCGTACTGTGAAGTTCTATCGATGCTTCATGATGCAATTCAAAGAAAACGCCCAGGACTGCTGACTAGAGAAGTGTTGCTTCTTCATGACAATGCCAGACCACAAATGGCTCGATTAACTCAGGAGAAAATTAACTAACTAAGGTGGGAAGTTCTGGAACATCCACCTTAGAGCCCCGACTTAGCCCTTAGCAATTTCCACCTTTTTGTGTATATTTCAGCTTGAAGGATTTATCTAGTTATTTTACTTGATGTTGTGTGAATTCTGAAGTACGTACCTGATGAGATGCAGAGAAATATGGCAGGCAATAAATCGTGCAATTTATTGTTACAGAAGTGTCCGTATAAAACAACGCACATTCTGGTGATGTCATTATATACACTGATGAGTCGATGGTAAGGAGTACACGGAATGGCTGGGGTTTTAATGCAAAGACAAATGGACGCTGTTTAAAAAAGACAAGTTTGGCATATACAACTACAACATCCAGCATGAGAATAGACGTTGAGGCTGTGATGGTAATCTTCGGGTGATTGGAGGGCAGCATGGCCAGACATGGCGTGTTTAATAGACTCGCAGAGTATGCTTCGGAAAGTGGAAACTGGCTTATTCTGGGTGGAGCGGCTAGCATTGCTTGACAGGACAGAGATTGTCAATATGGATTTTCTGCACAAGGCATACAGGTGTGTGGGATCATGAACAAGCTGATACATTAGCTCTTGCTGCCCCTCTATGAATAGAGACATTTTATGATGAAAGATGAAATGGTGAATGGGATTGGGTGGAGAGAGTGCATCAGAACAGACTGAGTGTCCATATCTGGAAAATGGCTCAGAAGGAAGGAGTAGAGAGTCTGGATGGTACTCAAAGTCAGGTGGACTGGCTCAAATTGCTACTGGAATCATCAGCATGGACTCTATGGTGGCTTTTGAAGAGGGGACAGAACATTTATGCGAATGACCAGAGTGCAGTGATGTTAATTCCTAAATTTAGATAGATTTATTCATTTAATTATGCTGACATTTGATAATGAATCAGTTATAATATTCAATAACAAGAATACATATTATTGTGTGTGTTTATAAATTATTACAAACCTTTGCCGACCTTCCCATCACCATCAGATAGTATAACCCATGGTATCATTGTGTTATGATGGATCTGATATATAATACCAGTCCTATCATCAACAGTGTACAACTTTCCATTGAATGTGACAAGCTCAGACAACTCCATCCCTCGATCCCCTGCAGCAATATTGGAAACAAGCACTTGAGGCTGAGCAAACTTCACAGTTATGGAATCTCTATTTTCTGACAAAGTAAGATTTCCCAGCCGGTAGTAACTAAACCACGTTGTTTTCTGTTCCTTGCTCTTGGAGTCTGTGTCCAAGTCGGTGATCACACCAATGCGATACACAATTCCATCTGGGGTTTTTAACGGATTGGTTAGTGGATATGTAGGATCAAAGGAATGTGCAAGTGAAATCTTCCCTGAATCACACGACACTGGTGGTGGTGATTTCGGCATAATTACGATCAGTAAAATCAGAATTGATGCGCTAAATAGAGCACCATATAAAACCACCCTGGGTTTCAGGTGAAATCTTGCATTACCAACGCGATAGGAAGTGGGCCGGCGAATTGCTTTGGTCCATTCATGAACAGTAGACGGATACGGCGAGGACAACATTTTTATGTCGTCATCATCCACAGGTAGACTCATGGGTGTATGAAAAAGTGAATGCCAGTCATAGTAGTTACTATATGAAAACATTAACATAGCTTGCCAACGTTCCGTTCCCTTTAGAAGAGGTCTTCATTTTCTCCTGCTACTGTAGTCCACCATACTGTTTACGTTACACGGTTTGCCAGTGCCTCTTGGTTGTTGTGTGGTCTAACCAAAACTGTAGAAAATATATCACATTTCGTTTAATGATTCGTTTTGACAAATATAACTGTATTAGTGTGCTACTATTTTTGTTAGAGCAATTTATTATATTGCTTATTGTATTAATTTATATTGTTTATATTTAAAATATATTTGGCCAAGCACGCCAATCAGGCACATTAAAGGACACTCGTGTCTCCACTCCAGGTCCCTTTGACTTTATTTTATATACATCGTCTAATCCAGTGGTTCTCAACCGGTGGGGAACCCCCCCCCCCCCTCCCTTTCCGGGGAGGGGGAAATTTTAGGGTTTCCGGGGGGGGGGGGGGAATTAAGATTATTTCAAGATCGCGTTAATACAAGAACCGATTACTTGATATTGTTTTTCCCTTCATACTGTACGGTTCTGTACGTCTCACCCTTCTTAAAATGCATTTTATAAAGTAAGTAGACCCACAAATCACGTTTTATGTGGACTTGTTTTAGTATGCGCTATTAAATTTAGCTTCCATTATTACGTATACTGTGTAGGGGCGGGGGCCAGGATTTTTAGATAGGATATACGAAAAGGGGGGAATGACGTTCTGAAAATATGGTGAAGGGGGAACGGGCCAAATTTTTAGGTAGGAAATACGAAAAGGGGGAGGGGGGGGGGGGTGACATTCTGAAAATATGGTGAAGGGGGGCACTGGCCAAAAAATGTTTGAGAACCACTGGTCTAATCCCATCCGTAACCTCTGACATGTGGCATAATTGTGTCATGATGGAAACGTTCAGTGTTCATTCTTTATGCTACCCCCACCCCCAACCCCAACACCAACGCGCACAAGGGTGGAAATATTACATCTTGTTTATTCTTTAATATTTTCAGGCCAAGGTTTTCTCCGCCTTCGTTTTCTTCGTTTATCCCCACCAACTGTTTTATTGAAATGGTGGCAATATAAAATAACGAAATAAGTAATTAAGAATCAGAAGCGCTGGGCTGGTCACTTAACTCGCATGCCAGATCACAGGCTCCCTAAACGAATTTTTTACAGCGAGTTGCGTTGTGGTAAACGCTCCCATGGCGGACAGATGAAACACTTTAAAGACACTGAAAATCTCACTGAAAGCTTTTGGAATTCATTTTGACACCTGGGAGACTGCTGCTAAAGATCGAAATTCGCGGCGTATGTCATTACGCAAGGGTGCAGTCACTTGTGAAGCAACCAGGACTGCAAGAGCTGTGAGAAAAGGCTGGACAGAAAAACCACTGCAGATCCTCCTCCTGGAACGTCAAGCATTCTATGCCCACATTGTCAAAGAACATTTCGAGCCAAAATAGGCCTCACCAGCCATCTTAGAACTCACGGCTCCATATTTTCAACCCCACTGGATGAAATGAACGGTCATCATCATTCATGATGGACAAACAACCCAACACATAAAATAACACACAGTAATGCAGCTTTACAGAACAGAATTACGAAATAATGCAAGAATGTTGCGGCGACTAGCCTTAATAATTAGCACACAAATACATACACAAAACACAACACTTAATTATGGAGGAAACCCTCCGGTGTCTACATTACGGCATAAGTACGAGATTAGATAAATTAAAAGATGACAAAATTGAGAAGAATGAAGAGAAAATGAAAATTGCTTCTTATCTCAAAATCCCAAGCTGTGATACTGAAATTATTGAAATGGTGTCACGACGCGTGACTTGCTCAAACCAGGCAGTATTTCAACTTCTACAACTGACAAACGTAGTTCTTGATGGTTTGCTTTGTCTCTAATATATTCTTTTGTTTTATGCTTCCCATACCATATTAAAATACTAAATTCTAGAAGACCTAGACTTTGGCGACGACATAGTGCTTTTGAGTTCAACACACCCGGAAGCCCAAGAGAAAATAAACCACCTCCAAAATGTTTCAGGGCAAATTGGTCTCCAAATTAACACCACAAAAACAAAGACTATTGATCTTACCAACAGTTCAGATGACACCAAATTGAACAGCTACGTTCTTGAAAAAGTCAACAGCTTCACATACTTAGGAAGCAAAATGACATCTACAGGGGACTCAACACCAGAAATATCATCTAGAATCGCACTGGCATCTAGTGCCTTCAATAAACTGTCAAACATCTGGAAGCCAAAGACACTCAGCAAACACACAAAACTTAAAATCTTCAACTCTTGTGTGATTCCAGTGTTAACATATGGATGTGAAAGTTGGAAATCAACGGTAGCTTTAGATAAAAAATTAGACAATTTTGAGAACAAATGTCTTAGAAGACTTCTAAACATCCACTGGACAGACTTCAGAACCAATTCGCAAATAAGACAAGAGACTAAGCAAGATACAGTATCCAATTTCATAAGAAGACGCCGTTGGAACTACATTGGCCATGTTCTCAGAATGGACAAGTCAAGACTCCCCTACCAAGCCCTCATATGGTCACCAGTAGGAAAAAGAAAACGGGGAAGACCAAGAGAGACCCTGCGTAGAACCATACAATTTTCCTTTCTATGTTTGGGAGTCTCGGTAGCGTAGTGTCTAACTCTAAACGCTCGCTTCGCGGGACGGTGGTCATTTGTTCGATTCGTAAATGGGGCCGGCATATACTGGCCATATTACCCGTCATCTGACACTGATTGGGGGAACACCACTAACCGAGAACGTTTTTGCATATTAGTACTACAACTACACAAAGTCATAGGAGATCTCCTTGATTATATGTTGTGTTTTGTGAATGTGTTTGTTTGCTGATGAAGGCTAATCGCCGCAACGTCCTGTATGTGTCGTAATTCTGTTATGTAAAACTGCACTAATTTGTGGAGTGGGCCTGCGGACAGGGCTGAGGGTCTGCAGGGCAGTTGTATTGTCCACGCTGCTATATGCTTGTGAAACCTGGACTGTTTGTCAGCGACACGCTAGGAAGTTGAACCACTTCCACACAGTCTGCCTTGGGAAGTTACTGGGGATTGAATGGCAAGACAAGATCCCAGACACTGAAGTCCTGGAGGGAGCGTCCGTGCCCAGTGTCCACACTCTACTGGTGAGGAGTCGGGTTCGCTAGGCTGGTCACTTGGCTCGCATGCCAGATCACAGGCTCCCTGGGCGATTTTTTTACGGCGAGTTGCGTTGTGGTAAACGCTCCCAGGGCGGCCAGAGGAGGCGCTTTGAAGACACTCTGAGGGTCTCACTGAGTGCTTTTGGAGTTCATCGTGACACCTGGGAGACTGCAGCCAGAGACCGAGATTCGTGGCGTGCATCATTACGCAGGGGTGCGGTCGCTTGTGGGGCAGCCGGGGCTGCGGGAGCTGTGGGGGAGAGACAGAGCAGAGGGGCCGCTGCGGAGGATCCTCCTCCAGAGGCGTCGGGCATTCTTTGTCCACATTGTCGGGGAGCATTTCGAGCCAAAATAGGCCTTATCAGTCATCTTAGAACTCACGGCTCCATACGTTCAACCCCACAGGATGAAATGAATGGTCATCATCATTCTTGATGGACAAACAACAACAACAACAACAACAACTTTGTGTCATTTTATACTGTTTACAACTACACAAAGGCATCGAATTGCTCTTTGTGAGGAGGTCAACTTCCCAGAGTTCGCAGACCGCATTCTACTAGTCTCTAAATCCACAACCCGGTATTAACGGGAGGTTCAATAATATACGGAAAGGGACATAAACATCCATGTACAAAGCGCATGTCTGTCCATAGTTGTATGTTCACGTGTATGATAGATAGACCTGGCTAATGAAGACACAATTTTCCAGGGGCGTCTAGTTGGTCATGCGTCGAAGTATACTTGTTCCTGCAGCGAGACGCCCTCGTCATACGGCATTCGGGGGTGACAGGTTTGGAACAGGCTCTGTAACTATAGCTTTCAATTGTTATGTTGTCTAGTGCGTCCTCTAGTCTCTACTTCCTTCTTCTTACTTCTAAGAGCGTCAAACAATACTATGTGTGTTTATTTATGTACAAAACGTGACGATATCTTGGGTGAACCCAGAACCAGGGCTTCATTTATAGGTTCTGCATAAATGGAAGCATTCTTAGACTCGGAGTCGCCCATATGTTGCCCTTGTCTACCCTTAAAGGCCGAACGACATGCCTACCGTTGTCAATGCTCGTATGGGAGGGGAGGTGGGGTTGACCCTGTGCGTGTAACGACACAGATGATATCACTCATGGAGACCGGGACGTGTTAATCGAGAAGGATAATCCGATCAACAAAGGCATTGGAGAAGTCTGATATGTCGGCCAAAAGTCGTAAACACCGCTGCACTGCTGTAAGTTGTCAGTACCAGGAAAACTTTTTTGTAGCATGTTACTTGAGAGATTGAAAAAGGCGATAGATGAAAGGCTCAGAGAAGAACAAGCAGGCTTCAGACCAAAACGGTCATGCATAGACCACATTTTCACCCTCAGAATAATCATTGAAGACTCCGTAGAATTCCAGTCGAAATTAATCACCAACTTTATCGACTTTCAAAAAGCCTTCGACAGTATCCACCATCCTTCACTTTGGAATCTACTTAACATCTATGGTTTTCCTACCAAATATACCAATGTCATAAAATCTTTCTACAAAGAAACACGTTGCTGCGTAAGAACAGAAACAGGCAACTCTGACTGGTTCTCAGTCGAAACAGGAGTGAAACAGGGTTGTGTCTTATCACCGATGCTTTTTGGAATAGCTATCGATTGGGTCATGCGCAAATGCACAAACAACACAAATATGGGTATCCATTGGGTTGACAAAATTCTAGAAGACCTGGACTTTGCCGACGACATAGTGCTTTTGAGTTCAACACACCCGGATGCCCAAGAGAAAATAAACCACCTCCAAAATGTTTCAGGGCAAATTGGTCTCCAAATTAACACCACAAAAACAAAGACTATTGATCTTACCAACAGTTCAGATGACACCAAATTGAACAGCTACGTTCTTGAAAAAGTCAACAGCTTCACATACCTAGGAAGCAAAATGACATCTACAGGGGACTCAACACCAGAAATATCATCTAGAATCGCACTGGCATCTAGTGCCTTCAATAAACTGTCAAACATCTGGAAGTCAAAGACACTCAGCAAACACACAAAACTTAAAATCTTCAACTCTTGTGTGATTCCAGTGTTAACGTATGGATGTGAAAGTTGGAAATCAACGGTAGCTTTAGATAAAAAATTAGACAATTTTGAGAACAAATGTCTTAGAAGACTTCTAAACATCCACTGGACAGACTTCAGAACCAATTCGCAAATAAGACAAGAGACTAAGCAAGATACAGTATCCAATTTCATAAGAAGACGCCGTTGGAACTACATCGGCCATGTACTCAGAATGGACAAGTCAAGACTCCCCTACCAAGCCCTCATATGGTCACCAGTAGGGAAAAGAAAACGGGGAAGACCAAGAGAGACCCTGCGTAGAACCATCATTAGAGAAGGCTCATTCAACGGCCAAGTAAATATCCAAGATCTACAACAGATAGCAGCGAACCGCCAGGCATGGAGAGACAGGACTTCTGCCCTATGCGCCGCCTTAGGCTCAAGAGGAAAGACTAAGACTAACTGCTGTAAACAGGCACAATATATATATAAATACTGTCCACACAAAAAAAAATATCAATGAAATACCGTTGAACAAACTAAGGGAAATGGAAATGAGATAGGGCGCCGCGAAACGTGAAAATTGTGTCAGGGGTACAATACATTTAATTATTTAAATATTTAATTATTTAAATATTTAACAATACACTTGAGTAATCAGTCACTATCTATATGTTGGCGAGGAGCTCCACCGTGGGGGGAGCTGCGTGGTCTCGAGACATGGTGTCCGCCTCGAGTGCTGGAGGTCCCGGGTTCAAGCCCCGGTGATGCAGGGATTTTTTCACGTGAACTTCTAGTAATAAATTTCCCCTGATCTCTGGGTAGTGAGATCGGACGCCCGTGTGTATTGTTGCGCACGTAAAAAATCCCTTGGCAGTTGGAAATCGAAAAAGAGTAGCCTAACGGCGCTGCCCGGGCAAAATTTCGAGTTAAAAATCTACCCAAAGTATTTTCAGGATCCTCGCCGGTGCTACGGAGTTCGTGCACTGAGCTGAGTTTCTCCAGACTCAGATTTGAGTTAGGAGCAAAACGGAGCACTTATGGATTGCACCCGTGTGCCGTGATGTTGATCCATCGACTAAACTAAACTAGATCCATCGACTAAACTAAACTAAACTATGTTGGCGAAGATTGCAAGGAGAGATGGAAGCATCTAATCTCTTGTCCGAAGTGCAAGGGTAACAATCCTCAACTAATCAAAGATGAAAGTAAACGATGAAAAAGACGATAAAGAGGAAGAATAAGATAAAGATAAGGATAGAAAGAAGAAGAAGTCCATAGCATATTCGGGTGTAGGGTGTGTAGTAATACACTTCACTAAAGATAAGTCATGACATTATGAGATGGGATAACTAGATCCTGTTTTCGTCGTCTTTCCGTAACAGCCAAAGCTGGGTCGACCCCAGAAACAAAGAAAATATCTTGTACTTGTAGTATGTTTGCGTGTGTTTGTGCGCTGAAGTTTTTTTGTTTTTTTTTTAATAAACACACTAGGATAATTCACACACACCGGAGTGGAGTGTCTTAAAGAAGCAACGTCCGTGTATAAATGGAGAAGACTACGAATAAGGTTGTTCATTTTTATAAATTGATGAGCCCAAGTCAGTTATATTACCTCGCCCCCTACTCTTTTTGGTCAACCCCACCCAGGCTAAATGTTTTTAAAAAAAAAATTGAAGAACACACACACACACAGAGGAAAGGAGAGAGAGAAAGGAGAGAGAGAGAAAGGAGAGAGAGAGAAAGGAGAGAGAGAGAGAGAGAGAGAGAGAGAGAGAGAGAGAGAGAGAGAGAGAGAGAGAGAGAGAGAGAGAGAGAGAGAGAGACGGAGAGAACAAGAATATTAACATGTGTAATTCTGATATACAATCATGCGGATCATCGTCGGTAATATGGGAGTTTCCCGAGAAGGTAACAAATGGATGAAGAAGCAGGATGTGTCGCCGAAAAGTGCAATTACGTCGAAACAACATTCCGGACGAACGCTGAAGAAGATATGAGAGTTTGTACACAGCGTCGAGGAACTCCTTGTGTGGTCTATGGGAGGAGACTGGAGCACTTATTGAAGTATCTGTGTGCAACGAAGCCGATTATTTACATATCAAGCTAAACTAATTACATACCACAGTTTAAGCAAAGTAAAGATAGTCCCATACAGAAAATGTCGCTGTAGTTGAAGTGCTAGACCTTCACATATTCTAGGTTATGCCATGTGAGGGGGGGGGGGGGGTGTCACGAGATCGCCATGAGTTAACCAGATAATGATAATACCGACGTTTGCTTGGCGTATATTTTCTAGGCCACAACAGTCGTACTAACAGAGTAAACACAGCTGCACGGGTTACATCGGGTCAGCACATATACACATTTGGTGGTGAGTGAGAGGAATGGATACACCGCGTTGGCAGTTCATAAACAGTTAGAATCACATAGCCTTGCCCGCTCAGGATATGGAATAGTTCCGTCTGTCATCTATAGTTCCGGACATCAGACGGAATGGCGGTTTTGACTGTCACCACATGACAGAAAGTTGAGGGCTTGTTATTGGAAACAGTGGAACACCTGCCGGACATCAACAACGTCACGTGCACAATGTAAGGTTGTTTGGGAAACCATGATTGGCAGCTTGGTATCGAAACCCTTTGTTGGAACTCTACAGTAACTCTCTAGATTGTTTTGGATGTCAAAACCAGTGATGACAAATCTAACATTGATGGAGCCAGGGGGGGGATGGATCCCTGACAGGGGATGATCTGCCCAATGTGCCACCGGTGTGGGCATAAAGGATAACGTCACGTGGCCAACTTTGGGAGTTTGCCATATAAACCCGAGTTGGGGCCAACTGGGGGACTTGAAAATGTGGCTCTAGGCGGGAGTGCAAGGGCACTGTGGTTCTGATGGAATAATGTCTACCGTGTGTTAATTAGTGACTTAATTTTACACGTGCCTATCATGGCAGATGTAGATATGATTGATAGGACTGCAGTAGTGCCATTTAAGGTATAACCTATTATAATATTAGTTCTAATTAATTTAGGCAGTAGCCGAGTTAAGAATAGAGTAGTGTAGTGGTGATACGCTATGCTAGTTAAGAATAGAGTAATGATGGATAATTGGGAGATGGGGAAATTGCCCGCTGGGGTTTTGCACTCTGTATGGGTCTTTCCTTGTCATAGCCTGATTCGGCCCTAGGTGGGTAGCTAATCTACTCTATGACAGAGTTTAGTTAGCTAAAGATCACTGAGCAAGGCAATAGGCTTACACTCAGCCGGTAGGATCAGTGACTAGTACTATCACCAGATGTGTTGTTTCTATCCTAGGTTCCCTACCAGATCCGAGGCAACTCAACAAGGTTTTAGGAAAGGTTCAAATCCCATTCGGAAGAACACCAGTTGAACAGTCAATAAAGTTTCGTACAGAACGTAACTAAAGCTAGAAGGAAGATGATTCACCTAAGAGGGGTGATGATTGTTGATGCACCACACAGCATCAGACAGTAGTAACTAACCGAGAACATTAATTATAATAGTTACATAGTGTGATATAATCTCGTGTAATAGAACACAAGACATGATACTTGAGGCTAGATAGACACGAGTTAGGATCAAGTACATTAACAATTAACATTAATAACTGTGTACACACTACAAAGGACTTGTGCATTCTTTAGGAACGATAGGAACGTACATTGTGTAGGGTGCAACCGGTCCATGATTAACTGTTATTACCACCGGTGTCTATTTCGGATGATCATGAAATGGGATTACCAGAGGTCTACAGAGGCAAGTCAGTATCCGGCAAGATGGTTTCGGCACTGGGTGAGATGTACATGTTCTGATGTAACGTGCTGTGGTCTAGCCTTGCTAGGATGAGCTGACTGGGTTGTTGTCTGAGAGTCCGATTCTACACACTTTATAGAACACGTCACACATTTTCTTCGCATACACGTCTCATATACGTTACACTTTTCTTTTAATAAATTAATCTTTATTAATTTTTAGAAGCAAGCGTTGTTGAGTATGTTACGTTGGGGAAGTATGAGAGGGGGCATAGTACGACAGTGAGAGCGATAGGAAAAGGTGTCCATTGGCTGATGGAGTGTGTTGGACGGAAGCTGGTGGATTCTCCAGGATATTGATAGGGAAAAAATAATATAATGTGGGTGTTGACTCTCTTCACTCCAGGGACGACACTTTACAGGAGGACACGACATTATTGGGGGCTTGTCCGGGATCTTTGGACAGCGGGATCTCTCGTAAACAGAATCTTGGGACAGCGGGATCTCTCATAAACGGAATTCTTGGACAGCGAGATCTCCTGCAAGCAGGAACCTTTGACAGTGGGATCTTCTGACAACGGGGTCTTTTGACACGGGATCCTTAGTTATAAGAAGGAGATTTCATTTTGGAGAATCCAGCTAGAGTGAATGTGGATAGGGGTTAGGACTAATATCTTACCTGTTCACACTTCACACGTCTGCATAGGTCTGTGGTCCTGATTCGACTCTTGTCACTGAGTGAATGTGCTGTGTGTGGTAATATCTAGATTTATAGTACTTGTTCATATATCTGTATAGTAATTTGCAGTTATATTGTACTAGACCTGCTAGCTTACCTCTCTGTATAATGGCCACCCCTAAACTAAGCACGTTAGAATTAAAGGCAAAGGGGGAAGAAATGGGACTGTCGGGTTCTGCTCTAACGGATTACATACAGGAAGTGGAGAGAGAGTATCGTCAAGCAGAAAGGGAAGATCGAAAGGCCGAGTTGGAATTGAGAAGGATGGAGTTGGAACAAGCAGCTAGGAAATTGGAAGCTGAGCAAGCAGCTAAGAAATTGGAAGCTGAGCAAGCAGCTAAGAAATTGGAAGCTGAGCAAGCAGCTAAGAAATTGGAAGCTGAGCAAGCAGCTAAGAAATTGAAGCTGAGCAAGCAGATAAGAAATTTGAAGCTGAGCAAGCAGCTAGGAAACTGGAAGCTGAACAAGAAGCTCAGAAAAGGGAGCACGAGTACCGGATGAGGGAACTCGAGTTGAAGAGTCAATCTAATGGAGAAACTGAGGGAGCAGTTGGAGGTTCCTCCATCCCAGGCTCAACACCAGTAGGTGGACATGGGTACCATGCTATGAAGTTTCCGTTAGCGGTATACGAGGAGGACAAAGAGAAGATTGACCAGTACCTTCAACGCTTTGAGGCTATGTCAGTTGCTATGGGTCTGGAGCGTAACAAATGGAATCTCAAGCTATCCCAGGGATTACGAGGGACAGGCTACGAGGTTTATTCTCGCCTGCCACCAGGACATGAGAACAATTATGACGAGTTAAAGACGGCTCTGCTGAAACGATTCGAGGTTACGTCACATACCTACCGGAAAAAAATTTCGAGCAGCGAAACAAGAACCGGGAGAGTTGTTTGCCGCCTACAGTTTGCGTCTAAAATCTTATCTCCATAAGTGGATGGATTTGGCTGGGTTCGCACATGACTATGAGAGTCTGGAAGAGCTCATGGTGGTCGACCAGCTGAAGAAGCAAATGTCTAAACCTCTCAGTACGTTCCTGGGAGAACAAGGAGCGGAACGTATTGACCTCGTGACTAAATTAGCAGAACGGTTCGTCGAGGTACATGGGGAGGCAGGGGAGAACCTTTTCCACCAACACCAAAAGTCAAGAGAAACATGATAAGAAGAAAGCCAAAAACTCAGGAACCAAAAAGTGGGAACCTTATGTACAAAAATCAGAGGATAGTTCAGAGAAGAAGAAGGAGGGAAGCAAGAGCACTTCAAGCTCTACACCAAAACGACCGTGGTCGGAGAAGTGGTGTTCAATTTGTAAGTTTGTAAGTTTGCGTCTAAAATCTTATCTCCATAAGTGGATGGATTTGGCTGGGTTCGCACATGACTATGAGAGTCTGGAAGAGCTCATGGTGGTCGACCAGCTGAAGAAGCAAATGTCTAAACCTCTCAGTACGTTCCTGGGAGAACAAGGAGCGGAACGTATTGACATCGTGACTAAATTAGCAGAACGGTTTCGTCGAGGTACATGGGGAGGCAGGGGAGAACCTTTCCACCAACACCAAAAGTCAAGAGAAACATGATAAGAAGAAAGCCAAAAACTCAGGAACCAAAAAGTGGGAACCTTATGTACAAAAATCAGAGGATAGTTCAGAGAAGAAGAAGGAGGGAAGCAAGAGCACTTCAAGCTCTACACCAAAACGACCGTGGTCGGAGAAGTGGTGTTCAATTTGTAAGTCACCCTCTCACAATACGAGGGACTGCAAATCGAAGGCTAAGAACCCTCACTTCGCAGCATGTCAAGTGACTTCCAAGGAGGTTGTCACGGAAAATGCCAAGGTCAACAAGGAAGCTCGCCACCAGGAGAGCTCACTCAAGTCCGGCACTAGAAAATCTAGGACAGGGAAATGGTGCAACCAATGCAAGTCAAACACGCACAATGCTATTGACTGCAGGGGAAAGTCAGGAGACACTCAATTCGTCGTGTGCCCCGGGAAACCTAAGGTGGAGCCCACCGAACAGGTCGAGGCCGAGGAAGAGACTCCAGACCAGGAAAAACCACCTGTAGTGGAATTGGTAGAGGTTAACGGTCGTCAAGTGGAGTGTTTATACGACACAGGACTGGACGGGGAGGCCGTGATTTCTGCGGATCTGGTACATCCAGAACAATTCACAGGTGAAACCATGGAGATACAGCCTGCACAGAAGAGTGCTGTAGTCATGAAGTTGCCCATTGCTAATGTGGAGATTCGGTCAAGGTACGTCACCGGCACCATCAAGGCCGCTGTATTGACCGATCCCATTTTTCCAGTCATCCTAGGTTGCCGGTATGTCTTTCTGGGAATGCCCAGGGAGCCAATCCATATGGGAGCAATGCAGACTCGCTCTCAGACGAAAACGGAAGAGGCAGACGCAATTGTGACTAACCCAATGCCGGGGAGCTACGAACTGCCCAGAGTGAGGATGATACTTTACGTCCTTGCTACAGAAAGCTGCAGAAAAGTGCTGATCCACCAGGACGGGGGCAGTACTACATGAAGAATAGGATACTCTACAGGAGAGCAGGAAGGGGAGACAACCTATACGGTCAGTTGGTCGTCCCGAAAGCTCACCGGTCCCAGATTCTTCATATGGGGCATACCATCTCCTTTAGTGGACACATGGGTATTGCCGCCACCATGCAGCGGATTTCCTGCCATTACTATTGGCCGGGAATGACAGATGATGTGCGTCGGTATGTGAAGTCATGCCCTGAGTGCCAGAGGGTGGCACCGAAACACTGGACAGCACCGGTGGTGTTGGGTGAGATGCCCATCATGAACTCTCCTTTCGAGAGGGTAGCCATCGATATCGTGGGTCCACTTCCTAGGACTAGGAAGAGGAACATGTATATACTCACAATGGTGGATTGCTGTACAATGTGGGGTGAAGCCATACCGTTGACCACGATAGACTCGAAAAGAGTGGCGGACGCACTGATGGAGGCCTTTACCAGATTAGGCTTTCCGGATCAAATTCTGACGGACAATGGATCTCAGTTTTGTGGAAAACTCATGGAGGAGGTATTTAGGGTGTTTCACTCTAACCACATACATACCAGCCCTTACCACCCTCAAGCCAATGGACAAGTAGAGCGTTTCAACGGCACGTTGATGACAATGCTCAGGAAACTAGCGCAGGAAAAACCTGATAGGTGGGATGAATATATCCCAGCAGCACTCTTTGCCTATCGGGAAGTTCCTCATGGCTCAACAGGACTACCACCCGCTACGTTGCTGTTTGGTCGTCCAATCAAAGGACCGTTGGAAGCCATGTTGAGGAGTTGGACTGAAGAGGGGACGTCAGAAGAAGTGATCTCATCCTATAAATACGTGGAGGAACTGAAAGAAAAACTCCACAAGGGATGGACTCTGGCAAATCAAAACTTGAAAAAGGCCAGGAAAAGACATGCGGCTTATTACAACCGTAGGTCTAAAGAAAGATCTCTAGAGGTGGGAGACTAAAGTCTTGTTGCTACTCCCAACGGGAAACAACAAACTGGAGATAGGTTGGCAAGGACCATTTCCCGTGGAAAGGGTGATATCCAGAACCAACTATCAAATCCGGATCCGGGGAAAGTCGAAGATTTTCCATATCAATCTCTTGCGAAAATACGAAGAGAGACCCGGAGACAAGGCAGCTCACCTCATGGCAATGGCAGTTGCAGTGGAGACTAGAAGTGGGAACCAGCGAGGGCAGGGAATATCCCTTGGTACACCAGGAAACCTATAGGGATGTGCAAGTGAACCCTGATCTGACCTCCCAGGAGAGGGAAAGGATAACCCAGGTTCTCAAGTCTCATAAGGAGATACTGACTGATAAACCAGGACGAACGAGGTTGGTTGAGTTCGAGATGACTTTGACCACACAGGAGCCTGTTCGCCAAAAGGTTTACCCAGTGCCATTCTCTAAAGAAAAGGCCCTGGAGGAGGAAATACAAAAACTGCTGGAGGATGACGTGATTGCACCATCCACATCCCCATACAATGCAGGGGTAGTTTTGTTACGGAAACCAAGTGGAGAACACCGGTTGTGTATAGACTACCGACTTCTGAACAGTCACACACAATTTCAGGTGGAACCTTTGCCGAATCCAACTCAGTTATTCGCTAGGCTCCATAAGGCTCGGTACTTTTCAAAGGTGGATCTGAGTCGGGGTACTATCAGATACCAGTCAAACCGGAGATTCGACCACTGTTGGCTTTCAGTACACCCAGTGGACACTACGAATTCAAGGTCATGCCCTTTGGACTCAGCAATGCACCTAGTGTGTTTACACGCATGATGAGGACTTTACTAGATCCGTTACAGGATCCATCCATCATCTCATTCATGGATGATATTCTGATTTCCAGTGACAGCTTGGATGACCACTTACAATCCTTGGAGAGAGTGTTTAATAGGCTCAAGGAAGCAGGGCTTACTGCTCGTCCAACCAAGTGCATGATTGGTTACCAGACTCTGGAATTTCTAGGTCACACCATCACTCCAGGACACATTGTCCCGGAAGAAAAGAACCTGGAGAAAATCAGAAATGCACCAAGGCCAAAAACGAAGAAGGATGTGCGATCTTTTCTCTCGTTGTGTGGGTTCTACCACAAATTTATCCCACATTTCACTGAATTGGGAGCTCCATTGACGGAAACCTTGAAAAAGGGATTCCCGGATCAAATCATTTGGACACCAGAATGTGAGAATGCCTATAGTCAGTTAAAGGAGGCCTTGGTCAGCAAACCTGTATTACAGCTCCCTGACCTTTCAAAACCATTTGTGTTGAGAACGGATGCGAGTGCGATTGGAATTGGAGCCGCTTTGTTACAGGAAGGAAAAGACGATGCTTCGGTTTTGAAACCTGTAGCATACGCAAGTAAGAAACTTCTACAGGCGGAGAGGAATTATTCAACTGTCGAGAGAGAGTGCTTGTCTCTCGTATGGGCAGTGCAAAAATTCCAGCCATATTTGTATGGAGTTAAGTTTCGAGTCCAGTCGGATCATCAGCCCCTGATGTTCCTAGCTACTTCTCAGAAGCTCAACGCCCGTTTGATGCGGTGGTCGTTGTTACTTCAACCTTATAATTTCACAGTGGAGTACATTCCTGGGAAGGAAAATGTTGGAGCGGACTTCTTGTCAAGACACCCAGCTCCGGAAGAAGAAGAATGAATCATCTGGATTAAACTCACGGTGGAGAAGAGTGAGATGGACTACTCTCTTAAGAGGGGGCCTATGTCACGAGATCGCCATGAGTTAACCAGATAATGATAATACCGACGTTTGCTTGGCGTATATTTTCTAGGCCACAACAGTCGTACTAACAGAGTAAACACAGCTGCACGGGTTACATCGGGTCAGCACATATACACATTTGGTGGTGAGTGAGAGGAATGGATACACCGCGTTGGCAGTTCATAAACAGTTAGAATCACATAGCCTTGCCCGCTCAGGATATGGAATAGTTCCGTCTGTCATCTATAGTTCCGGACATCAGACGGAATGGCGGTTTTGACTGTCACCACATGACAGAAAGTTGAGGGCTTGTTATTGGAAACAGTGGAACACCTGCCGGACATCAACAACGTCACGTGCACAATGTAAGGTTGTTTGGGAAACCATGATTGGCAGCTTGGTATCGAAACCCTTTGTTGGAACTCTACAGTAACTCTCTAGATTGTTTTGGATGTCAAAACCAGTGATGACAAATCTAACATTGATGGAGCCAGGGGGGGGGGATGGATCCCTGACAGGGGATGATCTGCCCAATGTGCCACCGGTGTGGGCATAAAGGATAACGTCACGTGGCCAACTTTGGGAGTTTGCCATATAAACCCGAGTTGGGGCCAACTGGGGGACTTGAAAATGTGGCTCTAGGCGGGAGTGCAAGGGCACTGTGGTTCTGATGGAATAATGTCTACCGTGTGTTAATTAGTGACTTAATTTTACACGTGCCTATCATGGCAGATGTAGATATGATTGATAGGACTGCAGTAGTGCCATTTAAGGTATAACCTATTATAATATTAGTTCTAATTAATTTAGGCAGTAGAAGAGTTAAGAATAGAGTAGTGTAGTGGTGATATGCTATGCTAGTTAAGAATAGAGTAATGATGGATAATTGGGAGACGGGGAAATTGCCCGCTGGGGTTTTGCACTCTGTATGGGTCTTTCCTTGTCATAGCCTGATTCGGCCATAGGTGGGTAGCTAATCTACTCTATGACAGAGTTTAGTTAGCTAAAGATCACTGAGCAAGGCAATAGGCTTACACTCAGCCGGTAGGATCAGTGACTAGTACTATCACCAGATGTGTTGTTTCTATCCTAGGTTCCCTACCAGATCCGAGGCAACTCAACAAGGTTTTAGGAAAGGTTCAAATCCCATTCGGAAGAACACCAGTTGAACAGTCAATAAAGTTTCGTACAGAACGTAACTAAAGCTAGAAGGAAGATGATTCACCTAAGAGGGGTGATGATTGTTGATGCACCACACAGCATCAGACAGTAGTAACTAACCGAGAACATTAATTATAATAGTTACATAGTGTGATATAATCTCGTGTAATAGAACACAAGACATGATACTTGAGGCTAGATAGACACGAGTTAGGATCAAGTACATTAACAATTAACATTAATAACTGTGTACACACTACAAAGGACTTGTGCATTCTTTAGGAACGATAGGAACGTACATTGTGTAGGGTGCAACCGGTCCATGATTAACTGTTATTACCACCGGTGTCTATTTCGGATGATCATGAAATGGGATTACCAGAGGTCTACAGAGGCAAGTCAGTATCCGGCAAGATGGTTTCGGCACTGGGTGAGATGTACCTGTTCTGATGTAACGTGCTGTGGTCTAGCCTTGCTAGGATGAGCTGACTGGGTTGTTGTCTGAGAGTCCGATTCTACACACTTTATAGAACACGTCACACATTTTCTTCGCATACACGTCTCATATACGTTACACTTTTCTTTTAATAAATTAATCTTTATTAATTTTTAGAAGCAAGCGTTGTTGAGTATGTTGCGTTGGGGAAGTATGAGAGGGGGCATAGTACGACAGTGAGAGCGATAGGAAAAGGTGTCCATTGGCTGATGGAGTGTGTTGGACGGAAGCTGGTGGATTCTCCAGGATATTGATAGGGAAAAAATATTATAATGTGGGTGTTGACTCTCTTCACTCCAGGGACGACACTTTAAAGGAGGACACAACATTATTGGGGGCTTGTCCGGGATCTTTGGACAGCGGGATCTCTCGTAAACAGAATCTTGGGACAGCGGGATCTCTCATAAACAGAATTCTTGGACAGCGAGATCTCCTGCAAGCAGGAACCTTTGACAGTGGGATCTTCTGACAACGGGGTCTTTTGACACGGGATCCTTAGTTATAAGAAGGAGATTTCATTTTGGAGAATCCAGCTAGAGTGAATGTGGATAGGGGTTAGGACTAATATCTTACCTGTTCACACTTCACACGTCTGCATAGGTCTGTGGTCCTGATTCGACTCTTGTCACTGAGTGAATGTGCTGTGTGTGGTAATATCTAGATTTATAGTACTTGTTCATATACCTGTATAGTAATTTGCAGTTATATTGTACTAGACCTGCTAGCTTACCTCTCTGTATAATGGCCACCCCTAAACTAAGCACGTTAGAATTAAAGGCAAAGGGGGAAGAAATGGGACTGTCGGGTTCTGCTCTAACGGATTACATACAGGAAGTGGAGAGAGAGTATCGTCAAGCAGAAAGGGAAGATCGAAAGGCCGAGTTGGAATTGAGAAGGATGGAGTTGGAACAAGCAGCTAGGAAATTGGAAGCTGAGCAAGCAGCTAAGAAATTGGAAGCTGAGCAAGCAGCTAAGAAATTGGAAGCTGAGCAAGCAGCTAAGAAATTGGAAGCTGAGCAAGCAGCTAAGAAATTTGAAGCTGAGCAAGCAGATAAGAAATTTGAAGCTGAGCAAGCAGCTAGGAAACTGGAAGCTGAACAAGAAGCTCAGAAAAGGGAGCACGAGTACCGGATGAGGGAACTCGAGTTGAAGAGTCAATCTAATGGAGAAACTGAGGGAGCAGTTGGAGGTTCCTCCATCCCAGGCTCAACACCAGTAGGTGGACATGGGTACCATGCTATGAAGTTTCCGTTAGCGGTATACGAGGAGGACAAAGAGAAGATTGACCAGTACCTTCAACGCTTTGAGGCTATGTCAGTTGCTATGGGTCTGGAGCGTAACAAATGGAATCTCAAGCTATCCCAGGGATTACGAGGGACAGGCTACGAGGTTTATTCTCGCCTGCCACCAGGACATGAGAACAATTATGACGAGTTAAAGACGGCTCTGCTGAAACGATTCGAGGTTACGTCACATACCTACCGGAAAAATTTTCGAGCAGCGAAACAAGAACCGGGAGAGTTGTTTGCCGCCTACAGTTTGCGTCTAAAATCTTATCTCCATAAGTGGATGGATTTGGCTGGGTTCGCACATGACTATGAGAGTCTGGAAGAGCTCATGGTGGTCGACCAGCTGAAGAAGCAAATGTCTAAACCTCTCAGTACGTTCCTGGGAGAACAAGGAGCGGAACGTATTGACCTCGTGACTAAATTAGCAGAACGGTTCGTCGAGGTACATGGGGAGGCAGGGGAGAACCTTTCCACCAACACCAAAAGTCAAGAGAAACATGATAAGAAGAAAGCCAAAAACTCAGGAACCAAAAAGTGGGAACCTTATGTACAAAAATCAGAGGATAGTTCAGAGAAGAAGAAGGAGGGAAGCAAGAGCACTTCAAGCTCTACACCAAAAACGACCGTGGTCGGAGAAGTGGTGTTCAATTTGTAAGTTTGTAAGTTTGCGTCTAAAATCTTATCTCCATAAGTGGATGGATTTGGCTGGGTTCGCACATGACTATGAGAGTCTGGAAGAGCTCATGGTGGTCGACCAGCTGAAGAAGCAAATGTCTAAACCTCTCAGTACGTTCCTGGGAGAACAAGGAGCGGAACGTATTGACATCGTGACTAAATTAGCAGAACGGTTTGTCGAGGTACATGGGGAGGCAGGGGAGAACCTTTCCACCAACACCAAAAGTCAAGAGAAACATGATAAGAAGAAAGCCAAAAACTCAGGAACCAAAAAGTGGGAACCTTATGTACAAAAATCAGAGGATAGTTCAGAGAAGAAGAAGGAGGGAAGCAAGAGCACTTCAAGCTCTACACCAAAACGACCGTGGTCGGAGAAGTGGTGTTCAATTTGTAAGTCACCCTCTCACAATACGAGGGACTGCAAATCGAAGGCTAAGAACCCTCACTTCGCAGCATGTCAAGTGACTTCCAAGGAGGTTGTCACGGAAAATGCCAAGGTCAACAAGGAAGCTCGCCACCAGGAGAGCTCACTCAAGTCCGGCACTAGAAAATCTAGGACAGGGAACTGGTGCAACCACTGCAAGTCAAACACGCACAATGCTATTGACTGCAGGGGAAAGTCAGGAGACACTCAATTCGTCGTGTGCCCCGGGAAACCTAAGGTGGAGCCCACCGAACAGGTCGAGGCCGAGGAAGAGACTCCAGACCAGGAAAAACCACCTGTAGTGGAATTGGTAGAGGTTAACGGTCGTCAAGTGGAGTGTTTATACGACACAGGACTGGACGGGGAGGCCGTGATTTCGGCGGATCTGGTACATCCAGAACAATTCACAGGTGAAACCATGGAGATACAGCCTGCACAGAAGAGTGCTGTAGTCATGCAGTTGCCCATTGCTAATGTGGAGATTCGGTCAAGGTACGTCACCGGCACCATCAAGGCCGCTGTATTGACCGATCCCATTTTCCCAGTCATCCTAGGTTGCCGGTATGTCTTTCTGGGAATGCCCAGGGAGCCAATCCATATGGGAGCAATGCAGACTCGCTCTCAGGCGAAAACGGAAGAGGCAGACGCAATTGTGACTAACCCAATGCCGGGAGAGCTACGAACTGCCCAGAGTGAGGATGATACTTTACGTCCTTGCTACAGAAAGCTGCAGAAAAGTGCTGATCCACCAGGACGGGGGCAGTACTACATGAAGAATAGGATACTCTACAGGAGAGCAGGAAGGGGAGACAACCTATACGGTCAGTTGGTGGTCCCGAAAGCTCACGTCCCAGATTCTTCATATGGGGCATACCATCTCTTTTAGTGGACACATGGGTATTGCCGCCACCATGCAGCGAATTTCCTGACATTACTATTGGCCGGGAATGACAGATGATGCGCGTCGGTATGTGAAGTCATGCCCTGAGTGCCAAAGGGTGGCACCGAAACACTGGACAGCACCGGTGGTGTTGGGTGAGATGCCCATCATGAACTCTCCTTTCGAGAGGGTAGCCATCGATATCGTGGGTCCACTTCCTAGGACTAGGAAGAGGAACATGTATATACTCACAATGGTGGATTGCTGTACAATGTGGGGTGAAGCCATACCGTTGACCAAGATAGACTCGAAAAGAGTGGCGGACGCACTGATGGAGGCCTTTACCAGATTAGGCTTTCCGGATCAAATTCTGACTGACAATGGATCTCAGTTTTGTGGAAAACTCATGGAGGAGGTATTTAGGGTGTTTCACTCTAACCACATACATACCAGCCCTTATCATCCTCAAGCCAATGGACAAGTAGAGCGTTTCAACGGCACGTTGATGACAATGCTCAGGAAACTAGCGCAGGAAAAACCTGATAGGTGGGATGAATATATCCCAGCAGCACTCTTTGCCTATCGGGAAGTTCCTCATGGCTCAACAGGACTACCACCCGCTACGTTGCTGTTTGGTCGTCCAATCAAAGGACCGTTGGAAGCCATGTTGAGGAGTTGGACTGAAGAGGGGACGTCAGAAGAAGTGATCTCATCCTATAAATACGTGGAGGAACTGAAAGAAAAACTCCACAAGGGATGGACTCTGGCAAATCAAAACTTGAAAAAGGCCAGGAAAAGACATGCGGCTTATTACAACCGTAGGTCTAAAGAAAGATCTCTAGAGGTGGGAGACAAAGTCTTGTTGCTACTCCCTACAGGAAACAACAAACTGGAGATAGGTTGGCAAGGACCATTTCCCGTGGAAAGGGTGATATCCAGAACCAACTATCAAATCCGGATCCGGGGAAAGTCGAAGATTTTCCATATCAATCTCTTGCGAAAATACGAAGAGAGACCCGGAGACAAGGCAGCTCACCTCATGGCAATGGCAGTTGCAGTGGAGACTGAAGTGGGAACCAGCGAGGGCAGGGAGTATCCCTTGGTACACCAGGAAACCTATAGGGATGTGCAAGTGAACCCTGATCTAACCTCCCAGGAGAGGGAAAGGATAACCCAGGTTCTCAAGTCTCATAAGGAGATACTGACTGATAAACCAGGACGAACGGGGTTGGTTGAGTTCGAGATGACTTTGACCACACAGGAGCCTGTTCGCCAAAAGGTTTACCCAGTGCCATTCTCTAAAGAAAAGGCCCTGGAGGAGGAAATACAAAAACTGCTGGAGGATGACGTGATTGCACCATCCACATCCCCATACAATGCAGGGGTAGTTTTGTTACAGAAACCAAGTGGAGAACACCGGTTGTGTATAGACTACCGACTTCTGAACAGTCACACACAATTTCAGGTGGAACCTTTGCCGAATCCAACTCAGTTATTCGCTAGGCTCCATAAGGCTCGGTACTTTTCAAAGGTGGATCTGAGTCGGGGTTACTATCAGATACCAGTCAAACCGGAGATTCGACCACTGTTGGCTTTCAGTACACCCAGTGGACACTACGAATTCAAAGTCATGCCCTTTGGACTCAGCAATGCACCTAGTGTGTTTACACGCATGATGAGGACTTTACTAGATCCGTTACAGGATCCATCCATCATCTCATTCATGGATGATATTCTGATTTCCAGTGACAGCTTGGATGACCACTTACAATCCTTGGAGAGAGTGTTTAATAGGCTCAAGGAAGCAGGGCTTACTGCTCGTCCAACCAAGTGCATGATTGGTTACCAGACTCTGGAATTTCTAGGTCACACCATCACTCCAGGACACATTGTCCCGGAAGAAAAGAACCTGGAGAAAATCAGAAATGCACCAAGGCCAAAAACGAAGAAGGATGTGCGATCTTTTCTCTCGTTGTGTGGGTTCTACCACAAATTTATCCCACATTTCACTGAATTGGGAGCTCCATTGACGGAAACCTTGAAAAAGGGATTCCCGGATCAAATCATTTGGACACCAGAATGTGAGAATGCCTATAGTCAGTTAAAGGAGGCCTTGGTCAGCAAACCTGTATTACAGCTCCCTGACCTTTCTTTCAAAACCATTTGTGTTGAGAACGGATGCGAGTGCGATTGGAATTGGAGCCGCTTTGTTACAGGAAGGAAAAGACGATGCTTCGGTTTTGAAACCTGTAGCATACGCAAGTAAGAAACTTCTACAGGCGGAGAGGAATTATTCAACTGTCGAGAGAGAGTGCTTGTCTCTCGTATGGGCAGTGCAAAATTTCCAGCCATATTTGTATGGAGTTAAGTTTCAAGTCCAGTCGGATCATCAGCCCCTGATGTTCCTAGATACTTCTCAGAAGCTCAACGCCCATTTGATGCGGTGGTCGTTGTTACTTCAACCTTATAATTTCACAGTGGAGTACATTCCTGGGAAGGGAAATGTTGGAGCGGACTTCTTGTCAAGACACCCAGCTCCGGAAGAAGAAGAATGAATCATCTGGATTAAACTCACGGTGGAGAAGAGTGAGATGGACTACTCTCTTAAGAGGGGGCCTATGTCACGAGATCGCCATGAGTTAACCAGATAATGATAATACCGACGTTTGCTTGGCGTATATTTTCTAGGCCACAACAGTCGTACTAACAGAGTAAACACAGCTGCACGGGTTACATCGGGTCAGCACATATACACATTTGGTGGTGAGTGAGAGGAATGGATACACCGCGTTGGCAGTTCATAAACAGTTAGAATCACATAGCCTTGCCCGCTCAGGATATGGAATAGTTCCGTCTGTCATCTATAGTTCCGGACATCAGACGGAATGGCGGTTTTGACTGTCACCACATGACAGAAAGTAGAGGGCTTGTTATTGGAAACAGTGGAACACCTGCCGGACATCAACAACGTCACGTGCACAATGTAAGGTTGTTTGGGAAACCATGATTGGCAGCTTGGTATCGAAACCCTTTGTTGGAACTCTACAGTAACTCTCTAGATTGTTTTGGATGTCAAAACCAGTGATGACAAATCTAACATTGATGGAGCCAGGGGGGATGGATCCCTGACAGGGGATGATCTGCCCAATGTGCCACCGGTGTGGGCATAAAGGATAACGTCACGTGGCCAACTTTGGGAGTTTGCCATATAAACCCGAGTTGGGGCCAACTGGGGGACTTGAAAATGTGGCTCTAGGCGGGAGTGCAAGGGCACTGTGGTTCTGATGGAATAATGTCTACTGTGTGTTAATTAGTGACTTAATTTTACACGTGCCTATCATGGCAGATGTAGATATGATTGATAGGACTGCAGTAGTGCCATTTAAGGTATAACCTATTATAATATTAGTTCTAATTAATTTAGGCAGTAGCCGAGTTAAGAATAGAGTAGTGTAGTGGTGATATGCTATGCTAGTTAAGAATAGAGTAATGATGGATAATTGGGAGACGGGGAAATTGCCCGCTGGGGTTTTGCACTCTGTATGGGTCTTTCCTTGTCATAGCCTGATTCGGCCCTAGGTGGGTAGCTAATCTACTCTATGACAGAGTTTAGTTAGCTAAAGATCACTGAGCAAGGCAATAGGCTTACACTCAGCCGGTAGGATCAGTGACTAGTACTATCACCAGATGTGTTGTTTCTATCCTAGGTTCCCTACCAGATCCGAGGCAACTCAACAAGGTTTTAGGAAAGGTTCAAATCCCATTCGGAAGAACACCAGTTGAACAGTCAATAAAGTTTCGTACAGAACGTAACTAAAGCTAGGAGGAAGATGATTCACCTAAGAGGGGTGATGATTGTTGATGCACCACACAGCATCAGACAGTAGTAACTAACCGAGAACATTAATTATAATAGTTACATAGTGTGATATAATCTCGTGTAATAGAACACAAGACATGATACTTGAGGCTAGATAGACACGAGTTAGGATCAAGTACATTAACAATTAACATTAATAACTGTGTACACACTACAAAGGACTTGTGCATTCTTTAGGAACGATAGGAACGTACATTGTGTAGGGTGCAACCGGTCCATGATTAACTGTTATTACCACCGGTGTCTATTTCGGATGATCATGAAATGGGATTACCAGAGGTCTACAGAGGCAAGTCAGTATCCGGCAAGATGGTTTCGGCACTGGGTGAGATGTACCTGTTCTGATGTAACGTGCTGTGGTCTAGCCTTGCTAGGATGAGCTGACTGGGTTGTTGTCTGAGAGTCCGATTCTACACACTTTATAGAACACGTCACACCTTTTCTTCGCATACACGTCTCATATACGTTACACTTTTCTTTTAATAAATTAATCTTTATTAATTTTTAGAAGCAAGCGTTGTTGAGTATGTTGCGTTGGGGAAGTATGAGAGGGGGCATAGTACGACAGTGAGAGCGATAGGAAAAGGTGTCCATTGGCTGATGGAGTGTGTTGGACGGAAGCTGGTGGATTCTCCAGGATATTGATAGGGAAAAAATATTATAATGTGGGTGTTGACTCTCTTCACTCCAGGGACGACACTTTAAAGGAGGACACGACAGGGGGTAGCAGTTCTATTGCTCATCATCTCAACGAGTAACACAGTATAATACAAACATTATGTAACCTTCGCACCGTCAACATTGCTACATTCAAATGTTGCATCTATGAGATGATGTCATCAACATCCTGTATCTGTTGTTCATGGCTGGTTCCAGGTCTTGTTTTCTCAATCAATCGTTTATTGTGTCAGGATCTTAGCGGAGGCAGAGAACAATAAAACATGCATACAATCAGCCATGAATACTTTTTCTTCGTCCCTCTTTTCAGGAGAGAGCACCAAGCTTAGTTATAATCATCAAATCCCTTGCCGACCTGGGTGGGACAATCAAGCTTCTCCAAATCGCGCGATCTCCAACAGTACATATCAGTTCATGTGCTGACACCTTTCTATGCCATACCCATAACACAAGACTGTCAAGAATATTCTCTCACTGTCTTCCTCTATCTCTCTTTCCACAAATATTTCCCATGATGCCACTGTCTAGTTATACATCTCTCTATCCCCGATGTCAGTGTGTCCAATTTCAGCATTTGCATTCTCTGAAAACATTCCTTCCAAGGTCATCCATAAATGCCAGGATGGTTCTGATGTGTAGCCAACCAATTTGACTGACAAATGATTATATTGATCGCTTTAATCATTTGACTACATGATCCCGTCACAATTTCTCTAGACATCATTGGATTTTTTTCACTGGCTATGGAGAATTATACTAATAAAAGAGGCTTAAATTATTGATCAGTCACAGGTTTTCTTTTCATGGAATTAGGGATAGCTGTAAACAAAAATCTCTTTGCTCAGCTGAGGAAATTTACATCACCAGCAATAATTCATAATTCATCATGTTTCGAGTCGAGCAGCAAAGGCGATCATATCCCTACTCAAACATCCGTCTTCTGTATTGTTGATCATTTTCTTCTTCTCTTCTTTGCGATCATCCGGAGTGTTTTTTCAGATGTGATTGCGGTGTGTCTGTTATGCGCCCTAGGGCCGAAACCCATAGGCCAACACAACCGGCTTCAGCGTGCTTTTTTGACCAGGTAGCATGCCTGGGAGACTCTCACTGTTTGCGGTACCGTCCACAACCCAGCTGGCCAAGTTGGAATGGGTGAAGACAACGGTCGTCCCTCAAAGGAAGGCAGGGACAGTCCATGGCATTTTCCGCCATCCTGGGTGGCTTCCATAATTGCAGGGCTGGCACATAGCGCCCTGGTGCTGGGCTCACCCAGGGAATCGTCACGTCCTGCTCATGGCTGCTTTAATTCCTCACTTCAATATATTGGACATTTCATTCGCCCCGGGCCGTTCCCGCACAGACCAGACTGGTCTGCAGTCAATATCCACTCAGCGAGTTTTTTGGACATGTGCTTGTCGATGTGTCCGTCAGAGCTGTTCCAGACACGTCGGACATTCGGAAACTACCTAGTCAGAGCTGTTCCGAACAAGAGCGGCATTCGGAAACTAGGTAGCTGTTCCTAGCACGAGGGTGGTGATCATTTTGAATGCTGATCATCTTCCGTGCCACTCTGCCAACACATCTAGCATCTTCCTCCTCCTGCGACCCTGTCTGTAGTACTCGGCTGTCACCGAGTACTAGACACATAAAATGTAGATTTCATGTTTACATCACGAGACACGTTGCCGATGAGAGAAAACATTGACAATGAAGAACTTATTCAAGATTCTGCATTCATAAGAAGATATCACAAATGGCTGAGATGGTGAGTATAGACGATATAGTGTGATCTGCAGCTTGCACTTTCCCCTCAGGTGCATAAGTACAGGGCATCTTAATGGAGTCAGGCAGAACAGGGTGTATTTTTAATGACTGTGGGGTTTTTGAAAATATTGCCGTTCCAAGTTTTGTATTTGCCTTTTATGTTGCATGGACTCCACAGAAACAAATGGATAGCGGAAAATGGGAAATAGGGGTGTGTCTCAATTATGACTTAAAAGTTGCCAATGTGATAACAGACATGTTGTATTATAATGCAATGACAACATTTCGGCAATATATAAGCCCATGGCAGATACGGAAAGTCACTTAAGATGATTAATCATCCCATGGCACTTAATGAGTTAAAGGAAAGCAGAATGGTGCTAATGCCATGGAGTCCCACCAGGCGCTGATACTGCCGGGCCGGCCCCCTGCCTCGAGGGAGCCTACCCAATGCTACTTGTGGTCACTTTCCCCTGTCATGTGGAGTCAAGGGACAGAGAAATAGTTTAAGAGTTAAGGACTTAATACTAAGGACACTCAACATACTACGTTGGAATGTTGAAGAAATCCTTAACATAGAAGTCCTCTTAACAAACTGACTTTATGAAGGTAGAATTGATGTGGCAAGTCATCCTAGAGACACACCTCAATGCTTATTACAGGTTCTGTCAGAGGATATTAGGCCATACGCTTTGACCTCAAAAGACATGAGAGAGGAGTTCTAATACTTACATAGAATCTGATACCATGCAGTAAAGTCTCTGTGAACTCGGACAGTCTGACAGAAATTCTAAAGGTTGATATAATGATAAAAGTTGCATATCATTTACAGGACGTCACAGTCAACCCCAGCATTTTTTGACTGTTTGTGATTTCTTGGCATTTGATGTTCAGTAGTTTGCTTTTGCTTTCTGAATGGCCGGCACTCATACCATTGTATGAAAACCAATGCAAGCAGTCTGCTGCCATAATGATAAAGGAAGTGAAAATCAGAATTTACAACCTAAACAAAACAACCCAACAAGTAAAGATCTAACACTTTCAATAATGGATATACTTGCACAAACTTCAGAGACTTTAATAGCCGCTCAGAAAGATGGGAACATCCACTACACTGACCACAGAGGAGATGAAGTAGAAGACTGGAAAATATACTGTAATCTTCATCTAATCAACAAAACGAATGACAAACTCAGCTTATGCTCTAAAATATGGTGTACCACTTCCACCCCAGACTTAGTCTTCTGCAGGAGAATCCCTCCACAAAACTGATCACCACGTGCTAGACAGGCAGTGAACAAAGACATGCAAAGCCTGTGATGAATATGGTGTATGTTTCAAAAGGTAAAAGTCACTGCTTTGTCAAAATACAGACAATGTGTACTCTAAAAAGAAGAAATTACCAGGAAAGTACAGAATTACAAATGAAATGCTAACAGGTATGGGTATTAAGGCAAAAAACAAAAAGTGCTAAATTACAGTTGGAAGAGAGGAATAATCTCACTTATACCAGTACTAAAACGTACTACATTACAGCTGTAAGAGAGGAATGATCTCACTTATATAGTACAAAAGAAAAGAAAAGATCTCACAGAACTAAATGGCTATCAACCTGTCAGTCTATCTAGTTGTGTAGGAAAATTAATGGAACACAATATCAATGGCAGGCCTAATGTGGAATTTTGATGAAAAAATACCACTTAATTCCACACCAAGCAGGATTAATAAAAGATGAAATAAACTAGGAAACTGAAGATCCCTTCCAAAGAAATAGCACACACTAGAGGTCTGGGTGGAATTAGAAAAAACAGTTGATTAAGTATGGAAGGAGGACTAAAAGTAAAACTGCAATAAATGAAGGTGTGTGGGGAAAATGTACTAATGGATCAGCATTGAGAACTGCCAGGACAATAGAAAAGGACAAGCCAGCTAAAAGATGGTTTTGGAGCAAGGTGTCCCCCAAGGGGAAATTTTGTCACCAACATTATTCCTGGCATATATAAATGATAGTCCAAAATCAGTGAACACACATCATAATTGGTGGCCTGTAAACGTCCTATTATTGACATATATCTACAGCCAGTGCAGGGTACAAGAGATAGCAGAGCCCAGCAACAAGTAGCTCCCAATCATTGCTCACTTCCTTCCTCCCCAACACACATGCTAAATAAGCCATCAGTTCATTGCTGATAATCAGTACATCAAATTTTATTGTCATCAAATGCTACTAGTAGGTCATCAGACTAGTATATCTGGACATCATCAGCCATGTATGACATCAAATGCTGTTATTAGAACTTATAAGAAATTGGGAATACTGTCTTCATTCTCCACAGTGGTAGACTATGTCTGCCAGGCTGTACTCCACTAGGGCCTGCTCCGCTGCAGCCGCCATCTGTAGATACAACAGCAAACCTTCGTATATCATCATCATCATCATCATCATCACTAAGTGTCTTGCAAATGGGATGGGAGAGGGAGAAAGAAAAGGGAGAGGAGAGAAAGGAAAGAGACATAAAGAAGTGTATTTTGATACATGACCAACTAGACCCCTGGAAAAAGGTGTCTTCATTAGCTAGGTCTATCATATACATGAACGTACAATGGACAGCGAGCTGGAAAGAGAAAAGGAGCAGAGACAGAAGGAAAAGAGAGAGTAGAGAGATGGGAGAGAGATGAGAAAAGGGAGAGAGATAAAAGAGAGGGTGAGAGAGAAAGAGAGAAAAAGAGAGAGAAGGGAGAGAGGAGTACACAGTGAGAGAAGTGAGAGGGGAGGGTAAGAAGGAAGAGAGCAATAAGAGAGATGAGGGAAAGAGGGGGGGGGGGGAAGAAGGGGAAGGGAGAGGGGATGAAAGACAGCGAGAGAAGAGAAAGAGAGACAGAAAGAAGAGAGGCTGGAGAGAGAAAAGGGACAGAGACAGAAGGAAGAGAGAGAGAGAGAGAGAGAGAGAGAGAGAGAGAGAGAGAGAGAGAGAGAGAGAGAGAAGGAAGAGAGGAGTTTAAGGTGAGAGAAGTGAGAGGGGATGGTGAGAAGGAAGAGAGCAATAAGAGATTCAATGGAGAGGGAAAGAGACAGGAGACCAGAGGGGAAATAGAGAGAGAAGGGATAGGGAGAAGAGAGAGTGAGAGAAAGCAAAGGGAGAGAGAGAGAAGGAAGAGGGAGAGAAAGAAGAGAGAAGGAAGAGAGAGAGAAGATGGAAAGACAGAGAAGGGAGTGAGAGAGAGAATGGAGAGGGAAAGAGAGAGAGGGGAGGGGATAGAAGCTAGTGAGAGAGAGAAGGCAGAGGGAATGAGAGAGAGATGGGAAGTGAGAGAGAGAGACAGACAGAGAGAGAGACAGACAGACAGAGAGAGACAGAGAGAGACGGACAGAGAGAGAGACAGACAGACAGAGACAGAGAGAGAGAGAGAGAGAGAGAGAGAGAGAGAGAGAGAGAGAGAGAGAGAGAGGAAAAAAGAGCATAATAAAGAAAGTTGCTAACAGCAGCATATATTTATCCTAGTGATTTCAACAGATGGAATAACTGAATGAGAAGTTAAAACTATGTACATGATTATCTTGATCTAACTTGTTTGCTCCATGTAGACCATAAGACTGTGGTAAATTATCTTCACTAATTTACAATTTCTCCGATATAATTGCAGTAATATTACAGAAAATTGAAGCAGCAATCTAAATGCATAAAGAAAACATACCGGCTTGTACTCAATGTCCTTGGGTGGGTACCTGAACTTCGGCCCAAAGTTTGCAGTTATCTTTTGAAGAAAGCAAAAGAAAATACAACAATAACTCCGTGAGTAAATAACTATATATGAACCTAATTAAAACACTGAAAAAGCCATGCATTTTCACTTCCGGTGGAAGACACAAGTAATAAATCAGGAACTGACCCTTTTAGGTGCCTTCAGGTGCACTGTGCATGTGGTGCTGGACTCACATCTTTATAGACTAATCAGCTCTCGTGTTAGCGCATTAGTGGAGCTGATAATATCATGGACATAGCCAAACGTGGGTTCGACGTTAGGGTCATTGCCTGCTGTGTGAGGGAAAACTGGCCACCCATTCCTCCGTGCATTCAGGCCTACAAAATGTGATGATCCTACAGACCCACAGAAGGAAACTGGGACAATTTATTTTTATTTATTAATCAGCACTTGGTGGGCAGTGTTCAGTACCATACCGGTTGCCTTAACTTCCTAAGAGTATTTTTGGTACTGCCACATCGTGGATGAAGGCTTGTTCTTGTAGATTGAACGAGCGAACGAACAAACTTTATTTTCAAAGGGTTAAGAATTGGGCATGCAGGCCCGTCTGAGATTCTGCCCTTCTATCACACTCTTTCATACATTATTTCATTCACACATCATTCAAGGCTAACAGAGAACAGGAACAATATAAAAGATATGCATTATAAAGGCATGGGCAAAATGCGAACATCAAAACTACACGACTCAGTAAGTAATATTAGATACTGGTCTGACACTTGTTATTAGCCATGTGGAATATACTGGCCTACAAAAAGGGGACTGGCTGTTATACTAGAGTTTTGTTATTATTAGATAGAACGAACGAATGAACGAACAAAAATCTTAATTTTTAAAAGGTTAAGAATTGGGCACGCAGGCCCGTCTGACATTCTGCCCTTCTTCTCTATTTCCTCTCATACATTCTTTCATTCAACATCTCTTATGAAGCAATTCTTGGACAACAAAAGAACAGTAAGCATTAAAACGCATGAAAAATAATCAATAATACATGACTCGTTGAGGCAATGTTTAACATGGGCATCATAAATACCCAAGGCGGGTGTAACGTGCCACACATATGGGAATGTTTTTTTTTTTTCTGGCTAGTTGTCGTTCGAGATAATTTACCATTATTATTGTCTTTGTTGCTGTTTTTTTTTTAAGGGGGCATGTAGTCTGTTCTGAGGTAGTGTTCAAACAGGTTGCGACTGTATGTATAATGATTGGTGGTGTCTTTGATTTCTTGTGGAAGATTATTCCACAACTGAGTGGCAGAGTATGCTAAGCTTGTTTTATATAAGTCTATCCTAGGTTTAGGGACATGAAGTATATTTAGTCGTTCACTATGTCTTGCGTTATATTTAAACAATGGCCAAAGGTAGCTTGGGGCATTTTGAAATAGGATTTTGTGAGTTAGTTTAGCCTTATTAAAAAGTAGGCGTTTGTGGAGTGGCAGTAACTGAAGACGTTCATGTAGGTTAGAATTGTCTGTAAACTTATCACCATTGATTAGACGCACTGCCCTTTTCTGGAGCGAATAAAGGCGTTTTGTTATTGATTTGGAGCATCCATCCCAGATTGTGGAGCAATAATCAATATGTGTTTGTATGTGGGAAGTATAGAATATCTTTCTTGTGTTTTCGTCGAGGAAGTTTTTAATTTTGGCAAGTTGGAATACTTTTTTGGCTATTTGTTTAACTAGAGCATGAACATGGGAATTAAAGGATAGATTTTGATCTATGATAAGACCCAGTGCCTTGTGCTCGGTTACACTTTCTATAGGTGTGCTACCAATGTGCAGCTGAAGAGTTCTCTGCGAGTTTAGAGTGTGAAGTCTTTGCCTGGTTCCTATTAACATAGATTTTGTTTTAGAAATGTTAATTTGCATGCGGTTTGCATGACTCCAGTTAACTACACTATTTATTTCCTGTTGCAAGGATAATTCTAGCACATTACGATCAATAGCGTTTGTATATACTGTGCAGTCGTCTGCAAATAAATCGCAGGACGATGACAGATATAAGGGAAGATCATTTATATAAATGGCAAATAACAGAGGACCAAGTATAGACCCCTGAGGTACTCCAATATTAATGGTAATAGCTTGAGATAGAGATTTATTGTGTGATACTACTTGTTTTCTGTCTAATAAGAATGAGTTTATTAATGTCACTATATTAAAGCTTACTTTCATTGTTTCTAGTTTTTTAATTAGGATAGTATGATCTATCATATCGAATGCTTTTTTAAAGTCTATAAACATCGTTCCACATAGAGTAATGTTGTTAATATTTTGATGCCAGTTTTCTATCATGTATGTTAGGGCCGTATGGCAGGAATATTTTGGCCGAAATCCTGACTGACTGTCAGCTATTAGTTTGTGGCGAACTAAGTGCTCTAGTGTTGTTTTGTGGATGTGCTTTTCTAGCGGTTTGGATAAAGAGGATAATATGGAAATTGGCCTATAATTACTCATGATACAATCGTCTAATGAACCAGCTTTTAAATGAGGATACACTTTAGCGATTTTAAAGGCTGATGGGAAGTGACCTTTGGTGAGACATTGATTGTATATAAAAGTTAGTGACTCGCAGATCGCCGGTGCAGCATAGCGAAGGATCCGATTACTGATTCCATCTAGTCCTGATGAGTTATTGTTTTTTAGGCTACTGAGATGAGTAAATACTTCAGTGGTCGTCATTAGCGGTATGTTTGTGGGAATGTCTCCATAGCATTTGCTCTCACAGAATGATGATAATAAAGATATGTCATGAGGCACATCTGGTATTGCGGCCTTCAGTTGGTTTATGTCAGACTGAAAGAAACTACTGAATTGATCACATGTAACCTGATTTGATGGTAACGATTGTGATGATTTGTGTTTGTTTGTCAAGGTATTAATTGCTTTCCATATATCTTTAGTGTTGGTTTTATCTATTATTAAGTTCTTAAAATAGTTTTTCTTTTCCTTTCGAATAACATATTGAACTTTGTTTCTCAGACTACGGTACATAGTTAGATCTCTTTTTTTATGTGCCCTGTCCCGGTCTCTCATAAGTTCAACTACCTCCTGTGTGATCCACAGGGGCTTAGTGTGATGTTTAACACGAACTTCCTTAAATGGAACATGCTTATCAAATACGCTTAGAAAGGTCTTCAGCCAGTGGTCCAGAGCATAATATGGGTCAGGAAGCTGGTAAACAGTCCAGAGATGAGTTGAGCAAGCCTTGTAAGAAGGCATCTAGATTGAAGTTTTTGTAATTTCTATATTTTATACTTATATGTTTGTGTTTGGGAGTTTTGGTGCCTCTTTTCGACCACGTGCAACATACTGGGTAGTGATCGCTCATTGCATTAATAGGTACAGTACATTCTGTGATGTTGTCAGCACACATAGTATAGATATGATCTATAAGTGTTGTAGATGAATTTGTTATTCTAGTGGCTTGTTTGACTAACTGTTGGAAGTTATATGACTCTATTATAATTTTAAACGCAAATTTAGTTTCTCAACCACTATTGGATGCAGCCATAGTATTTTAGTTTCTCAACCACTTTTGGATGCAGCCACAGTATTTTAGTTTCTCAACCACTTTTGAATGTAGCCATAGTAATTTAGTTTCTCAACCACTTTTGGATGCAGCCATAGTATTTTAGTTTCTCAACCACTTTTGGATTCAGCCATGGTATTATAGTTTCTCAACCACTTTTGGATGCAGCCATAGTATTTTAGTTTCCATTGCGCGGTACTATTTATGAGCTCATGTTTGGGCAATCAAATTTATCTTGACAAATAACTATGCCACTAGTTTCTTAAAACTTGGTAAGATGTCCCCCGTATGTCAGATTATTATCTGCAAATCTATCAACATTTAAAACATGATCTTTATATATTATTTTAAGCACGTGTCTACGTATTTTATCTCCATTGCTGGAACATTCTTTTCTAGAACACATAAAACACTGAGAATCAATCAATTTCAGTCACAACTGGCTCTCACCACTGCATTCTTGTACGTGGAGATTGCTGGATAGTAGGTGCCTTCAAAGACATCAGAAAATGCCACACCGGCACACTTGCCATTCCTGTACATCATCATCTGGAGATTAGAGATGAGACTCGTCATCACCCCAAATAGAAGCACTATATAATCACAAGACATCACAACAAACACATACATTTGTTTCACTTTGGCATCATAATAACAATGAATGGGAGCCTCCCTGGCAAAGTGGACAGGATGTCTGCCGCATTCCATGAAGGTCATGGGTTTGTTTTCAGAGTGCAATTTTTCCATAGCTGGAGCTAGAGTCTATGCTTTGTACGATGCGCTTAAACAATGGGATGCTGTTCTGCAGAAAGAGACCAAGCCAGATTAGGGTAATGCCCTGTGCAATGAAGTTGAATCTGTCGCCTTTAACTCTGTCTTTTAGCAAACAATGAATATCTACACACCTATTGTATCTATGTCTTTCTTACCTATTATATCTATGTCTTTCTTACCTATTATATCTATGTCTTACCTATTATATCAGATTTTACATGTATGGTCAGATTATGTGAAAAACCTTTATGATGATACCAGAGAAGAACAATATAATATTCAAAATAATAATGAAGGACCATACATTTTGAAGATGGAGGTTCAGAATGCTCTTAAACATAAAATCTGGCAAGACCCCTGATTCAGACAACATCACAACAGAAATGACCAATCCTTTAGAATGATATGGAATAGACCAAGTCACCAGAATGCTGAACACAATATATGATACTGGAGATATGCTTCATGAATTATGTAATTCTATATTTATTGCAATCCCAAAGAAATCGGGAGCCTTGGAATGTGATCGACTTCGAACAATTAATATAATAAGCCACATCACGAAGATTTTGCTAAGAATGGTCATGCAAAGGGTTAGGAAGAAAATACAACCCGAAATAGAAGAAGAACAATGTCGGTTTGTAGAAGGCAAAGGTACTATAAATGCTGTGTATATGCTGAGAACATTACGCAATCATTCGCACTTGCGGAGCACTATCAAGAACAAGTTATCTGAACAGTTCAAGAAGCCTGATATGGGGGAGGAAAATGCCACGTGGCAAGACCAACACCAAGAGACAACAGACTCACAAGATGTGCAGTGTTGGAGCCGCCAAAACCCTAAAGAAGACGAGTAGAGAGAACTTGCCTGCGAGCTGCAGCAAAGAAACTGAACCTACAGATACTACTGAAGATGCCACGAAGATCGACACCAACCCACCACAGACAAAAGCCAAGACAGCTGAAAAAAAAGGAGGAGAAAGACACCAGAGTCGGAAACAGTGACTCAAAACATTCAGATGGATTGTCAAGCGTATTCAAGTGGAGCTGTCAGACGAAAAAATCCTGAAGCAGCTACAGGAAGAGAATCTCCACATCCAAATCTTGAAGGCAGAGCGGATTCTAACGTACTCAAAGATCCCTACTACGCTAGCGGTGGTGACAACTGAGGGCAGCGAGATACCACGCCAAGTATCGATAAACAAGAAAATACAACAGCCTGAAGGATTCATTCCAAGAATAACTCAATGTTCAAGATGCCAGAGGCCGGCCACAGCAGAGCAACATTTCGCAGTAAGACAGAGATCTGCCGATACTGCGCCGATCACCACGCCTTCAAGGAGTGTCCGCTGGCCAAGCTGGACACTGACTTCCGAGCACCCAACAACAAAAGAAAGTGCGCCAACTGCCTGGGCAAGCATAGAGCAAGATACCTGGGCTGTCCGTACCTCCAAACACACAGAGACGTCTTAAAGACCGCCATCACCACAAAGACACCATATAAGGACGCAATGCGGAGGTGCGAGACAGCCACATGCATCTCGCAAGCAGAAAGATCTCAACTACAAAGCCAGATAGACAAGCTAAGAAATCAAATCAAGCTACTTCAAACACCGGCACAAACAAGCGACAATGAAAACCTGCTTGTTGAAATAAAGGAGATCCAGCAAAACATCAAACAAGAGTGGAGCACATGATCCAGACGACAAAGAAGAATGAAGCGATTCCACGAGACATCAAGGCGGAGAGAGAAATGCTAAAAACTGAAAGGAGGCCAAGCCAAATCAAACCAGCAGAAACCACCGAAAAGACCGCAGAGAAGTCGCAAGATGAAACCCAACAAGAGAACATTGAAAAGCTTCTAAAGACAATACACACAAAAGGAGGCAAAAAGACGCATGATGGAGCCAAACCACAGACCAATCAGAAACAGCAAGCTAAAGCCAGTAATCCAGCCATGATGCCCAAGCTGTTCAAGGGGAAACCAGAATCCCACCAGACACCGGAAGAAAGCCCAGAGGAGGAAACCGACACACGTGAAGACAACCGGAGCCAAGAAGAGAAAGACAAAGCAACCTTAATTGCCGAACTGGAGAGGGCGGATAGATACGAGAGGGAACGCCAAAGAAGAATACGAGCCAGCAAATGGATCTACAAATCACCATTCTCCACCAAACGTATCTATTCAAGCGAGATACACAAGTACAAGTAGCCAACACTGACAATAGACACCACCAGAGGAGACGGACTCAAAGAAAAACTTGCCGGCCGACCAACCACCCCCAGCTGATGCCACAGGCACAAACTCTGCAAATCGATAATCCAGCTAACACTAGCGCAGAAAACTAGACAAACTTATCCTGCACCATGAACCACCATGATTATAACCAAAGTCGTTGAGGCTGGTTGACAGGTGGTGCAAAGTTGTTTTTTTTTGCAAAATGGAATCAGAGAACATTAAGTGAATGTTCTATAGAAGTAAACAAAGACCCACATCTTTGCTTTATTGACTACACAAAGGCTTTCGATAAAGTAACATGCCAACATAATAAAGATGCTTGCAGATCTACAAATTGATGGGAAAGATCTTAATCTTGTAAAAAACATATATTGGAAACAACAAGCTGCCATAAGGATTGATAATGAAGTAGGTCAATATCAGCCTATTAAGAGAGGTGTGAGACAGGGATGTGTTAATTTCTCCAGATTTTTTTCACCTGTACAGTGAAAATATTTTCAGAAATATAGAAGATATGAAAGGAATAATCACTGGGGGATGTAGCACCAATAATATTAGATATGCAGATGATACAGTATTGATTGCAGACAATGAGCAGGATCTGCAACATTTAGTAGATGCAGTTGTTGCACACAGTGAACAACTAGGGTTAGAATTAAATTGTAAGAAGACACAAATTATGGTCGTAACTAGGAATAAGGAAATACCACAAAGTAATATACAAGTGAATCGGTACAATTATCTTGGAACAGTCATAACATCTGATGGGAGATGCCTTGAAGAGATTAGAACATGAATCGCCATGGCGGACATAGCCTTATGCAAGATGAAAAACATACTGACCAATAAAAAGATGTCATTTGCAATGAGAAAAAGAGTGTTGAGGTGCTACATAGAACCTGTACTTTTGTATGGATGTGAAGGTGTGGACAATGAGCAGACAAGCTGAGAAACATCTGATGGCTGTGGAAATAGTGGTTTCTGAGGAAAATGCAAAGAATACTATGGACAGACAGAAAAACCAATGAATCCTACAAGAAAAAGATGAAAATCGTAAACGGATTAGAGAAATTTGACGTAGACAGTCAAAATTGTTTGGTCACGTTATGAGAAGAAATAAATTGGAGAACTTGATGACAACTGGCAAGATCAAAGGGAAGAGAACAAAGGGAAGAGAACAAGGGGAAGGCAGAGAAGTAAATGCCTGGATGGCTTGGCTGTGTGGTATGGTCAGGACAAGAACACTGAGCTGATCAACGACTCTGGTGATCGAGTGAAATGGTGACTCATGACCGCCCACGCTCATCAGCATGGCACATGATGATGATGATGATGATTATGATGATGATTATGATGATGATACCTATGTCTTACCTATTATGTCTATGTCTTGCGAAGTTAAAGTTAAATTGGTTGCATATCCTTTACAGGACATTGCAGTCAACTCCAGCATTTATTGGTTGTTTGTGATTTCTTGGCAAGTTTATATTCAGTAGTTTGCCATAGCTTTCTGAACGACTGGCACTCATACCATTGGATGAAAATCATCACTAGGCGGTATGCTGCTAAATCACCAGCAACTGTGTATCAAATGCAGTATGCAGGATTACAAATTGTATTCGTAACCCTTCACCACAGAGACAGCCAACCAACTAAGCTGTTTCAAATGTTGCTGGACTCTGTGGACACATGCACCAACATTTTATAATAAAGCATTAAAATATCCTGTACACACCTTGCTGCCTTTAGCTGGCCGCAGCATCTTCTCTGTATCACTGACATTATCCTTGTCCTCAAAATACAGATGACTCTTGAACTTCACCAGTGGCTGTGAGTGACAAATGATAGACATCTTTTTAAGATGCAGCATTAACTTGTTTAACATTAAACAGATCAACATACTCTGATCGGCTATCTTCAATAAGATCCAAAGACTTTTAGGTTGTTCACAGAGATCTATCGTGTGTAAACTCACCACCGAACATAGGTGAAATCACCTCGTACAGAATGAGCCCAGAAAAGTCAGCTCATATTTGTAAAAACCATGTTAAACCCACCTAGACTTGTTTATAAGTGCTCCAATCTCTTCCCACAGATCATACCAGGAGCAGCTTAACACATTGTATTAAATTTGTAACACTAGAGAGAATCCTGTATGTCTCCACCCAAGAAACTGCACACACTACAACCATTCTAATGCATGTAGGGTTTCTGATTTGTAAACGTTGCCTGAGAAGTGGCCTTAAGGAATGTTCCCTGAGAAGTGGCCTTAAGGCCTACTCTTGATAATCTCCAGCTGCTGGGAGATTTTAACAAGGGACCTCTTTATTTATTAGCCTAGTCCGAGAAGGCAATAGCGGGTAAGTTGGTGTAATCGCTGAAGGTTACACTAGTAACGGCACGAGAGTGGTCGGACGAGGGTTTGCCACCTGCCCTCACTAGCTCGTCCGATACATGAGGCATAGACTGGCTGCATATTCCTTCCTGCACTCAGGTCTACAAACATGTGAGGGTCCTAACACTTGCATCATCATCAACTACACCCCCCCCCCCCCAATCATTTATTTTGAAAATGCAAGATATAATGATGATGATGATGATGATGATGATGATGATGATGATGATGATGAGCAAATAGATATGGATCTACAATTGAACGGACCTGAAGGATGGAACAACTCTGGAGAGGGAAAAAGTAGAAGCAATGGCAGGCCAATAGAGTAGGAATTCTCTGGATTATTGCCCTTTAACTGACCTTGTAAAAGCAATATTTATTAGTTAGTCGACAGATCATCCTCGTTGCACATCGAACCATTCAGTCCATAAGTGCTCGGATCCTCTCCTCAGCAAATCCCGCAGTGTGTAGCGGCTAACGACACCAGTTGTGTTGGTTTATCAATCTTCTTTGGCTTCCTGCGTAGTGTTCTTGTTTGGCCACCCCTCTTTTAATTTGCTGTTCTCGCAGTCTGGCCATGGTTGTAGATTCACAGTCATCACTTGGTTCACGCAAAAGTCTTACTTCTCGTAGAGCATTCAGAATGTCAGCCTGGTCCATGGCGCGTCCGCCCTCCACCGTAGCCTCACCTGCGAGCTTGTCAGCCCGCTCATTTCCTTGTACTCCCGCATGCCCTGGCACGAAGATGAAACTAATCTTTGCCAGCCGAGACCGCTCCAGAGACAGCAACCATTCTCTATCTTCTTGATCATGTTCATTGAGTCGCTAAGGAAACATGCCCTAGTGAATATCGCCCTAGTGAATATCTGTGTCTCGAGCCATGTTATTGCATTACTTACTGCCTTACTGCCATGACTTCCATAGCCAGACTACATGTGGTTTCAGTGAAAGCACCAGAGTCCTCCTTTACAATTCTCCCTCCGGCCCGAGCCGTAAAGGCCCATGAGCTTCTCACATGTCGGACGACCGACCCATCTGTGTAGATGACAGCATCACCGTCTAGCGAATTCTCGAAAATCAACGCTTGTACTTCAGCCTCCACAGCAGCCGGATTTTCTTGTCTGCATTTTCTATCTAGTTGGATGCAAACTGAAAAGGATGTGCAGAAATCTGTTGGCACTTGTACCCACTCCTCGCCAGGTTCTAAGTCCTCAAGTGAACACACCTGTTGAAGAATGTCTTCGGCTTGACCCATCCACGACCGTCCTCTTTTTAACCTGCTGCCCTTCACCTTCATAATTTCACTAAGCAGTGGATGTTGTGTGTTTGCGTTAACTCTGAGGTAGGCGCGTGCTCTGCAAATTTGTAGTCTGTCTTCAATGGTTGGAAAATCAAGAAGGTGGCGCATCGCCCTGCATGCTGTATCTCTTGTACATCCAAGAATAATGCGCATAGCTTCATTCTGTATCCTTTCCACCCTTTCGATCCTTTCTATCTGCTTACGGCTGAGAGTCAGGATTGCCATTGCATACTCAAAAACAGACATGACCAGCCCCTCCTACAGAAGACATAGATGGCGCTGCTCACAGTTTGCTGCCGCCATCACCCGCATCGCAGCCAAACCCCGCTTGGCCTTTAGTTATCACCTGGTCTATGTGCTCATTACAAGCAAGGCTTCGATCAAACCGTATCCTCAGGTAATTCATTGCCCGCGTTCTTTCCACCGTCTCTGAACACAGCTTTACAGTTGGTGTTGGAGTGTTGACAATATGATTATTCAACGAGAACCAAGTCACTGTTGTCTTTGTTGGGTTGACCATTGCCCCAGCTTCATCACACCAAGTACTTATGCGATTGAGTTCGGTTTGTAGTTCCACGGCAACTTGCTCTCTATCATTACCCTGAGATACACTAAAACATCGTCGGCATATGACAGTGTCCTACCAGGTCCAGTGATCTGCTCACTGGTGATTCTCACTGTGTAGGCGTTGAACAGTACCGGAGATAATGGTGATCCCTGTGGTAGGCCAGGATATATTGTTGTTGGTTCCGAAGTCCAGCTGCCACATCTAAAAACTACTTTCCGTTGGAAGAGGGCTGCAGCGATCCAACTAAGGAGGAATGGACTTACTTTTAGTTCAAGAAGCTGAAGCATTAAAAAATCCAAGTGGTACTCTGTTGTACTGCGTCCTCAAGATCAATCGCTGCAGCAAAGGTTTCAATGCCTGAGTGGAAACCTTCATAGACATCATGGGCAAAGACTGCTGCATTGGTCCAGGTTTCTCTTTTTGGACGGTACCCACCCAGGGTAGGTGGGAAAACACCTTGCCTCTCTAGCTGGCTTGATATTTTCCTGGCAATTACCTTCTCCAGCAGCTTGCCTATTGTATTCTGCATGGTTATAACTCGATATCCCTGAATTTTTGTGTGGTCTTTGATAGGCTTCGGCAAGGGAATCAGATGGCTGTGTAACCACTCCTCCTTGATGCTAGCACTCCCTATACTGCTGTTGTACATGTCTGCTAGTTTCTCTAGCTAGTTGTCGGTACACCTATTGATGTCGTCGTATCTTATGCCATCAGGCCCTGGAGCGCTGTTTTTTTTAATCGTCGAAGCACAGCCTTAATTTCTTTCACTGTCACTGTGTCTTCATCCGAAGTGTTCTGGGCCTTGACTCTGTCTGAGGTGACCTCCTTGGCAAGATTTCGGCCTCCCATGTCTGTCTGGTTGCTCTGCTCTAGATAGCGTTCAAAGAGGGCTTTGCCCTTGTCCTCGTCAGTCCTCTGCCAGATGAGGTCAGCACCTTAGAAGTCAGAAATGCTCTTATTCTTGACTACCCCACTCATGCTTTTATGTAGTCGCCAGAACAATTTCAGTGACTTGTCTGTGCTTACTCTTTGACACACCTCTGCCCATTTTTCACTTTTAACCACCTTGACCAGTTTTTTGAAATAGCTTACTTTTGTGTGCATCTCTCTTTCTAAGTGCATGCAGGGACTAGGATGGCCAGCTCTGTTCTTCTTAGCATTTTGCCATCTCCTTACAGCACTACGCTTATCCACCCAAGCCTTCTCCACCTCGAAATTCCACCAAGGTGGCTGCTCCCAGCTTTTTATTCCTGCCCTGAAGCTTTAAAAGCAATATGCAGGTGTAAATGCTCACCCTTCTTCTTTTGCGTTGAAACAGAGTGTGTGTGACAGAGTGTGTTTGTGTGAGACACACAGTGAGAGAGAGAGAGAGAGAGAGAGAGAGAGAGAGAGAGAGAGAGAGAGAGAGAGAGAGACAGAGAGACAGAGAGACAGACAGACAGACAGAAAAGAGAGAGAGAGAGAGAGAGAGAGAGAGAGAGAGAGAGAGACAGGCAGGCAGAGACAGACAGAGAGAGAGAGACTATGACAGAATGTGTGTGTGAAAAAGAGTGTGTGTATGCCATTGTATGTGTGTGTGTGTATGTGTGTGAAATACAGTGCGTGTGTGAGACATGGTGTATGTGTGAGAGACATAGTATGTACATATGAAACAGTGGGTGTGAGACAGTGTGTGTGTGTGTGTGTGTGTGGCAGTGTGTGAGACAGTGTGTGTGTGCGTGCGTGTGTGTTTGCGCGCGCGCGAGTGGGTCGTTGGGTGAACAACCTTGCCGACAGAAAAGCGGTTATGATCGACACAGTACTGAATGTGTTGGTTAAGCCAGACAAGTGGTATGGTTATACAACTATAATGACGACCAAGCTGTATTTGATCAGTCAACTTTCCCCAACCGGTACAACTGGCACACATAGGTACAAACAAACTGATATCAGAGGCAAGGTGGCAGCCAATACTGGGTCAAAGTCGTAGCACTAGACATGTACAGGTCTACAAAATCCGCGGCATGAAATGTGGATATTAGTGCTGCCTCACCAGCAGCCATTGCTGACCTTGTCATATTATGTTCAATGGTTATTTGTGCGTAAGGGAAGGAGGGTTATTCAATTCAATATGTAGATTTCCTACCTAAGCATAATACTGTACTGTGATGCATAATGGTGCAACGCCAACATATCTACCCAAATCTACTTTTCTACCTACTTACCCGTCCGTCCGTTCACGTGCCAATCCCCTACCTATCAACCTACCAAACTACCTATCCCTCCCTCCCTCCGTCCGTAAACCTACCTACCCACCTACCCTCCCACATACCTACCCACCCACCTACCCACCTATCTATCTATCTATCTATCTATCTATCTATCTATCTATCTATCTATCTATCTATCTATCTATCTATCTATCTATCTACAATAAAACCACAGCCACACATAAGACAAGCGGGATGTTTATACAACTAAACAGTCATACAGCTGAAGTAACACCTGTGACAACATTCCACAAAACACAGCTGGCCCGCGCGCTCCGGATACTCCGATAAACAACGAACAGTTAATTCTCATCGCACCCCCCCCCTCCCACACACACACATTCCAACGGTAACCTGGGGAGGGAGGCCACTGCTGAAATATTATGTAAATGAGCAAGAAATGATCACCAATGGAACAAATATGAGTAATGCAGTATTCGCGTAATCAGAGGCCCCAAATGTATTCTTTCCTCCACCTGTGCAGCTAGCTTTGAGTGGAAGTCATGTGACAAGTCGCAAGCCAAGGAAAGGATTGAGCTAGAAAAGATAGCAATAAAGGCATTCTAGACAGGGGGAAGTATAAATGATATTGCGAGCAGCCAGGCCAGAAGTGAAACACTATTGGAAGTTTTGAGTTTGCCGTTCTGGTTTTCAGGTAAGTGACAATTCTGTTATTGAATCAGTTTGAGAAATAGATTCATGGGCGTTTATTGGCACTCGTAGAAGTAGAGACGAGAAGTCAATGTTAGAGGACACGCTAGAGAATATCAATATTGGATCTTTTTTTTTTTGTTGCTATTATTTTTTTACGCTCGCTCGCTTTGAACGCAAAAGTAATCCCTACACGCTACTTTTTCTTCTTCTTCTGCGTTTATCCGGAGTTTTTTTTTTTTTTTCGACGTGATTGCGTTGTGCCTGTTTATAGCAGAGCTGCGTTCTTCCGCCGTTTGACCGACACATCCGACTTCTGCGGGCATTTGTTGACCGGGTTAACCTTCCCGGCACGCTACTTCTATTAGCACTGGACTGAATTTTGCGTGTGGATCAGCTTTCCTTAATACCAGTCTCCCTCGCCACCAGGCAAACTCACTCCGACTTCAGAGGTACACTGTACTTGTAATTTACATCCCCAAGTCAAGGGCGAGAAGTCAGCATTTTAATTCAACTGACCAGTGTAGGGGTTGAAGCCCTTACCTCAGCATCAGCACACAGGATGTTTCACAACAAGCGCTCTTATCTACTCGGCCATGCTGACACCAATATTTGTAGCTTTAGTAGCTAGGGATTCGAACCCGCCGACACCATATGACGACAGCGGCTCGCTGAAAAAACAAGTGTGCTTCTTCGAAACGCGGCCAGTTATGCAGTCCCCAAAAACTGACACACAGAAATATCAATTGCTGCAGGATCCTTTAGGCCTCTGATACAGAACATAAACAAATTCATAAGTACTGATTTGCGCTCACAGAAGTAGAACACAGAAGTATCACAGAAGTAGATGAAAGAAACAGAATTAGAGTCTTCATTAGCCATGTCTTACATCCACCCGATTCACATACCTAAGTTATTGTCACCCAATTTAGACACTGTCGGTCACCGTGGCGAAAGAGTTAAGGTCGTTGTTCGTGATCCAGTATACCCACGTACGAAACACAGCTGCGCGAGATTTGGCAACAGATTGGGTCGCATTGGTTACTTACGAAGGTATGTGAGCCGGTCGTTCAGAAAGCAATGGCAAACTACTGGACGTAATACTTGCCAAGACATCAACAACAGCTGAAAAATGCTAGTGTTGACTGCAAAGTCCTGTAAATAGGATATGCTCCCCCACCCCAAAAAAAAAAAAAAAATTAGACACTCCTTAAAGACATTAGCCAGGTCTTTTACCCAAATGAACTCACAACTATGAGCCTTCCAACCTTATCTTCTGACAACGTGGAAGTGGGTTCGTTCCACACTACCAGTCAGCCAGACGCCAAACGTTGACTTCTCGTTCAGAAAGCAATGGCGAACTGCTGCACGTAAAATTGCCCAGAAAAATCACAGTCAAAGGGGACTGGAGTTGAATGCCACGCCCTGCACATATCATGCCATTTGGTTCGGCATGAATGTTAGGTGCCTAAACAACAACCGTCTAAATTCTGAAAACTATCGCATCAAGACTGTTTTTAATTGACTTGGGTCTCTGGTGGACTTGGCCTAAAATGTGTACCAGGAAATATCCTGGGAAGTAAAGGCAGCCGGAGTGATTTTGTTTTGTGCTCGCTCAAGCTGAACTCAACATAGTCCTTACACACTACTTCTAGTACTGCTTGACTAAATTTTCCGTGTGGATTAGCTTTCCCTATTAACAGTGTCCCTCGCCATCAGGCAAACCCACTCCGATTTCAGAGGTACTTGTAATTTTCGTGCCCAGGTCAAAGATGATAGGTCAAAATTTTAGTCCAGCTGGCCGGTGTCGGGGTTGAGCCCCTTACCTCGGGATCAGCACACCGGATGTGTAATAACACGCGTTCTTATCCATTCGGCCAAGCTGACCTCAAAGAAACAAATGAAAGCCGTAAACTGATTAGAGAAATGTGACGTAGACGGTCAAGATTTGTGGACACGTCTTGAGGCGGAATAAACTAGAAAAACTTAGTGACAACTGGCACAAGTCATGGGACATGAGCAATGGGAGAACATAGATAAATACCCTGATGGCTTGGCCACACTGCATAGTCGGGACATGAATATACACCTGATGCAAGACTGGTGGTCGTATGAGAGGGCGGAACCGTGGTCGCCCACGCTATCTACACAGCACATGATGGTAGGGGTGTTTATTATTATTATATGTTGCGTAATCCTGTTTTTTAATTGGTGTATGATGCATCTTTCTATTTGCAACATTCGCCTCTGAGACATGGACATTTATTAAACAAGCTGAGCATCGCACAAATGCCTTTGAATATAAATGTCATAGACGAGTTCTAAGAATATATTGGATAAAGAACAGAACAAATACATCCATACTTCACGAGGTGAATACTGAAGAAGGTTGGCTATTAAAGACGATAAAACAAAGAAAATTGAAATAATGTGGTCACTTCAAAACGTCACGAAAGTTGGAGAGAACAATAATGGAGGGATATATGCCTGGGAAGAGAGGAAGAGGAAAGATAAAGAGAATATGGGGGCAGGATGTGGCGGATGGGTGTATCGGATGCGGGACATCTTGCTTATGATTGAGAAGTTTTCCGGAAGGTTGTTATGGGTGCGAGGTTCTGCAAAGGACATGCTACTGAATGAATGAATGAATGAATGAATGAATGAATGGGCGGTCATGGTTCGCCATCCTACAGGATTGCCAGTCTTGGATCAGCTCTGTGTTCTTGTCGTGGTTACGCCATGTGGTCAAGCCATCCAGCTATTTACCTCTCTGCCTTCCCCTTGCTATTTCCCCATAAATCTTGCCAGTTATCACGAAGTTTTCCGGCTTGTTTCTTCTCTAATGTGCCCACATGACCATCAGCGTCTAATTTCTCGAATCAATTTTGAAGGACTTGCTCATTGGCTATTCTGTCTGTCCGTAGTGTTATTTTTGCATTTCCCCCAGAAGCCACTTTCACTGCCATTAGATCCCCCTCGTCTTGTCTGCTCATTGTCTATGTTACATCCATATAACAATTTAGAGCAGAGGTTCCCAAACCACGGCCCGCGGGCCACTTGTGGCCCGCCAGCTGTCAGAAAGTGGCACGCGAGGCCTCGTCATTTAACATAATATATTTTAATAATTTCAAAAATGCAATCGGAGCGCCCAGTCAGTGTGCGAAAATTTACTCTGCTCGTGGTTGTTATCCTCAGATATGATAGAACGCGCGTGATCAGTTCCCAACGACAGGTTATGAAGTTCCCGTATCCCAGCCTTGTCGACCAATCAAGGCTCCATGTTGTCGTCTGTTACAGCTGTTTAGCATAGTCGGTAGTATTGTGTTGAAAGTAGATTGTTTTTCAAATACAAATTTACCGTTAAAGCCTATAAACATGAGTGTGGGAAATCTAAAATCAAACAATGGTAAAAGGAGAAAATGTGAAGACGTTGCTTGTCGTTTGGCCATGCAAGTAGGTTACCAACTAACAGTATACCATAACAAGAACAAGCAATGATGTACGGACCTGGGAAGCAGAGGAAGAGGCCGACCACGTAAACGATGGACGCAGGGAATTACAGAGTCCATGAGAATATCGATATATGAAGCCCATAAGCGGACACTCTCCAGCTGTTTATACTTCACCTCGAAACCGCAAGGTACACGATGAACGTGAAGAGATGAGATGATGAGTTGCTTGTCGTAAATCCAACGAAGACTGGACGCAGAAATTTATGTTTATGCCTAGTGGTAAAAAAGTTTGCTTAATCTGCGGAGTTTGTGTTTCTGTTACAAAAACATTTAATCTGGAACGACACTTCATGGCCACACGGTAAGACATAAATGCTCAGTATCCGATCAATTATTTCTCTGACCAGGCAGTAGTTATTTTTCACTAAGGCAAACGAACAGAGCTAGAGCGCTGTTGTTGCGTCGTACGAAGTCGCTCTTCTGTTGGCTCGCTAAAAGAAGCTGTTCACCGATGCAGAAGATATAATAAAGCCTTCCGGTAAATTTGCTGCTAGAATGCTTGGCGACAAAAAGTGTGAAACAAAATTTAATCAGATTCCTTTGTCTAATAACACTATGTTTAGGCGAGATGAAGAATAGGCCAACGATGTTCATCGTCAACTAGCAGCACACATCAAATATTGTAAATTTGTTTCATTGGCACTGGATGAATCCACTGACATTTCTGACACTGCTCAGTTCGCAGTTTTTGTTCGAGGCAATAAACGATAATGTTGAAATCATTGAAGAACTTCTAGGACTTGAATCGATGCATGCAACTACCAAAGGGACTGATCGGTTTGAAACTCTGAAGTTGTGTATAGAGAAAAGCAACATAGAATGGACCAAAGTGGACAGTGTTTTAACCGACGGTGCTCCGGCTTTGACGGGTAAAACATGTCTGGATGTCTAGCATTATTGGAACAGTTTCTTGACCACACTATATCAAAATATCATTTTATCATTCACCAAGAAGCTCTGTGTGGAAAGACATTAAATCTGAAACATGTCATGGATGTTGTTCTGAGATGTGTGAACAAAATTCGAAGTAAGGCGCTGAACAGGCGTGAGTTCAGACAGTTTCTATCAGACCTGAACGAGGAATACTGTGAGCTACTCTTACACCGTGATGTCAGATGGCTATCTAAAGGGAAAGTTCTGTCACGTTTCTGGGCACTGAAAAATAGTGTCTATCTGTTTCTGGTTGAAATAAATGAATTGCCTACAGAACGGAATGTCTGCTAGACGATGACTGGCTTAATGACCTGGCACTTTCGGTGGACATCACGTCTCATTTAAACTCTTTAAATGGGAGGATCAGGGAAAAATCAAACTATTTACACATTTGTGCGATGACATTTCTTCATTTAAAATGAGACTACGACTGTTTATCGGACAACTGACAGAAGGGACTTTAGAGGCGTTTCCAAGTCTGAAGACGCTTGAGGTGGAAAAGAAATGTGACTTGTTACAGTACAAAGTAATTGTTGAAAGACTTCTGGATATCTTTCAGTCGAGATTTCAAGAGTTCACAATAGAGGAGGATAATGTTGCCCTCTTCATAAATCAGTTCGTATTTCCTGATGCCAAGCTCGGTCAATTACAGCAAAACCTTCAGCACGAAGTAATTGATTTGAAATTCAATTCTGCAATGGGATGTAAATTTCTAGAGCTGCCTGCTTCACCTTCAGCTGATCATATTATTTAATTCTGGCGACTATTGCCTGTCGAACAATTTGAACATTTGCGTAAATTCGCCCAGCGATACATTTTTCATTTTGGTTCTACTTACAGATGCGAGCAGTAATTTTCCGCAATGATCGTTATAAAATAAAGAAACTAAAACAAGCAACGTTCCAGACTCACCGACAGTAACCTAGCTGCGCTTATGACTTTGTGCGACATATTTGTGCCCAGACATGGATAAACTGGCATCTGAACTTAAGTAACTGGTTGTGAAGAACAGTTACAACTGTACAATAATTGCATTAATAGCTATTTTCGAAACTGATTAAAAATTTCTTGTTAAATGAACTTTTGATATTAAACAAAAAAAAAAAATATGATCGCAGTGTAGTACTGACACTGACTGCCTTTAAAGTTTTAGACTTTTGTTGACGAAAGTTAAGAAAGGTAAGAATGATATTGCACGACCTTTATAATTTTATAACGTTGTGGCCCGCTTAACTACCGAAAATAGTAGATATGGCCCTTCGCTTGAAAAGCTTGGGAACCACTGATTTAGAGATATACTCAGGCTTGTCCGTGGGACATATTTTTCTGTAGCATCCCATCCCATCCCATGGTAATTTATGCCTGTCCCATCCCATCCCATTCCATGGGATTCCCATTATAATATTAATATGGAATACAGTTCAAATAAAATTATGAAATTTATGAAAGTTTAGGTTTAGTGTCTACTAAATAGGACTACATGTACAAAGAGACATGTAAAACGACAGAATTTATTAATTTTAATATTCAAGAGTATTTTATAAAAAAATAACGTTTAATCTAAATATGACAATTCAGTGTCATTCTGACACTCTCATTCTGTTTCTGAGTCACTGCTCATTCAGCACATTATCAATTTCCTGCTGATCGACTGTTTCTAATAATTCAGTTAATCCAGGTAATCCCTGAACCATTTCCACAATTTTCATCTTACATGCAAATCTGATATACACAGAGTTTATAACGAGAGCTGGTAACATCCGTTTTCGTAACTTACTCAACAACAATCCAGCTGCACTAAATAAGCGCTCTACTGCTGCTGATGACACTGGTATGGCCAAAACAATTTTCGCACTTGCTTTTAGCAGTGGAAACCTATGTTCATTTTTCCAATAATTTAATGGTTGTGAAGTTGGTTGCCTAATTTTTGAAACATGGTGACTTCATCCTCAAGGCATTTGTTTCTAGGGTCATCAAACTTAAGTGCTTTGTTTGGTGGAGGATCAAAAAATTAAATATATATTATATCAAAAATATAAATATATAAAGAAAAAAGAAGGATAAAAAGCATTAACAAGGTAATTAAAAAGAATATTAAAAAATTAAGGGTAGCTCTGATCGTAAATCAAGTTGCTATGACATGGCTATTGTCCCATGGGAAATACAAATATGTGCTGTCCCATCCCATCCCATGGGACCAGCTGATCCTTCCAGTCGTTGCGATATCAGCTATTTCTATAGCTAAAAGAGTGTTTTCTCACTGATATGTCATTGATCAACGCATGACGATTTGTTTGAGCATACATAATTAAACACAGACCCGAAGCGATGTAATTAGATGACAGTTACATGTCAAGGACTAATGAATACCCAACCATTCAGTACCCTAAAACTGTCGTCAGTTGCACTGGGCGGTTGTCATTAAGGGTTTACACGGGCCTCAGTATTAGTGTAGTGTAAGTTTCCCCAAGTGCTGTTTGTAGTAACAGCTTACTTAACAAAGGGTCAAGACTCATTTCTTTCAAACTTCTTTTAATTCAACTTCGTGATTCTCTCTCTCTCTCTCTCTCTCTCCTCTCTCTCTCTCTCTCTCTCTCTCTCTCTCTCCTTCCCCTTCTCTCATTGACAATACAAAACATAGATGAATAACAACAACCGGGACCGGGACCGAACAGGGAAGCAAAACCTGCAACCTCGGCCACCAAGGAGGGTTGGCGTGTGAATTGGCTACCTCACCCCGTAAACAACTGTAGCTGCATAATCCCACCAATCATGACACGTCTTCAAAGGGTTTGGTGTTGGTGGAATATTCCAGTGGAAGATGAAAGGCAAAAAAGAGGAGGGAGAAAGAAAGAAAGAAAGAAAGAAAGACGGTGGGAGGAAGGGATATAGTCCATTGGGAGATGAAAGGAAGAAGAAGAAGAAGAAGAAGAAGAAGAAGAAGAAGAAGAAGAAGAAGAAGAAGAAGAAGAGAAGAAGAAGAAAGAGAAGAAGAAGAAGAAGAAGAAGAAGAGAAGAAGAAGAAGAAAGAAGAAGTAGGAGAAAAAAGAGGAGGAGGAGGAGGAGAAAGAAACAAACAAACAAAGAAGAAGAAGAAGAAGAAGAAGACGAAGAAGAAGAAGAAGAAGTAGAAGAAGAAGAAGAAATGAGGATGAGGAGGAAAAGAAACAACAAACAAAGAAGAAGAGAGAGAAGAAGAAGAGAAGAAGAAGAAGAAACGAAGAAGAAGAAAGACGAACAACAACAACAACAACAACAACACGTACAAAGTTCTCGCTAGGTCACAATATCAATCATTCTAACTACTTTAAGACACAAAGCCTGCACTAGGTTGTGTTAACTAGACCCAGCGGACGCAGATGAAAAGTCTCCTAGCTGTCTGCGGCTCAATGCGAATACCAGACGAACCGATATGTGTACGTACAGCTGTGGGTGTGCTAAAAGCTGAGTGCGTGCGTGCGTATGTGTGCCCGCGTGCATGCGTGTGTATATGTGCCCGAGTGCGTGCGTGTGTATGTTCTGCGCACGATTTTTCTGCTTGCTGTTTTCTTTCTTTGCCCTTTTTTTTTCCTTTCTAATTCTAAATCACTGGCGTTTGAACACGAAGCCTGGCGTTATTAATAAGACTCAACTATAACTTGTAAATTGAATTATTTATAGAATGCTTCTCTCACAGCGACATGCACGAATTGTTGAGAAGACTCGGCAAAGAATTGTGTGGTATATGTATGATGTTTGCTTGGGTGTCTGCCGTGTGTATACTGTTGATTATAATAACATCTTCATCATCTTCATATGTGCCGTGCCGATAAGCTTGGGTGACCATGGTTAGTCACCTCATGCGATCACCACTCATGAATCAGGAATCTCTTCTTTCCCCGATTATGTCACATGGCCAAGCCACCCAGGCATTTATCTGCTTGCCGGGACGCAGAGGTGTTTCATCACCATCAGTCATGTCGGGTGGTGAAGTCAGTTATGTTCCGCCATTATCATCTAACCCCATATTTCTATAGACCAATCAGCACACGATAAGTGATGTGGGTAATACCATGCCGGTCGCATTTTCTGTTACCCAGTTTTGATAAAATGTAGGAAGTGGGGCAATGGATTGGTAGAATCAGAGGTCCTGCGGTTGGTGATAGATGAACATGCTGACAATCATGATGCGACAGTAAATACGGACAGTTCTGTGCAGCACGAAGACAAATTTAGTTAGGAGCCTGCAGCTAGATGCTTGGGGGGCCTTTGCTGAGAAAACTGGAGTCTACTGGTCTACAACCTCAACTACGAAAATGGAGGCAGATACAATCACCGCTGCTTAAATGTGTCTGTGGCGAGCTGGTACTTAAGTCGCTACGTCAGTTACTATGTCGCCAATACCTCCTACGGACAACAACCCTTTCAAATTAATTTCCGAAATGACTCGGTCATATGATTATTAATCTAAGGCTTAGATGGTCCTAATAATAATTTCTCTTCTAAGGTTGAACGGGGTCCAGGTAATGCAAAGACCACAAATACGGTGTTTGATTCTCAGCCCGTGAGGTCTGTAAAATTCAAAACATACGCCCGTGTGTTGCCGGGGTCCATAAGGGAAGCGAAGAATAGTAACACTGTTGCCTTCCATGTATGTCGTAAGAGGCGACTAAGGTGGCTTTGGGCTGAGACTTAGTCTACAGCATATTGGGGCTTCCGGTCCCCAACATGGCGGGCCGGCATTTAAACCTTTAAGGCCTCTGGAGTGTTTACTCTTGTGGCTACGGTTTGCATTCGCATTTTTCTCATGTTGGACTGGTAGTGCATGGTTCCGTCGCCCTGCTACTGAGTGCGTGGCGCGACACTATGAGCTGTGAATTTTGCCTGGAATGCTTTTACATCTGTCCGTGGTTGTTTGTAGCGTGAACTGCATGTTCGGAACGACGGCGGACGGCTGTTGTTGACTGGCTTGCCTTTTTCTGTTCACGAGTGCATTTTTCAGGAGACTACTGGGAGTTGTCGCTGGAGCTACGGAGTTCGTGCTTTGTGCGACGCTTTCGGCGGGTCGCCCTATGGAAAGAGACCGAGCCATATGGGATAAAACCAGGGTCAATGAAGTCTTTCTGGTGACTGCCGATTCAATCGACGATGAAGTGTGTTTTCGTGGAGGACTATTGCGTTGGCATTCTACGGCGGCATTATGCAGTGTACCTTGTGCGGGCTGTTGGCTTGCCAAAACTCCTGTCTATCCCATTAATCACATAGGGCAGTGGGGAGCATTTTGTGTGATATTCACTGGCACAGGAAAGGAGCATAATGGGGACGACCCGTAGCCATGAAGTTGGAACCGCGACTAACTAACTAACTAACTACTAACTAGCTAGCTAGCTAACTACCTAACAACTAACTAACTAAAGACATGCATGGGTATACGGTCCGGGGCATGCTGGAGTGCGAGACCATGAGCAAGCAGAATTGCTGGACCTCAACAGCGGCGGTAATGGGCGCACTAACAACAGACAAGGACTCATATTCTGAAGACTGTCCGTGGACAATTGCTAGATACAGACACAATAACCAATTCCAATTCTTGAGACAAATGGCCCCTTTCAAACGCCGACTTACCGGTTTGGTTTTAGTCGGGGCCCTTATGGTGTATCTCGTTCTGCTTCTTTCCTAAATAGAGATGTGTATATCTGCTTCCTCGCTGCTGATTTGTTGTCATTGTGTTCGTTTCATCCTTGTAGTTCTACATGTCTGGAGAGAGTCGCACACTATAATAGTTAAGGCCTGACGTAATTGTGTACCCGCCCCGTCTTATGGTGTTGTTTCCTTCAGAGTTTTACCAGTCGTCTCTCCTGGGGTTCCATATATTACCCCGTCTTGATCGGTCTTCGAATCTTCTTGGTCGTCTCTGGTACCTTGTGCTGTTGTACTGCTGTGTGTCTCCACAGTGTCAGCAACCCTAGCAGCCTTCCTCGCTCCTGCCTTCTTCTTCCCGGCTGCATACATTGCGTGTCTTTTCGCGGCGGTTTTAGTGCGAGCCATCCTCTGCACTGTCAGATTGCGATCTGCTTCTCGATAGACTTTCGCTGACATCTTGAAATGCTGCCTCTCAATGCTGCCTGTCGATGTGTGTGATGACGCATACACACACAATAACAAACGAAACAACTTATTTAAGAATGCTTGCGTTTGGAGCCCAATGTGTGGTTCCAGCCAGGATGAGCATATGAGAAGACGAATCAATATAAAGAGTGGCTGCGGAAATCAGCAGCTTAAACAGTCGGAGGATGTTGGCCTAAGTGGCACGAGACTAGAAAGCAGGACACCTACGCACTACACTTGATGCTATGCGCCACGCATAGCAAACTGATCGCACAAGAAAAAAAGCAGCTTAAATAAACATGGAGCCGTTTGATGTAGACAGAGTTACAGAGAGGAGTACGACTGTTAAAACAACTAAGAACAGGCATTTTCAATCAGCTCTTCGCCATGGCCAGCATCAGTTGTTTTGTTTTATGCTGGAATCTGTTCGAGTTACATGTGAGATCGACATGAGACACGATGGGAAGATAATGTACCTTCTGCTTATCTTTGGGCAGTGTAGAAGAAAATACAGTTTGTAGTTTTTTGTTTGTTGGTTAAGAAAAAAATTGTCCGTGAAGCTAAGCAAAACGTGCCCAAGCGCCACACAATTCTCCCCCCCCCCCCCCCCCACCACACGCACAACGTACGCACGCATACACGCAGAGAGAGAGAGAGAGAGAGAGAGAGAGAGAGAGAGAGAGAGAGAGAGTTTAGGTAGACACGCATAAAACAAACAATTAGCAACCCGGGAAGGCTAATCCGGTCAACAAGTGCCAGAAAAAGTCGGAAGTGTCTGTCGAAAGGTGCAAATATCGCAGCTCTGCTGTAAACAGGCACAACGCAATTACGTCCAAAACAACATTCCGGATGAACGCAGAAGAAGAAGAGGAAGAAGAAGAAACACACATCAAGCTATACTCCTCTGCCTGGAAGGCATGGCGGCTTATGCTTCAGAAGTTAGCGGGTTCGAATCCTAGAACCCCCTCTGCCGTGCGTCCACCTTGACGAGGTAGAGGGGCTTGCGCGTTCCAATGACCCCAAGAGCTATGCCGACGGTAGCACAGCTACTGGTAGGGTCACCCATGTCGGACAGGTCAAGGGAGAGGGACCAGACCAAGCGACGTACAAACCTGCTGCCTTGTAGGTAGACTGGGGACAGTCAAAGGCTAGGGAAAGCATCCCGAACAAATGCTTGTCGAAATCGGATGTACTGAGCCACAGGCTTGACAAAGAAGTGCAACGTAACTTTATCATTTCATGATGCCACAGATGAAAATCTAATCGTTATGGTGCTAATCCCGTGAAGTCCCATCAGGCGGTGATAGTGCCGGGCCCCCTGCCTCGAGGGGGTCCACCCATGACTACTGGTGGTCACCTTCCCCTGTGCTGTGGAGTCAAGGCACAGAGGAGTAGGTTAAGAGCTATTGACCAAACACCCCGGACACTCAACATACTACAATGGAATGCAGAAGGAGTTTATAACAAGAAAGCCTCCCTAACACAGCGTCTTCATAAAGATAGAATAGATGTGGTATGCATTCAAGAGACACACCTCAACGCCAATCGCACATTTTCAGTTCAGGGATATCAGGCCACACGTTTCGACCGCGAAGGACACAAAGGAGGAGTTGTAATACTTACACGAAATACAATACCTTGCAGCGAAGTATCTGTGATCTCTGACAACCAAACGGAAATTATAGGTGTTGATATAATGATAAAGGACGTGAAAATAAGAATTTACAATCTGTATAGCCCAGGCAGATAAGGATCTTACACTCTCAAACATGGAAATAACTGACACAAATTGCATTGTTGTCGGAGACTTTAATAGCCGTTCAGAAAGATGGGATACCCAGATACTGACAAAAGAGGAGATGAAGTGGAGGACTGGGAAATAGACTCAAATCTCCATCTACTCAACAAAGCGGATGACACACCGAGCTTCTACTCCAGAAGATGGATTACCACTTCTACTCCAGACTTAGCTTTCTGCACAGGAGACATCCTCCACAAAAATCGATCGCCATGTGCTTGACCAATTAGCAGGTAGTGACCACAGACCAATCAAGCTTGTAATGAATATGGAGTATGTTCCACAGGAGCAAAAGCCTTTGCCCCGTTGGAATTACAAACGAGCAGATTGGGACAGATTTGCCATACTAACAGACAAATATTGTGAAAACATAAATACACGATATGGCAACATGAAGCAAATGGTGGAAAGTCTAAACAGAGCAATAATACAGGCGGCCACTGAGTCTATTCCAAGAGGAGCGAGGAAAAATTACAAACCATACTGGACTGAAGAACTACAAATTTTGGAGGACAAAGTTGAAGATGCTAGGAAGACCGCAGAGAGAGAACAAACAACTGAAGCGAACATCTCTCTCAAAGCCATCTCAGCAAAATATAAAAGAAACAGTAAATCAAACAACAAGAGACTGTTGGAGGAAAAAAACAGAAAACCTGAATTTTGACAGGAATTTGGAACAGGCAATGAATACCCTAAAAAGAAGACATCACCAGGAAAGGATGGAATCACAAATGAAATGCTAATAGGACTAGGCACTAAGCAAAAAAGAAACTACTAGCAGTCCTAAATTACAGCTGGAAGAGGGGAATAGTCCCACAGGCATGGAAGGAAGCTATACTAATACCAGTCCCAAAGAAAGGAAAAGACCTGGAAGAACCAAATGGCTATCGACCTAGTCAGTCTTCTTAGCTGTGTAGGAAAATTAATGGAACGCATTATCAATGGCAGGCTAACATGGCATCTGGAAGAAAACCAACTCTTAACACCACACCAAGCAGGATTCAGAAAGTACAGATCCACTGAAGATCAAATAACCTATATAGCTCAGGAAATAGAGGATGCCTTCCAAGAGAAAAAGCACACACTAGCGGTCTGGATAGATTTAGAAAAAGCATTTGATAAAGTATGGAAGGAAGGACTGAAAGTAAAACTGCAAAAATGCATGTTTGTGGGAAAATGTACAAATGGATCAGCCACTACCTTGAGAACAGAACTGCCAGGACAAAAGTACAAGGACAAACCAGCAAAATGATGCTATTGGAGCAAGGTGTCCCCCAAGGAGGAGTTCTTTCACCAACATTATTCCTAGCATATATAAATGACATCACGGAAAATTTTCCAGCCAGAGTACACACATCATCCTTTGCAGATGACCTAGCCATATGGACATCTGAAGAATATATTAGTACAGCTAACAGCAGAATACAGCAAGCCCTATTAGCGCTAGAGGACTGGTCAAAATCATGGCTAGTGAAGATAAGTGAGGAGAAAACAACATGCACAGTGTTCTCCCTCTCAACTAAAACTCAGCAACCTAAGCTGGTATTGAATGGAAAAATATTGCGCCATGAAGAAAATCCAAACTATCTAGGAGTCACCTTTGATCGTCGCCTGACATGGAAGACACAGGTTGAGAAAAATCGAACAAGAGCAAGGCAAAGAATGGCAATCATGAAAAAGCTTGCTGGTACAACGTGGGGAGCAGATGAGAAAGTTCTCAAGAAGTTATATACTGGACGGGTGAGGCCAGTACTGGAATATGGCATTGCAGCTTGGGCAACAGCAGCTAAGTCAAACTTTAACAAAATAAGTAGAGTCCAAAATCAAGGAATGCGAATCATAACTGGAAGCCTGAAGCCAACGCCTATTAATGAATTAGAAAAGATCACTTGTTTACAACCAATGCAGGATAGAAGAGATAGCAGAGCCCAGCAACAAGCTGAAAAATTAGAAGATTGACAGACCACCCTATGTATAAAAGGTTTAGTGGTTTTGGAAAGGGAAGACTGAAGCGTAGCAACTTTGTAGAAACTGCAAAACGAAAGATTAGGGCAGATCCCATACTTAACTATATCAACAGTCAAACCCATTTACAATGCAGACAAGTTCCCAGCTTGGAGACAGCAGCAACTGCCTGAGATGATAGAAAACATTCCTGGTATTGAGAAAAAGAACACTCAGCATGAAACCGAAAGAAGAGAAATAACCCTAAACTACATAAAAGAACATTACCCAAGCAGCAATTGGACCCATGCATATACAGATGGATCAGCCAAAAATTCAGTAGAGAATGGAGGAGGAGGAATTCTCCTAAATTTAAAAAATGGAGTGAAAAAAAACACATTCAGTGGCAACTGGAAAGTTCTCAAGTAACTTCAAAGCGGAGGTAGAGGCTCTGAAAACTGCAGCAGAAATGCTCTTGATGGAGGAAAATAAAGAGACGCAAATAGCTATCTTCACAGATGCAAAGTCAGCTGTCTCAATACTGAAGAGCAAAAACAGCACAGAACTAGCTGACCTAAGAGCAGCACTCCATGGTCTATGCCAGAAATCCAAAAAAGTTATAATACAGTGGATCCCATCACATTGCAGTATACCTGGAAATGAAGAGGCTGACAGACTGGCAAAAGAGGGCGGACGACTACCACAGCCTGACATAGACATAACCTATAATGAGGCAAAGAGGTTGATAAAAAGCACTTATAGAACCAAATGGGAATCAGAGCATCCAGGCCACCAGAAGGATGATGCATATTACAAACTCGACCGAAGAGAACAAGTAGCAATCTTCAGACTCCGCACAGGACATAACAGGCTGAAATACCACTTGTTCAACAAACTAAAGATAGGAGATACAGATGAATGTAATTGTGGAACTGGTAAAATGACAGCTAAACATTTGCTGCAAGAGTGCCCAATATATGCAGAACAGAGAAAGATATTTTGGCCCACACCTGCTTCATTCGAGGACAAGCTCTATGGAGATATCAACAAGCTCAAGTCGACTGCAGCTTACTTTAACTGTATTCAGGTTGACATTTAAATGTACATTAAGAAGTATTTAGACTGCCACACTTCATACCACAGGCATGTCGGTTACACAAGCCTCCCAGAGGCATGAAATGGAATATTGCTTGGATAGCAAATCCATTACGTGGAAAGTCCGAATCGAAAGCTCACTGTGTGGGCTTCATAAAAGGTGGAAAAAGTGTCCTAGTGGCACAAAATGGAATATTGCTTGGATAGCAAATCCATTACGTAGAAAGTCCGAATCGAAAGCTCACTGCGTGGATGTCATCTGCAAACAGCATTCTTCTGGCTTCTGGAAGAACAGCCTATGGTGAACGGAAGGCCCAATATACGGAAGTGAGGCTAAGCAGCCATGTGCAGGACGTGACGATTCCTTGGGTGAGCCCAGTACCAGAGCGCTGTGTGTTGGCTCTGCAATTATGGAAGCCTCCTTGGATGGCGGGGAATGCCCATGGTCTGCCCCTGCCTTCCCTTGAGGGCCGACCAGGATGCCTTTGGCTGTTCTATATGGGCCAGCTGGGATGGGAGATAACACTGCAACAGTGAGAGTCTAACGTCCTAAGAAACCCCCCGGGAAGGTTAACCCGGTCAACAAATGCCCGCAGAAGTCGGATGTGTCGGCCTAACGGCGCAAGAACGCAGCTCTGCTGTAAACAGGCACAACGCAATCACGTCCGGAAAAAAACTCCGGATGAACGAAGAAGAAGAAGAAGAATCCTAGAACAGGGCTGAGAATATCAACAGCAATCGTTGGTTTCTGATGATCTCGCATGCCCAGCATGTCGCGCTGAGGAATGTGACAGAATACCAAGTCTTCTCGGACCAGGGCGAACAACTATGTCCCGTGTAGAAATTGCGCACGTTAAAGACAGCGAAGCAGTTGGGAATCACAAAGTGTAGGCCACAAAGCCGCCACCCTGCCAAAATGTGTCAGAAAGAAAAGATATCACTCTATAGACCTGTCCGGAGTGCCATGACGACGATCCTCACTTATCACTAATCAGACAAGTTATTGTATATCCTTTACATGACGTAGCAGTCAACCCCAGCATGTTTGGCTGTTCGTGAATCCTGGGCAAATTTACCGGGGCCCATAAGGGAAGCAACGAATAGCAACACTGTAGCCTACCACGCATGTCATAAGAGGCGACTAAGGAGGCTTGATCGTTCCGTCGCCCTGCTACTGAGTGAGTGGGTGGCGCGACACTGTGAGCTGTGAGTTTCGTGTAAAATGCTTTTGAATCTGCCCGAGGTTTTTTGGAAGGTGACTGCATGTTCGGAGCGATGGCAGATGGCTATGTCCCAGAGTTGACAGGTTTTTGCCTTATGCAGAAATGCGTGGCTGCTGGGCTTCTGGTTGACTGCCACTGCCATCGACGATGAACTGTATTTCGTGGACTGTGTGGGTGAACATCTAGGAAACATCCAGATGGGAAAATGACTGCCGATTCCATCAGAGATGAACTGGGTGTTTCGTGGGGGACTATTGTGTTGACATTCTGGCGGCGGCATTATGCACAGTGTATCTGTGCGGGCTGTTGTTTGTCGAGACTCCTGTCTTTTCCACTTTTCACATTGGGCAGCATTTTGTGTGATATTCACTGGCACAGGAACGGAGCATAATGGGGACGACCCGTTGCTGTGAAGTTGGAACTGCGACTAACTAACTAATTAACTGGGCAAATTTACGTTCAGTCGTTTGCGATTGCTTTCTGAACGACCGGCAACAATACCATTTCATAAAAACCAACGTAAGGCGGTCTGCTGCCAAATCGCCCACAGTTGTTTCGAACGCAGGTATGCGGGATTACGAATTGGGTCCGTAACTTCTTCGCCACGGAAACGCGTACCTCTTTAAGTCCCACCCCTGTATGATGTGTTCGTAATCACACAGACACGCACGTACATAAGCACACTCACATCACACGTATGTACAGACAGACATGCAGGCGCGCATAGAAAGAAACACACACACACACACACACACACACACACATATATATATATATATATATATATATATATATATATATATAATATATATATATATATATATATATATATATATATATATATATATATAGGGTGTTTCCGATGCAAGACACTTAACAGCGGGAGACTCAGCAAAACCTCCCAAGGAAAACATTCAGGTGCGAACAGAAAGAAACTCGCCTTCCAGCAGTCTTCCTTGAAGCAGTCACTGCTACATGCGCACACCCCCGCCTCAATTTTATTTCCTCCTTCGGCCTTCACGGCTTCTAAACACGCTTTAGGGTACAATGTTTACACACAACAGCAGACGTGTTTGTATTGCAACAGCACGCGAAGCAGGGAAGTGAGACGGGGCGATCCGTACGTAAACATGTATGTAGTTTGTTGTATTATATAACACACTGTCGTTCACTTGCCATGCTGTGGACGTTTTATACCATAATTCAGGAACTTTGATCTTTGCCCAGTGTCCGTCCGTCAGATCTTCGAGAAAACAAATACAAGCAAAACTTTCCGCTTCGTTCAACGTGCTTCTTCAGCCTTGATTGTAATGAAGTAGCTGATAGTGCGGTTTGATCTGTTCGTGCTGACCCGGGGAGCAGAGGGCGGCTTTTGTTTTGTGGGTGTCACCTCGTTTACAGGAGCAAGGTCAGTGAAACTGATTATTATTATCATGTGCTGCGCCTATACCAGTGGGCGTTAAAGGTACGCCATCTCACATGATCACCAGTCTTGGATCAGGTCTGTGTTCTGGTACCTAATTTCTCATTCGGCCAAGTGATACGGGTATTTATCTCTCTGCTTTCCCCTTGCTCTTTTCCCATCAATTTTGCCAGTCGTCACCAAGTTTTCCAGTTTATTTAACCTCATATCAATCAATCAGTCATGAGCCATGCCAGAAAGCGTGGACGGTCATGACTCGCCATTCCACTCGATCACCAGTGTCGTGGATCAGCTCAGTGTTCCTGTCTCGTCCATGCCATGTGGCCAAGCCATCCAGGTATTTTCCTCTCGGTCTTCCTCTTGGTCTGTTCCCTTCGATCTTGCCAGTTGTCACTAAGTTCTCCAATCCATTTCTTCTCATAACATGTCCAAAAAATGTTGACTGTCTACGTCTAATTTCTCTAATCAGTTTACGATGTTCATTTGTCTCCTGTAGAACTTGGTCATTGGTTTTTCTGTCTGTAACCTCATAACGTGCCCACAAAATTTACAGTCTATGTCTAATTTCTCTAATCAATTTACGGTTTTCAGATGTTTCTTGAAGCTATTTGTTTAGACGCTCGCTCTCTTTTTGAACTCAAGCTTAGTACACAACACTACTTCTAATAGTGCTGCACTTAATTTTGCGTGTTGATTACCTTTCCCTTTAACAGTGTCCCTCGCCATCAGGCGAACCTACTCAGACTTCCGAAGTACTTGTAATTTACGTCCCCAAGTCAAGGACGATAGGTCAACATTTTAGTCCACCTGACCGGGAGATGTTTCATTCACAGTTTTTGTGACCGTCCATAGTATTCGTTGCCTTCTCACAAACCACATCTCCACTGCCATTTGATGTTTCTCAGCCTGTCCATGTTTCATTGAAGAACATTGAAGAACACCGAAAAGCGTTTTTGAGGACACTCCTTCACAGGCCTAAAACGTTATTTTTCAGTCACTCAATGCCTATGGCGAAGGGCTTGCGAACGCAATTCGTAATCCCGCAACCACGTTCCAAACACAGCTGCGGGAGATTTGGAAGCAGATTGCCGTGAGTTGGTTTTCATTCATTAATATGAGTGCCGTCGTTCAGAATGCAGTGGCAAACTACTGAACGTAAACTTGCCAAGAAATTACAAACAGCCAATGCTGGGATTGACTGCGACGTCATGTAAAGGTTCAACCCACACACCGTTCAGTTGGACTAAAATGTTGACTTCTCGTCCCTGCCTCGGGGACGTAAATCAAACGTACCCCTGAAGTCATAGTGGGTTCTCCTTATGTGAGGGACACTGGTAATAGGGGAAGCTAATCCACACGCAAACATCAGCCCAGTGCAATCCCCAGTAGTGGCACGTGTGTGGTCTACGCCTGAGTTCAAAGCGGGCGAAGGAGGAAAACAAACAGAACACCATTCAGAGTACAAAGGGCGCGCATATTTCCCGTGACACGCTTGTGGGTATGGAATTCGGACATTTACCAGGTCGACAGTAAAGCACATATTCATTCATTCAGTAGCATGTCCTTTGCAGAACTTCGCTCCCAAACCAACCGCCCGGAAAACTTCTCGGTCATAAGCAAGATGTCTCGCGTCTGATACACCCATCAGGAGATCATCTGCCACATCCTGCATCTATCTTCTCTTTGGCCTTCCTCTTCCTCTCTTCCAGGCATATAGACCTCAACGATTGTTCTCTCCAAACTTGCATGACGTTTCAAGCGACCGAAACACTTCAAACTTCTTTGTTTCATCTTCTTTAGTAGCCAACCTTCTTCAATATTCAGTTCTTGTTGTATGGATGCATTTGTTGTTTTCTATATCCAGGGTATTCCTAGAACTGGATTAGAGAGAGAGAGAGAGAGAGAGAGAGAGAGAGAGAGAGAGAGAGAGAGAGAGAGAGAGAGAGAGAGAGAGAGAGAGAGAGAAACAGACAGACGGACGGAAGGACGGACAGACAAACAGACAATGATAAGGTAAAAATGGAAAAATAGTACTATAGCCAAAAAGACAGACATACACAAAGAATCAGAGGGGCAGGAAGGGAGAAACAAAGACGGGAAGAAAGTGTATGCTATCACAACGAACGGAAATAATATTTAATGTTGCTAAAGATAGGTAGCGGACGACAACAAAGAAAGCTATATTTGAATTCCTACTGTACTGTATGCAATCGTATGTTTGGGTGGGGCAAGAAGGGTGGTGGATAAAGAAAATGCTGGGTGGAGTAGTCAAAGAATGTGTTCAACAACTCACGTCTGCTACTCAACTCTCTTCTCGAAAACGTCGGACAAATTGCAACGTTTTACGCGCCCCGTAGTAGCACGTGGAAAACATATTTCAAGAACAGCCCCCCCCCCCACCTCTCTCTCTCTCTCTCTCTCTCTCTATCTATTTCTCTCACCTTCTTTATCCACCCACCCGCACATCGTTTTACCTTCTCTACCAACACATCTATCTTTCTATCCATTCGTCTACCCAAACATTTTCTATCCCGCCTGTCTCTCTCTCTACTTCTCTATTCACCCCACCCACACATCTCTTTTACCTTCTTTATCCACCCATCTATCGTTCTATTCATCCAGCCACCCATTATCTTTCTATCCATCCATCCACTCTCTCTCTCTCTCTCTCTCTCTCTCTCTCTCTCTCTCTCTCTCTCTCTCTCTCTCTCTCTCTCTCTCTCTCTCTCTCTCTCTCTCTCCACGCACAAAGATTTGATTCGAATATCACAAAACCCAGATGTGTTTTTGAATGTACTGTCTTAGCAAATGCTGTTTTTTTTTTTTTTAAAGAAGGAAGGGATGGGGGTGCAGAAATGCACGGTTTTTCGGAGATGGACTAGGTAAATTAAGAATGAGTGCTTACACTACTGCGACAAATTCATATATTCTTACATCTCTCTCTCTCTCTCTCTCTCTCTCTCTCTCTCTCTCTCTCTCTCTCTCTCTCTCTCTCTCTCTCTCTCTCTCTCTCTCTCTCTCTCTCTCACACACACACACACACACGCAGGTATAGAGTACAGTATAAACTATTATAGTTTCCGATTTTAAGTTGAACATACAAGCAAACACGAAATTCCCCCATAACGTCAGTTTCAGACCCGGAACAGCAATCAAGAGGGAAACCAACAAATAGAAGAACGGTTAGGAAATCGCTTTTATTTACTTCTTGTGAACCTACAAATTTCTTTTAAATGCGTTGATTTCCACTTACAGCAGACAATGGGAGATATTGCAGATTTCCGAGAACGCAGTTACAGTAGAAAAGGATGGGGGGGGGGGGGGGGGGGGGAGGAATAAATGAAGCTACAGCCTAGCTGTCTGTAGAAGCTGTGACGAGTAAGAAATATCTGCAGCAAAAAAATTATATTAGGATCCTACAGTAAACAAAAGTGTACTAAGCAAAATACTCATGGAAAACATTCAGATACCAAAAGAAATCTCCTTCCAGCTGACTTGAAGCACACTGCACACTGCTACACACACACGCAGTTGTGCTATAGATCTACTTTTGCAAATACTGGAGGGAAAATCTCAGACTAAAAGAACAAGACGATGTCCAGGAAACACCTACAACACAAGGTTGAAGATCTCACTAAAAGCTTTTGGAATTCATCACGGCACCTGGGAGACTGCTGGCAAAGATCGAAATTCGTGGCGTACATCGTTACGCAAGGGTGTAGTCACTTGTGAAGCAAACAGTACTGCAAGAGCTGTGAAAAAAGGCGGGAACAACAAAAAAATCATCGCAGGAGATCCTCCTCCTGGAACGTCAAGAATTCTTTACCCACATTGTCAAAGAACATTTCGAGCCAAATAGGCCTTACCAACCATCTTAGAACTCACGGCTCCATACTTTCAACCCCACTAGATGAAATGAATGGTCATCATCATTCTTGATGGACAAACACCAGACCAGACAAGGCAAGGACATTGGCGCTGAGCCTTAAAAGTCCTTCCAGCTGACTTGAAGCAGTCACTGCTTCGCATACACGCGGTTGTGCTATAGAATGTCTTTTTTTTTTTTTTAAATTCGCATATCCTTTTACAGGATATCGCTGTCAACATCAGCATCTTTCAGCTGTCTGTTGATTTCTTGGCAAGAATACGCTCAGTAGTTTGCCATTGCTTTCTGAGCGGCCGGCTCAGTTATCCCGCAAGTCACCAGCGGGGGACGAACCGCTCCCAGTTCTCGCCCGCTACGAGACTGCGTGATAAACGTGATTACGGAGGAAGTGGTGTAACCCTTAGAATGTCTACTTCTGCGAATAATGGAGGGAAACCCCAGACAAACAGAACAAAATGTCCAAGAAACAAACTACACAGCAACGACACTGGAGCAGAGACTTAGATCGGGGTGACGTAACTGCGGAGAACATGTACAGTGGAGTGAGGCGATCAGACGACTTCAACACCAGTCTTCGGACCATGTTAACCAGATGATGATGCCTAGCATATGACCCCTCAGATATCCGAAAGTCATTCGAAAGGGTTGGGTTCGAATCCGGTATGCCCATAAATGTTAATTTTTCAGCTGTCAGTTGTGTCCGTTATATCTGCTGTCCCCCTTGTATTCTATTATCATCCAGTGCCTTGCCGGCTGGCGTGGGCGATCATACCTCTCCAAAAATTGCGATCTCCAACGGCATGAATTAATTCATGCGTTGGCTTCCTTCCGTGCCATGACACAAGACTCAAGAATTTTCTCACACTGTCTTCCTCTATCTCTCTTTCCCCAAATATTTTCGGTTGTCACAACATGATCCAGTTTTTGTCTTCTCATAAAGTGGTCACACGCAAAAATGATAACTGCTTCTTTCTGATATTTGTGATAAGTTGTCTTTGGGACTTAGCTTCCCTCAAAATGCCCAGGTTATCCATTTTGACTGTACAATTAATTTTCAGCAATCTTCTATAAACCACAACTCCAAGGCTTCCAGGGATTTTTCCGACTGTATAAAAACTTGCCCACGATTCGCAGCCGTATTTTAAAATTGGTTCTATGTAATTTGAAAGAACTCTTTCTAACTTTCAAGGACAAGGACTTATTGCATGAAATGTTCTTCATTTGATAGAATGCAGTTTTTGCTTGTCCTATTCTGTTCTTTATCTCTGTAATGCATCTTCCATCTGATGTTATCCATGTTATTCCATTAATCATTTGACAGAATGCAGTTTTTGCTTGTCTTATTATGTTCTTTGCGGTCTCTGTGGCTAAGGGTTTACGGACGCGATTCGTGAGCCTGCTTGCCTGCGTTCGAAACATAGCCTGCGAACCGATTTGGAAGTAGACCGCGTCGCGCTGGGTTTTAACGAATTGGTACGGGAGCCGGTGGTTCAGAAAGCAATGGCAAACTACTTGAACGTAAACTTGCCAAGACATCAACAACAGCAGTAAAATGCTGGTGTTGACAGCGATGTCCTGTAAAAAAAAGATATGCAAAAAGCAAAATTATGTTCTTTATCTCTATAATACATCTTTCATCTGATTGGTATCCGTGTGCCTAGATATCTAAATTCCCGCACTTGCTCCAAAATAACTACAGTTATGCTATAAGTGTCCGCAAATACCTAAAAATATACTGCTACTCTGATGACCCCAGTTTTATCCCCAGGCGTTCCGAGTAGAATTATGAAACGAGCTTTCCAACACGCTCCCAGACACGGCAAAAAGACCGACGCTTTGTTTACACAGGGACACAAGTAGTTGATCTAGCCAACCGAAGATTCCTATATCTCAGTATTTACACACGTAAGCTCTCTTTGCGCTTACAGACCAGGCGTGTTCGGAGTTGACTTTTCATTCCCTTTCTAAGTTTTATCGTTGACTGCATTTTTGTTATTTCGTCGTAGCCTAAGCCAGACCTACAATTAAACCGAAATGTTACTAACGTTAATTGCATATCCTTTGCAGGACGTAACAGTCAACCCCAACATTTTTGACTATTTGTGATTCCTGGGCAAGTTTACGTTCAGAAGTTTACCATTGCTTTCTGACAGACAGGTACTCATACCACTGTAGGGAAACCAACGCAATGCGGTCATATTCCAAATCTCCCGCAGCTGTGTTTCGAACGCGATATGCGGTATTACGAACTGTGTCCGTACCTACTTGGCCACAGAGCTGGCAACTGTTACTAAACAGTGGGGTCCATCGGCCCAGCCGTTAGAGGTTACTTGCATGTCTAGCTTGCTTTCTTACAACGCCACGACCGCTCGGACAAGCTCAGTCCTAGATCGAAGTTAGCAAGAGAAGAAAAACAAGATGGTTACGGTGTAAGGTGGTCACTGGCTCCGTGGCGAAGTAGTGAGCGATTCGTAATCCCGTATACACGGGTTCAAAACACAGCGGTGCTAGTTTTTTTTTTTCGAAAAAGGTATAGATGTCAGTCTTTCAGAAAGCAATGGCAAACTACTGAACGTAAAACTTGGCCATGAATTACGAATTGCCAAAATGCTTGGGGTTGAATGCTACGTCCAGTAAAGGACATGCAACTAATTTTTGTTTTAGACGTGGTTGTCGTGTGTGTGTAAAGAATGACTGCCATATTAGTTACTTGTTCTTCTTTACCACTTTAGTGTCGTCCCTGGAGTGAAGAGAATCAACACCCACATTATTTTTAATTCAATATCTCTATTCTGGAGAAATCCAGCAGACTCCGTCCACACCCTCCCTCAATCTGAAGACACCTTCCTCTGACTCTTACTCACCCCTGGATCATGCCCCCTCTCATTCTTCCCCAACATAACATACTTGACAACTCTCGCTTCAACAAATAAAAACAAGACATTTATTAAAGCAAAGAGTATATGTAGGAGAAGTGTATGTGTGTATAAGGTGTAGAATGTGTGACGGGTATTCTAAATCGTCTATAGACTCAGATCAGTGTTCAAGAGGATATTCATTCTCATCCCTGTGCTGAAGACACACCAGCACCATGTATCCCATACAAGTAGCCTCACCCAGGTGATGCTCCTCCGGTCACGTGAAGACTTCCTCCGTTGTCTCTGGAACCACTAGGATGCTTGGACACCCCTGACAAACACTGTCTAATTAGAGTCTGATTCACACTATGAACTTCCTCGGTTATTTAACGGATTGTTAATCAGGAAATTCTAATCCTATTGTCACTGTTAGTGGAGAAATCTTAATGGATCTAGAGTCACTGGTTCTAAAGATTCCTCATATTAACACCACAATCTAACTGTTCTGGGTATCAGTATAAATTATGCAATGTTCTGACTGTTTATTGATACATCTATCACTTGGCTAAACCTCAATCTCGTCAACATGTCCTGCTCAGCAGAAGCCAGGTTCCCGCAAACCAACTTGGGTATAAGCCCTATGTAGCGGCCTCTCAGCAACCTCTGTCTTCAGATGCTGAGCCCTCCTTGTATAAAACTTTGAACCTGCTTCTTCGTAGTAAATCATCTCACACTCAAGTGGAACACTCAAGGGGAACTGTACATGGAACCTGTAGAGCAGATAACATCATGGTGAGGGCAACTCAGTCCTGGCCAGAATTAGGCAAGTGTAGGCCAATAACAGCACTCAGATCTATAACAGAGATCCGATCTCTGTCATACGGCCAAATAACTCAATCATATGATCTGAGACATGGCAACACCAGGAAAGAATAAAGGAACGGGTAGAAACCCAGCAGATGCCCTACTGGAAGATCCTACCATTACACATTCCCCTCCTCCCTCTCAACCATCCTTAATCTCTCTAATTATTATTCCACTACATTGTCCTCAACTTCCTGAGTAAAATGATATATAACACAAGCTACTTGAAGCCACACAATAGAATGCTAGTGCCGACGCTCCTATGATACTTTCTAGCACCGCACTTATAGAACATTCTATCACTAATCATAATACATTATATCACTGCACCTATAATACATTATATCCACTGCACAGTACTGTACTCTATTCCTAATCATACTCTTAAGTTAGATATAATTAATTGCCTACCATATGTCTATTCCTGTTGTTACTCGAGAAACTAGGCAATCCGATTGGATCTATGTCCACGGATAACTATCACTACTAAGATAGGCTAGTCCCTCTAATATAACACAACTCGGAATTATCCCCAATCCTAACACTTCAGAATGTTTTTCTCGACTCCCTCTACCTGTTTACTGCACTGGGTTTTATATGGGTGCTTGAGTGAGTCACCAGAAAGTCCAGACGCCAATCAGTCCAGAATTTGGCTTTGTCCTCCTGTTTCCCCACTAACCAGAGTCAATTAGCTGTCAATTTTCCTTTTCATCTGGGGAGTTCTTTGTCTCATCCAACAAATATCCGGGTTGTCTGTGAGCCAGAGACCTTTCTCCCATTACAGAATCCTTCTGACCTCTAGCAGACATTCTGTCTATCACTTGCAACGGCCAACTTCCGTTTTGTAGACAAATGTCGCCAATACACACCTCTCGAACAACATCCTGTCATCAAACTGTCGACTGTGTGTAGACAACTCGACGTGACTCCCTTTGATCTCATACACACTGTCGACCAGGTGCAGAGAATCTGTACCGACGTATTTTCCTCAGTTTGTTCACCATCACAGAGTCAATTGTGTTAGCAAAATAATGTCGGGTCTGGTTGTCATCGATCGACTGACAAGTTAATTTATCCTGTGACATAGGCCCCGTCCTAAGAGAGTAGTCCGCAACAACTCTTTCTTCTTGGAGGTTCGATCCAGATGATCTATTCCTCTTCTTCAGGAGCTGGATGTCTAGACAGGAAATTCGCTCCAACAGTTTCTGTATTTCCTCCTCCAGGGCCTTTTCTTTAGAGAATGGCACTGGGCAAACCTTTTGGCGAACAGGCTCTTGAGTGGTCAAAGTCATCTCGAACTCCACCAACCTCGTTCATCCTGGTTTATCAGTCAGTATCTCTTTATGAGACTCGAGAACCTGGGTTATCTTTTCCCTCTCCTGGGAAGTCAGATCAGGGTTCACCTGTACATCCTTGTAGGTTTCCTGGTGTACCAGGGGATATTCCCTTCCCTCGTTGGTTCCCACTTCTGTCTTCACTGCAACTGCCATTGCCATGAGGTGAGCTGCTTTTTCTCCTAGTCTCTCTTCGTATTTCCGCAAGAGATTGATATGGAAAATCTTCGACTTTCCCTGGATCCGAATCTGATAGTTGGTTCTGGATATCACCCTTTCCACGGGAAATGGTCCTTGCCAACCTATCTCCAGTTTGTTGTTTCCCGTTGGGAGTAGCAACAATACTATGTCTCCCACCTCTAGAGATCTGTCTTTCGACCTACGATTGTAGTAAGCCGCATGTCTTTTTCTGGCCTTTTTCAAGTTTTGATTCGCCAGAGTCCATCCCTTGTGAAGTTTTTCTTTCAGTTCCTCCACATATTTGTAAGAAGAGATCACTTCTTCTGACGTCCCCTCTTCAGTCCAACTCCTCAACATGGCTTCCAACAGTCCCTTGATTGGACGACCAAACAGCAACGTAGCAGGTGGTAGTCCTGTTGAGCCATGAGGAACTTCCCGATAGGCAAAGAGTGCTGCTGGGATATATTCATCCCACCTATCAGGTTTTTCCTGCGCTAGTTTCCTGAGCATTGTCATCAACGTGCCGTTGAAACGCTCTACTTGTCCATTGGCTTGAGGGTGGTAAGGGCTGGTATGGATATGGTTAGAGTGGAATACCCTAAATACCTCCTCCATAAGTTTTCCACAAAACTGGGACCCATTGTCCATCAGTATTTGATCAGGAAAGCCTAATCTAGTAAAGGCCTCCATCAGTGCGTCCGCCACTCTTTTCGAGTCAATTGTGGTCAATGGTATGGCTTCACCCCACATTGTACAGCAATCCACCATGGTGAGGATGTACATGTTCCTCTTCCTAGTCCTAGGAAGTGGACCCACAATATCGATGGCTACCCTCTCGAAAGGAGAGTTCATGATGGGCATTTCACCCAAGACCACCGGCGCTGTCCAGTGTTTCAGTGCCACCCTCTGGCACTCAGGGCATGACTTCACATACCGACGCACATCACCTGTCATTCCCGGCCAATAGTAATGGCAGGAAATTCGCTGCATCATGGCGGCAATACCCATATGCCCACTGAATGAGATGGTATGCCCCATATGAAGAATCTGGGAACGATGGGCCTTTGGGACCACTATCTGACCATGTAGGTTGTCTCCCCTTCCGGCTCTCCTGTAGAGTATCCTATTCTTCATATAGTACTGCCCCCGTTTGGGTGGATCAGCACTTTTCTGCAGCTTTTTGTAGCAAGGACGTAACGTAGCATCCTCACTCTGGGCAGTTCGCAACTCCCCTGGCAGTGGGTTAGTCACATTGGCTTCTGCCTCATCCGTTCTCGTCTGAGAGCGAGTCTGAATTGCTCCCATATGGATTGGCTCCCTGGGCATTCCCAGAAAGACATACCGGCAACCGAGGATTACGGGAAAAATGGGATCAGTCAACACCGCGGCCTTGATGGTGCCGGTGACATATCTTGACCGAATCTCCACTCTGGCAATGGGCAATTTCATGGCTACAGCACTCTTCTGTGCAGGCTGTATCTCCATGGTTTCACCTGTGAATTGTTCTGGATGTACCAGATCCGCAGAAATCACGGCCTCCCCGTCCAGTCCTGTGTCGTATAAACACTCCACTTGACGACCGGTTAACTTCTACCAATTCCACTACAGGTGGTTTTCCCTGGTTTGGAGTCTCTTCCTCGGCCTCGACCTGTTCGGTGGGCTCCACCTTAGGTTTCCCGGGGCACACGACGAATTTAGAGTCTCCTGACTTTCCCTTGCAGTCAATAGCATTGTGCGTGTTTGACTTGCATTGGTTGCACCATTTCCCTGTCCTAGATTTTCTTGTGCCGGACTTGAGTGAGCTCTCCTGGTGGTGAGCATCCTTGTCGACCTTGGCATTGTCAGTGTCCACCTGCGTTGAAGTCACTTGACATGCCGCAAAGTGAGGGTTCTTAGCCTTCGATTTACATTCCCTTGTATTGTGAGAGGGCGACTTACAAATCGAACACCACTTCTCTGACCATGGTCGTTTTTGTGTAGAGCTCGAGGTTTTCTTGCTTTCCCCCTTCGTCTTCTCCGAACTCTCTTCTGAAGTTTTGACATATGGTTCCACCTTTTAGTTCCTGTACTTTTTGCTTTCTTCAGGTTATGTTTTTCCTGACTTTGGTGTTTGTAGAAATGTTTTCTGCTGCCTCCCCATGGACCTCGACGAACCGTTCCACCAATTTCGTCACCATGTCGATTCGTTCCGCCCCTTGTTCTCCCAAGAATGTCCTGAGAGGTTTCGACATTTGCTTCCGCATCTGGTCGACTACCGTGAGCTCTTCCAGACTCTCATAGTCATGCGCAAACCCAGCCCAATCCATCCACTTATGGAGATATGCTTTCAGACGCAGACTATAGGCGGCAAACAACTTCCCCGGTTCTCGTTTCGCTCCTCGAAATTTTTTCCGGTAGGTATGTGACATAACTTCAAATCGTTTCAGCAAAGCCGTCTTCAACTCGTCATAATTGTTCTCATGTCCCGGTGGCAGGCGAGATTAAACCTCGTAACCGGTCCCGCATAATCCCTGGGATAGCTTAAGATTCCATTTGTTACGCCCCAGACCCATAGCAACTGACATAGCCTCGAAGCATTGAAGGTACTGGTCAATCTTCTCTTTGTCCTCCTCGTAGATCGCTAGAGGGAACTTCATAGCATGGTAGCTATGTCCACCTACTAGTGTTGAGCCAGGGAGAGAGGAACCTCCCACTGCTCCCTCAGTTTCCCCACTAGATTGCCTCTTGAGCTCGAGTTCCCGCATCCGGTACTCGTGCTCCCTTTTCTGAGCCTCTTGCTCCGCTTCCCGTTGCTTAGCAGCTTGCTCCGCCTCAAGTATCTTAGCAGCTTGCTCTGCTTCCAGTTTTTTAGCTTCTATTTCCAGCCTTCTCATGGCTTGCTCAGCCTCAAGTTGCCTAGCAGCTTGTTCTGCTTCCAATTTCTTAGCTGCTTGCGCTGCCTCCATCCTTCTCAATTCCAACTCGGCCTTCCGATCTTCCCTTTCTGCTTGACGATACTCCCTCTCCAATTCCTGTATGTAATCCGTTAGAGCAGAACCCGACAATCCCATGTCTTCCCCCTTTGCTCTAAGTTCTGCCGTAGTTATTTTAGGAGTGGCCATTTTACAGAGAAGTAACTCAACAGATAGAGTATAGATTATCTCAAACCTATCTATTAAACCAATATATAGCTAATGGTGTCAGGTCTTAGTCAGATATGACTGAGCTACCGTATAACAGTAGACGGTACTACCTGGTTTCTGTTAGCACTGAATGTTGGGCGGCGCTTACCAAACCCGACACCCCACATTGTGCCAACGGCTTCGGGCGGAAGAGCGCAATTGGGAGGGTACAAGCCTTACCCTGGTGCGAGGAAATGCAAGCTAAAGACAAAATGTCATGGCAGGGCAGACCAGGCCCTAAGCCTTGATTGGCGACTGGTCTAGGATCGAAGCTCCGACAGGCGGACAGTTAGAGCATTGCTTTGCTGATCCGGCAGCTTCTGCAGCTTGTCTTGTTCCAGATGTAGGGGTGTTACCTTTCCTCTGGAGTAAACTAGGCAGGCCGAGAGAGGGATCATGCTGCATGGGCAACACATGATCTCTATATTTTAGCCCAGGCTTTGTGCTATGGAGAGGCAATAACTCCATCCCTGGTCTTAACTGGTCTCGGAATCAAAGCGAGAGGCAACTGTTACGGGTTATAAGTCCTTGTCAGTTGGCGTAGACATGGGGCGCCACGCGTTGCCTCTGACGGTGGGAGACACCTATAGGTGTCACTGATCAGCTACCGCCCGCCTCAAGCTGGGCAGCCCCCAGCCAATTGGGTGCTGATCCGCCACAGCCTGCCTGCTTCAATGGGTGCTTGGGGCTAGGACAAAATCTGAATCGCAGGCTGTAAAACCAATGCACCAGGTACAAACAAAAATAAAAATAGAAACCTCAAGCTACGGCTTGCAACCTGGAACGTGAGAACCATGTGTCCAGGATTTTCCACTGACTTGACCAATATTGACGATGTGAGAAAAACGGCTGTGATTGATGCCGAACTCAATTGTCTAAACATTGATATTGCTGGCCTGCAGGAGACTCGCCTTGCTGAGGAAGGGTCACTCAGGGAAAACAATCTACACCTTTTTCTGGAAGGGTAGAGGGCAGGCAGAAAAAAGGCAACATAGGTGTGGGCTTTGCAGTGAAGAATTCGCTACTGGGAATGATTGAAATTCCAGCAGGAGGAAATGAAAGACTATTATCCCTGCGCTTGGCAACCTCTTGTGGGTTTGCCACCATTATTACTGCATATGCACCGACACTCGATTCCTCTGATGATGTGAAGGATTCGTTCTATGAGGAGTTAGACTCCGTGATCAAGGCAGTTCCAAAATCTGACTACATTTATATGCTCGGTGATTTCAATGCTCGTGTGGGCAAGGACTCGAGTTCATGGCCAGTGTGCCTTGGAAAATACAACATCGGTCGCATGAATGAAAATGGGCAAAGGCTGCTGGAGCATTGCACCAGTAATGACCTATGTATTACAAACTCCTTTTTTAAAACAAAAGAGATGCATAAGGTCACATGGAAACATCCAAGATCCGGCCATTGGCACCAGCTGGACTTCATCATCACACGGAGACAACATCTGAACCATATATCATTGACTCGTAGTTACCACAGTGCTGACTGTGATACGGATCATTCTTTGGTTGTTGCAAGGGTTAGACTGAGACCAAAGAGAATCTACACAGCTAAACACAAATCTAGCCTCAGGATTAATATTATTAACACTCATGATCCTGAAAAGTGCTTTCAGTTTCAACAGCAACTTGAAGACGCTTTCACTGATACACCAGAAAATTGTACAGTAAATGAAAAGTGGGGTCAAATTAAGGAAACTCTTTATAAAACTGCCGTAGGGGTTTACGGCACTGTGGATCATAAGAGGCAGGACTGGTTTGCGGCCAACAGCGAGACTCTGCAGCCCTTGATTGATAAGAAGAAGAAAGCTCTCTTAAGAAACAAGGAAAGACCAACGCGTAACACTCTGAGTGAGCTTAGGCAAGCTAGGAAGGATGTGCAAAAGGCTGCCAGGCAGTGTGCAAATGATTATTGGATCAAGTTATGTGAGTCCATTCAAATCGCAAGTGATAAGGGAGACATAAGAAGCATGTATGAAGGAATAAAGAAAGCCTGCGGTCCAGTGATCAAAAGAAGTGCACAATTGAAAACCTTGACTGGAGAAATCATCACTGATAAGAAACAGCAGATGGACAGATGGGTAGAGCACTATTTAGAGCTGTACTCAAGTGAGACCAAGCTAGCGGATGATGCCCTCAACGCCATAGAGGCTCTGCCAACTCTTGACCACCTGGACACACTTCCCACCATAACAGAAGTTAAGTGTGCTATAAATGAACTTGCATCTGGCAAGGCTCCAGGTAAGGATGGAATTCCAATAGAGGTTATCAGGAGTGGGCAAGACACACTCACTATACAGATCCACCAGCTAATAGAGCTATGCTGGCGTGAAGGACAAGTCCCACAGGATTTCAAAGATTCGAGCATCATAACACTGTACAAGAACAAGGGCGATCGGAGCGACTGCAACAACTATAGGGGTATCTCACTGCTGTGTATTGTTGGAAAAGTATTTGCCAGAATTGTTCTGCGCAGACTTCAAGTCCTAGGAGATCAAGTCTACCCCGAATCACAGTGTGGCTTTCGACAGAACCGGTCTACCACTGATATGATATTCTCATTGCGACAAATGCAAGAAAAATGCCGTGAACAGAATCAACCACTGTTTATTGCCTTCATCGACCTCACAAAGGCATTTGATTTGGTCAGTCGTGAGGGTCTGTTCAAGGCACTAAAGAAGATTGGCTGCCCACCAACTCTTCTGTCCATTGTGGAATCGTTCCACACAGGCATGAAGGGTATAATCAAGTTTGATGGTGCAACTTCTGAAGAATTTGAAATCAAGAGTGGAGTTAAGCAAGGTTGTGTACTAGCTCCCACCCTCTTTGGAATATACTTTTCACTTCTACTGAAATATGCATTTCATGATCAGGATGGTGGTATATACATTCACTCACGCTCAGATGGCGGCCTCTACAATGCTCAGAGATTGAAGGCTAAGACCAAAATTAGGAGGGTACTGATCAGAGAGTTGCTTTTTGCAGATGATGCTGCAGTTACGACCCACTCTGAGGAAGAATTGCAATGTCTACTATCTGCATTCTCCAATGCTTGTTCTGAATTTGGTTTAACAATTAGCAAAAAGAAGACACAGATTATGTCACAAGGTGCACATGGGGTACCATCAATCTTTATTGACGACGCCGAACTAGAGATAGTAGACCATTTTACATATCTAGGATCAGTGGTAAATAGCAAATTATCCCTAGATCAGGAAATCAACATCCGGATTGGTAAGGCAGCAACAACAATGAACAGGTTAAGAAAAAGAGTCTGGGAGAACAGGAAGCTTACTGCCAAAACAAAAGTCCTTGTGTATCAAGCCTGTGTCCTTAGTACTCTTCTCTATGGCAGTGAAACCTGGACAACTTACTCCTACCAAGAGAACAACTTAAACAGCTTTCATATGCGGTGTCTGCGAAGAATTCTTGGTATTAAGTGGCAAGACAAAATCACAAATACTGAAGTATTGGAAAGATCAGGTTGTGTGACAGTTTATTCCATGCTTAGTCTTCGTAGACTTAGATGGATAGGACATCTTAGGAGGATGGATGATGGTAGAATACCAAAGGATATCTTTTTTGGTGAATTACAGATGGGTAAGAGATCTCAGGGTCGGCCTCTACTACGATACAAAGATGTGTGTAAGCGGGACATGATTGATACAGGCATTGATAATGCACATTGGGAGCAAGTCGCCGCTGAACGTATTGCATGGAGGGCAAATATCAGAAATGGAATAAAGTCAAAGGAGAAAATTATTGCAGAAAAGTCACACACCAAGCGTTTGAGACGTAAGATGGTGCATGATGGTGGAAATGACCATGTGTTCACATGCACCCACTGTGAACGGACATTTACAGCGCAAATTGGCCTTATCAGTCACACTCGCTACCGCCATAGTTAAAAGTTATTATGCCTTTTTAAAGCACAAACTATCGTCTGTCAAGACGGCAAGGTGCCAATGAAAAAAAAATAGCTAATGACAAAATACTATTAATCTATATATTATAACACACCACACAACACAACACAATCACTCAGTGACAAGAGTAGAATCAGGACCACAGACCTATGCAGACATGTGAAGTGTGAACAGGTAAGATAAGTCCTAACACCTATCCACATTCACTCTAGCTGGATTCTCACTAATAGGATATCTCCATCCTCTAACTAAAGATCCCGTGTAAAAAGATCCCATTGTCTAAAGATCCTGCTGTCCAAAGATCACGTTTACGAGCCCCCAATAAATGTCGTGTGTGTGTAAAGAATGACTGTCATATTAGTTACTTGTTCTTTTTACCACTTTAGTGTCATCCCTGGAGTGAAGAGAATCAACACCCACATTATTTTTAATTCAATATCTCTATTCTGGAGAAATCCAGCAGACTCCATCCACACCCTCCCTCAATCTGAAGACACCTTCCTCTCACTCTTACTCACCCCTGGATCATGCCCCCTCTCATTCTTCCCTAACATAACACACTTGACAACTCTCGCTTCAACAAATAAAAACAAGAAATTTATTAAACCAAAGAGTATATGTAGGAGAAGTGTATGTGTGTATAAGGTGTAGAATGTGTGACGGCTATTCTAAATCGTCTATAGACTCAGATGAGTGTTCAAGAGGATATTCATTCTCATCCCTGTGCTGAAGACACACCAGCACCATGTATCCCATACAAGTAGCCTCACCCAGGTGATGCTCCTCCGGTCACGTGAAGACTTCCTCCGTTGTCTCTGGAACCACCAGGATGCTTGGACACCCCTGACAAACACTGTCTAATTAGAGTCTGATTCACACTATGAACTTCCTCGGTTATTTAACGGATTGTTAATCAGGAAATTCTAATCCTATTGTCACTGTTAGTGGAGAAATCTAATGGATCTAGAGTCACTGGTTCTAAAGATTCCTCATATTAACACCACAATCTAACTGTTCTGGGTATCAGTATAAATTATGCAATGTTCTGACTGTTTATTGGATACATCTATCACTTGGCTAAACATCAATCTCGTCAACATGTCCTGCTCAGCAGAAGCCAGGTTCCCGCAAACCAACTTGGGTATATGCCCTATGTAGCGGCCTCTCAGCAACCTCTGTCATCAGATGCTGAGCCCTCCTTGTATAAAACTTTGAACCTGCTTCTTCATAGTGAATCATCGCACACTCAAGTGGAACACTCAAGGGGAACTGTACATGGAACCTGTAGAGCAGATAACATCATGGTGAGGGCAACTCAGTCCTGGCCAGAATTAGGCAAGTGTAGGCCAATAACAGCACTCAGATCTATAACAGAGATCTGATCTCTGTCATACGGCCAATAACTCAATCATATGATCTGAGACATGACAACACCAGGAAAGACTAAAGGAACGGGTAGAAACCCAGCAGATGCCCTACTGGAAGATCCTACCATTACACATTCCCCTCCTCCCTCTCAACCATCCTTAATCTCTCTAATTATTATTCCACTACATTGTCCTCAACTTCCCGAGTAAAATGATATATAACACAAGCTACTTGAAGCCACACAATAGAATACTAGTGCCGACGCTCCTATGATACTTTCTAGCACCGCACTTATAGAATATTCTATTACTAATCATAATACATTATATCACTACACAGTACTGTACTCTATTCCTAATCATACTCTTAAGTAGATATAATTAATTGCCTACCATAGGTCTATTCCTGTTGTTACTCGAGAAACTAGGCAATCCGATTGGATCTATGTCCGCGGATAACTATCACTACTAAGACAGCCAGTCCCTCTAATATAATACAACTCGGAATAATCCCAATCCTAACACAGCAGAATGTTTTTCTCGACTCCCTCTACCTGTTTACTGCACTGGGTTTTATATGGGTGCTTGAGTGAGTCACCAGAAAGTCCAGACGCCAATCAGTCCAGAATCTGGCTTTGTCCTCCTGTTTCCAGACTAACCAGAGTCAATTAGCTGTCAATTTTCCTTTTCATCTGGGGAGTTCTTTGTCTCATCCAACAAATATCCGGTTGTCTGTAGCCGGAGACCTTTCTCCCATTACAGAATCCTTCTGACCTCTAGCAGACATCTGTCCATACTTTCAACGGCCAACTCCGTTTTGTAGACAAATGTTGCCAATACACACCTCTCGAACAACATCCTGTCGTCAAACTGTCGACTGTGTGTAGACAACTCGATGTGACTCCCTTTGATCTCATACACACTGTCGACCAGGTGCAGAGAATCTGTACCGACGTATTTTCCTCAGTTTGTTCACCATAACAGAGTCAATTGTGTTAGCAAAATAATGTCGGGCCTGGTTGTCATCGATCGACTGGCAAGTTAATTTATCCTGTGACAATACCTCACCGAGCTGGCCAGCACTACCAGTATATCTACATACCTCACCCAGCTGGCCAGCACTACCAGTATATCTACATACCTCACCCAGCTGGCCAGCACTACCAGTATATCTACATACCCCACCCAGCTGGCCAGCACTACCAGTATATCTACATACCCCACCCAGCTGGCCAGCACTACCAGTATATCTACATACCCCACCCAGCTGGCCAGCACTACCAGTATATCCACAGATCAGCTAATGGTCTGAGCTGACGACATGAATACCACTAGAGAATGCGGCCAAAACAAGGACTCTTAAACCCAATGAATCAGCGACAATAGCCGAAACAGAAATGTTCAGGATAAATATCAATATGGCCACAACAGAACAGCAAACCAAACTTGCTAGGAGGCTTGCTTCCGGTGGATGGAGGGCAGCACAGTCAGATTTGTTGGTTTGTAACAGACTAAAGTGTATGCTTCGGAAAGTGGAAACTGGCATGTTCCGAGTGGAGTGGCCAGCATTGCTTGACAAGATGAAGAACATGAGCATATCATGGATTTTCTGTCTAGATCACACAGGTATGCGGGTCAATGAACAGGCTGATAGACTGGCCACTGTTGCTCTTCTGAGCAGAGAGGTACTTTATGATAAGGGTAATGTGGTGACGGCCCTCTGGGACCAGGTGGAGAATCCACATGAGCATTATCCTTGTTTGTAGAGATTGGTTCATAAGGGAGTGAGTAGAGGATCTGGAAGTCACTCACATGTAGAGATTGGTTCATAAGGGAGTGAGTAGAGGATCTGGAAGTCACTCAACATGTAGAGATTGGTTCATAAGGGAGTGAGTAGAGGATCTGGAAGTCACTCAACATGTAGAGGACAAACCAGGTAGACTTTTAATCAAATTGCTATTGGAACTCTTGGCTGGCTTTTGGAAAATTTATCCCCACACAATGTACTAAAGTTCTGTTGCACACACATCAGCTTTGACAAATCTCACACAATTTATCATCACGCAATGTACTAAAGTCTGTTGCACACACATCAGCTTTGACAAGTCTTACAAACATTCTCAAGATCCCCACAACTCACGCGTGCCACAGGATCCCAGCCAATGATCACTCCTTTATATCCCCAGAGTTTGTGTCGTACAACCTGGCCTACACGAAACCTGACATCCGTTGGCCTCGGAGACCGCACCTCAGTCGAACCTTATCATAAAAATTCACAAAAAAGAGATTATATAAATGCCAGCAGTGGCTATCTTGTGAAACTGTCTTGCCACTTCCTGTTCCCAGTACAGTTTACAACTGACATTGAAGTAAAGAACTCTCTTAATAACACCTGTTGTACAGTCTGCTTTCCCTTCACATCCTCTGTTTCTTTCGCCATTTATCCCCCATTGGGGTATAGGTTCTCAACCACCCACTCAAAGCCCTCCTGTCCTCAGCTATCCCATACAGCTCCGTCCATGCAGCTCCGTCCATGCAGCTCTGTTCATACAGCTCTGTCCATGCAGCTCTGTCCATGCAGCTCTGTTCATACAGCTCCGCCCATGCAGCTCTGTCCATGCAGCTCCGCCCATGCAGCTCCGCCCATGCAGCTCTGTCCATACAGCTCTGTCCATGCAGCTCTGTTCATACAGCTCCGCCCATGCAGCTCTGTCCATACAGCTCCGTCCATGCAGCTCTGTTCATACAGCTCCGTATTATCACCACCATTATCATGTGCCAAGCAGGTAAGCATGGGCAGTCGTGTTTTGCCATGTCCCACGATCACCAGAGTCATTGGATCAACTCTGTGTTCTTGTCTTAACCAGCCATCCAGATATTTACTTCTCTACCTTCCCTTTGTTCTCTTCCCCTCAACCTAGCCAGTTGTCACCATGTTCTCTAGTACATCCCTTCTCATAAAGTGTCCCAAAATTCTGACTTATCAACATCATCACTGTCAGAGTATTTTAAAACAAAAAGTAAATGACTCTTTACACGCCTGAAGGGGCAGTGGGCATATGCTGCTGGACTCAGACATTAGTTTTATTATTTACACGTCTGGTGACCAATTCTGATAAATGTGCCATGTTGATGGAGTAACCCTGGTAAATGTTCTACATTAATGGACCAATTCTGGTAAATGTGCTATGTTGATGTACCAATCCTGGTAAATGTGCTATGTTAATGGACCAATTCATGTAAATGTGCTATGTTGATGCTTTTATTTGTACACTTGCCATCCCTACAGTTACGTCAGAAATTAACATTCAGGATACACAAAACAATCATGGATATGACAGTCAAGGCAACACATCTAGCCTTGAAATGCAAGCTCAGGCTCTCCCTACACTCCTATGCTTAACTGTAAGGGTGACTTCAGGAAAGAGACATGTACCTGAGGGATAAACAAGACTAAAACAACCAAAGAGATGCAGGAATGAAATAATGTATGAAAGGTGAGAGATCAGACTGGCACAAGATCTGATGAACCACAACAGGAAATTCTCAATGTGTTGAAATGTAACATGGGCAAAATCAGAGGATTACATTAATCATGAGATGACCACAACTGTTGTACTTCTATACTCAAGGGAGAGTATGAGGTACAGCAGATGATGAGGGCATGGAGCCATGATTAGGCTATAATTTGCTAATCATCTTCCACTTTTGCGGTCAAGCGTCACAAGGGGAGGATAGTTGACATTCCAGCAACTGATGGGTGGCACTGGATAGTGTCAATCCATGTGATTGTACAACGTCTTTGACGTCGTCAATCCATTTTCTTCTTGGGCGTTCCCTTGCTCTCGTATCAGATCTTTGGTGTAGCACCAGTGCTGGTAGTTGATGATGTTGCATTCTAACAAGATGGCCGAACTATTTGATCTTCTGTCTTCCAATGTATGTGGCACAAGGTGTTGATCCCACTGGCTGTCTGATAACATCATTTCTTGCCTAAATCTTAATTATGATTCTCCCAACCACATGAATGAACCAGCCTAATGTATTCTAGTAAAACGGCAGTCAAATGTGACATGAAGCGAACATCTACATCACAGATAGAGCAACACTTTTATGTCACAGATACAGCAACACTTCTACAATCAACCTACTTCCAAAGTAACCTTGTGGGCTCTTGTGACGTAACACTTCCAAAGCTGGAGACTCCCCCAACTCTTCCTCCTCATCTTGTAAGGAGACTGTGCTGCCTGCTGGATTGGGGGGAGGGAGATGAGTCATTAGAAGGCTCCAAACATCCTCAAATATAGGGCTCACACATGAGAGCTATGGTCAGTCATTTTCTCTCTGTGTGTCTGCCTGTCTATCTGTTTGTGTGTGTCTACCTGTCTCTCTCCCCCTTTCTCTATGTCTGTTTTCCTGCATGTCTATATGTTTGTGTGTGTCTATCTGTCTGTGTGTACGTGTCACTGTTTTTCTCCCCTCTTTGTCTCTTCCACTCCCCCCCCCCTTTTACTCTATATATGTCTGCCAATCTGTGTTGTTTGTGTGGGTATGAATCTGTCTCTCTACCTGTCTCTCTCCCCTATCTGTCTCTCTCCCCTATATATCTGTCTACCTGTCTCTCTCCCCTATCTGTCTCTCTGTCTCTCTCCCCTATCTGTCTCTCTCCCCTATCTGTCTCTCTACCTGTCTCTCTCCCCTATCTGTCTCTCTACCTGTCTCTCTCCCCTATCTGTCTCTTCCACAATTCCCCACTCCCCCCAAAACTCTCTCTATGTATGTCTGCATGCTTGTGTATCTGTTTGTGTGTGTCTATCTGTCTGTGTGTATCTGTCACTCGACCTGTCACTCTTCCCTATCTGTCTCTTCCACTCTCTCTTTCTCTCTCTTTGTATGTCTGCCTGCCTGTGTATCTGTTTATGTGTGTAACTGTCATTCTGCCTGTCTTTCTTCATCTTCCTCTCTCCTGCCTCTCTTTCTCTTCCTCTCTCACTTCTCTTTCTCTTCCCATTTCTTCTCTTTCTCTTCCTGTTTCCCCCCTTTCTTGTCCTCTCCTTCTCCATGCTACCACTTCTCTAATATGAAACACTTATGTGGATGTTCATTATTATTTCTTTCCTGATGATTGCACTACACAGGGAGTTTACTTACTCCTCCATCCATCCACGTTCTGCCACACATCCAGGCACCAGCGTTGCCAAGATGTTGCCGACAAATATTTATAGTAGAAGCTGTACAGAGAACTCAACAACCTGAAATATCAATGACAGCAGCAATCATTAATCTGAAATACATCACTCAATGGATTTCAATATCAATGACAATATGACTGAATGATTTTAAATGTAAAAGATGATATCACTTAATAATGTGAAATATCAATGACTATCTTCTTCTTCTTCTTCAGCGTTCCGAGCCATTGAGGTTCTTTGCTGCAGATACAATCCGTCTCCATTCGTCTCTCTGGTTGACCTTCTCTTGCTAGTCGTTGATTCCAAGAGCTTGTAGGTCTGCATATATATTATCTCTCCACCGTCTTCTTGATCTGCCTCAGGGTCTACGGTCATTTATTTCCTGAGTGTAAGCGAGTTTTGTTTCCCTATTATCTTTCATTCTTTCTATATGCCCCAGCATTGTAGTCTATTAGCCTTCATGATACCAGTGATTAGCGGGGACTTAAACAGATCATAAATGTCTTTGTTACTTCTTCTTTTCCACTCTCCACTTTGTGTATCCCTAATGGGTCCAAAGATGCATCTTAAAACTTTGTTCTCAAAAGTTTGTAGCAAGGCTTCGTCTCCTTTCGTTGTACTCCAGGTTTCAGAGCCATACAGCACAACTGGTCTGATCAGTGTTTTGTATATTCTGATCTTGGTGTTACGAGATAGCGCCTTTGATTTTAGTAGATGTTGTAGTGCATAGTATATCTTATTTCCAGAATTGATTCTAGTTTGTATTTCTTCCCTTATGATGTTGGAGCAGTTGAAGGAGGTACCCAGGTATTTGTATGTTTCCGTTCTTTTAATGGTCATATTATCTATTTGTATGTGGCCAGAGTTTTTAGCCATTCCTTGTCTTGAAATTACCATATATTCTGTCTTATCTTGGTTGATAACCAGCCCCATCTGTTGGGCTTTTTCCTTTAAGTGAGTCAATATTTCCAATGTCTTTTGTTCATATTCCCCTATAATATCTATATCATCTGCATAACCAAGAAGCTTGGATGTTCCTCCAATATCACATTCCTCCTTTACCCTCCTTACAACTTTCTCTAGAGCCAGATTGAAGAGTAGCGGTGACAGTGCATCACCCTGTTTCAAGCCAGATGTTATTTGGAAAGGGTCTGATTTCCTGCCTTTATATGTTACTATATTATAAGTATCTTCCATGCATAGTCTGGTCATGTTGATTAACTTCCTTGGTATTCCAAATTCCTGCATAGCATTCCATGGACTATTTCTATGGACACTATCATAAGCCTTTTTAAAATCCACAAAAATGTTATGGAGATCTCTTTTATATTCCCAATTTTTCTCGGCTATTTGTCGTAAGATAAATATCTGATCTATTGTTGATCTGTTTTGTCTAAAACCCGCCTGGTAGTCACCTAATATGTATTCTGAATATAGTTTTAGTCTATTTATTAGTACTGCGGATAGTATCTTATAGCTTATGGACAGGAGTGATATTCCTCTATAATTTTCACACTGGAACTTGTCTCCTTTCTTAAAGATAGGTATCAATAATGACTCTTTCCAGTCACAGGGTAATTCTTCAGTCCTCCAGATTTTTATTATTAGTTCGTACAGCTTTAGATGTAATGCATGGCCACCCGCCTTTATAAATTCAGCAGCAATTCCATCAGCCCCAGTTGCCTTATTGTTTTTAAGTCGTGTGATTACATATAGGATTTCTTCGAATGCAGGTTCTTCAATTTGTGGTTCACACGTTAGAACCTCTTCCTGTGGGAAAGTGTTACTTGGAGCTTCACAATTGAGTAATTTAACAAAGTATTCTTTCCATGTGTTGCACATTTCCTCATTGGTATTTATCATATTCCCATTTTTGTCTTTTAAACCATGTGTGTTGTGTTGGTGCCCTCGGTTCATTGACTTCAGTTCTTTAAAAAACTTTATGGATTTGTTTTTCTGGTGATTAGTTTCCATATCTTTGATTATATTACTCATATATTCTTGCTTCTGCTGTCGAACTATTTTTGTAGCCTCTTTACATTCATTTCTATATTGCTCTTCCTTTTGGATGTTGTTGATGTCATTTAGCCATAGCTGTCTGGCATTCTTTTTCCTAATGACTGCTTCTTCACATTTTGGATTGAACCATCTGTTCTTTCTATGCGTGGTTAACACATCGAGACATTCTTCTGCGGTAGATTGAATTGTATTCGTGATGTTCAACCAAGTTTGGTCAACGCTTTCCTCCAACGGGTTTTGTAGAATTTCAAGTTTACATTTTATTTCATCTGCAAATTTCTCTTTGACTGTAATTTCTTGTAGTTTTTCTCTGTTATATGTTGGATGTAACCTTTGTAGTTTAGCATAGAAAGCTCTCTTAAGTTTTATTATAAATTTTGCCCCAACGAGGAAGTGGTCGCTGTGGCACTCAGCTCCTCTATAGCTTCTAACTTGTTGTATGTTTGATGCATTTTTGTTGTTAATTAAAATATGGTCTATTTGATTATAGGTTCTCTTGTCACATGATTTCCAAGTTTGTTTATGTATATCCTTTCTTTGCAGTCTGGTACTGCTGATTTGCAGTCCTTTGGCTTCTGCTAGGTTGATGACTCTCCATCCATTATCATTTGAAGTTGTATGTAGGCTTTCCATACCGGCAACTTTTTATGAGTTTTCTCTCTACCTATTTTTGCGTTGAAGTCTCCCAGCACAATCAGGATGTCCTGTTTGGGGGTTTCTTCTATGACATCTTCCAAATCATTATAAAAGTCTTCTTTATGACAATATCTCTGAATAATGTGAAATATCAAATACAATATCACTAAATAATGTAAAATATCAAAGACAACATCACTAAGTAATGTGAAGTATCAAAGACAACAACACTGAATAATGTGAAATATCAAAGACACTATCATTGAATAATGTGAACTATCAAAGATATAATTGAATTTTGTGAAATATCAAAGACAGCATCATTGAATAATGCGAAATATCAAAGACTACAACACTAAATAATGTGAAATATTCAAGACAAACAACACTCAATGACCTTAAACATCAATGACAATATCACTGAATAATGTAAAAATTCAAAGAAATATCACTCAACCTGAAATATCAATGACAGTATAGATCAATAATATGAAATATCAATGACCATATGGCTCAATGGCCAATCAACTTTTTAGTTGCAGGTCCTTTAAACCCAGCATACATCGGCTTTTTGTGGTTTTCTAGAGAATTTTACAATCAGTAGCTTGCCACTGCTTTCTGAACTGCTGACGCTCATATCGTTGTGAAAATAATGCAAAGTAATCTGCAGCTGACTTCACACCTGGCATATCGGAATGATGAAACTGTGACCACAATCCCTGAGCCATAGATTCCAATGACCAATAGAATACAACAGCTATATCCATTTTAGATCACTGTGGTTGAATGAATATTCTGCCTGCTTTGCATTCCAAAGGTTGTGCGTTAAATTCCAGACTCTATCGTTTCACAAGAGCAATGTTCGCAGAGACACCCACAGGTCGTCGCTGGAGCTACGGAGTTCATGCTTTGTGTGACACTTATGGCAGACCGCTCTACGGAAAGGGACCAAGCCATATGGGATCAAACCCGGTGCAAAGAAACTCGCCTTTAAACCTGAAACTTGAAGTTACATTAAAAGAACATGACAGACTGGAAGTAAAAAGAGAAACAAGTAACGGCATACCTCTGGAATGATGCATCTCGCTGGGCCGCAGGAACGGACATCCGACTGGACAAGTAATACTGAATGGGTATGGCAAGGACGATGACCAGGTAGAGCATCCCTGACCTTAGCCCAAAGTCCAGTAAACCTGGCATGGCTGAAACAGTGCAATGACATCAATTACAGGATGTCAGTACATCAACATCAACTACAGGGTGTCAGTACATCACCTACAAGATGTTAGTACCATGACATCAACTACAGGATGTCAGTACATCAACTACAAGATGTTATTTCCATGACATCAACTACAGGATGTCAGTACATCAACTACAGGATGTCAGTACATCAACTACAAGATGTTAGTACCATGACATCAACTACAAGATGTTAGTACATCAGCTACAGGATGTCAGTACATCAACTACAAGATGTTAGTACCATGACATCAACTACAAGATGTTAGTACATCAACTACAGGATGTCAGTACATCAACTACAAGATGTTAGTACCATGACATCAACTACAAGATGTTAGTACATCAACTACAGGATGTCAGTACATCAACTACAAGATGTTAGTACCATGACATCAACTACAGGATGTCAGTACATCAACTACAGGGTGTCAGTACATCAACTACATGATGTCAGTACATCAACTACAGGATGTCAGTACATCAACTACATGATGTCAGTACATCAACTACAGGATGTCAGTACATCAACTACAGGATGTCAGTTCATCAACTACAGGATGTCAGTACATCAACTACAGGATGTCGGTACATCAACATCAACTACAGGATGTCAGTACATCAACTACAGGATGTCGGTACATCAACATCAACTACAAGATGTCAGTACATCAACTACAAGATGTTAGTACCATGACATCAACTACAGGATGTCAGTACATCAACTACAAGATGTTAGTACCATGACATCAACTACAAGATGATAGTACCATGACATCAACTACAGGATGTTAATACCATGACATCAACTACAAGATGTTAGTACCATGACATCAACTACAAGATGTTAGTACCATGACATCAACTACAAGATGATAGTACCATGACATCAACTACAGGATGTCAGAACATCAACTACAGGATGTCAGTACATCAACTACAAGATGTTAGTACCATGACATCAACTACAGGATGTTAGCACCATGACATCAACTACAAGACGTTAGTACCATGACATCAACTACAGGATGTCAGTACCATGACATCAACTACAGGATGTCAGTATAATGACATCAACTACAGGATGTCAGTACAATGACATCAACTATAGGATGTCAGAATGCTAATTTAGGGACAGTTTGATTGGTGAATCATCTGGGAAGACAGAGCATTGATGCTCAAATCCTTTCAGATCGTAAAGCGGGAGGGTGGGGGGTGGTAGTAGAGACTGTCCTGACTTGGGACTAATTTACCATCTCCATGGGGACAGTAGTGCTGAGCTTATCTGTCATATGTTGTACTTTGTGACATGTTGTATTCTGTGATATGTTGTACTCTGTGATGTTGTACTCTGTGATATGTTGTACTCCGTGATATGTTATGTTCTGTGATAAGTTGTACTATGCAATATGTTGTATTCTAAGATATGTTGTATTTTACAAAATGCTATAATCTATGATAAGTTGTACTCTGTGATAAGCTATAGCCTGTGATATGTTGTACTCTGGTCAGGAAATAAGACATCTCTTGACTACTGAATGCAAACTCCAGACCACCATGTAGGAAGGCTAAAGCACTAGCCATTTGCCGCAATGGCTCCATACACCAGACCTGCTGGAAATATAACGACATTAGACAGCATTTTTACAGCGTAAATAGCCACATTCCCAAATAACAATGCGGCTTCCATTGATGAGTCACAATCCCAAATACAAATGCGGGCTTCCATTGATGAGTCACATTCCCAAATACAAACACAGGCTTCCATTGATGAGTGACATTCCCAAATACAAATGCAGGCTTCCATTGATGAGTCATATTCCCAAATACAAACGCAGGCTTCCATTGATGAATCACACTGCCAAATACAAACACAGGCTTCCATTGATGAGTCACATTCCCAAATACAAATGCAGGCTTCCATTGATGAGTCACGAAAAGCGGAAGCTGGCATATTTAGCTGTATGCACATACCAATATACACAGGGCATCAGCAGCTAGCTGGCCAAGCCGTCTGCCTCACACGCCGAAGGTTGTAGATTCATTTTCAGGACTCCAACATTCGGTCACCAGTGCAATTTTTTCAGAGATTCCTGAGGGTTGTCGCTGAAGCTACAGAGTTTGTGCTCTGTGCGACAATTTCAGCAGGCCACTCTGGAAAGATAATCAACCTTATGGGATAACACCTGGTGCAATGAACTCTAATTATCTCACCTATATCTATATAGTAATATACTCCAATGGCATCATTAAAAGGAGCAATCCTTTTACCTTTAAACCATTTAAGCCTATATATATATTAGTTTACGCAGCCTTGACCAATAACAAACATACCTTGTGTTGTGAGCTTGTCGCTGTTTGATGCAACTATTGATTTTTTAAAGCAGACCTGGCAGGTGACACAACGTGTTTGGGGGGGCCTTGATCAAAATGATAACTTTGTCTGCAAATAAAATAACACAAACATCTTATTACCTGGACCATTTCAAAAATAAAGTAACACACACATTGTGTTTATTGTCTGGACCATTTCAAACATAAAGTAACACAAACACCATATTATCTGGACCATTTCAAATACGAGGGTAAGTTAATAAGTAAGTCACAAATGCCTGTAGAGAAATAACTAACTATGATAACAACATGAAACCATTTTATTTGTATACATACATTGTCCCTTTATTTCTCAACATAATTTCCACTAACACTGATGCACTTATCCCATCATTTTATCAGTCCCCCAAACCAGCTGCATAAATCTGCATGCCCTGTTTTCATTTACCTGAAATCCCACAGAACTGTGTGACTTACTTATTGACAAACCCTCGTAACTTTTTCTACCCAACTATGCACCGCTTTACAGGAAATTGCTAGGGGCTAAGTCCATTGAAAACCCACCTTGGCAGGAAACATTTCACGAATGATGCCGAAGTTGAATGTGAAGTGAAAAAGTGGTTTAGAAAACAGGGCACACAGTTCTATGCAGCCAGTTTGAGAGATCTGATAAAACGATGGGATACGTGCATCAATGTTGGTGAAAATTAAAGGGACAATGTATGTATACAAATAAACTGGTTTCAAGTTGTTATCATGGTTAGTTATTTTCCTACAGCCATTTGTGACTTACTTATTAACTTACCCTCGTATAAAGTAACACAAACATTGTATTGCCTGGATCATTTCAAACATAAAGTAACACAAACACAGTATTGCCTGGATCATTTCAAACATAAAGTAACACAAACACAGTATTGCCTGGATCATTTCAAACATAAAGTAACACAAACACAGTATTGCCTAGATCATTTCAAAAATAAAGTAACACAAACATCATACTGCCTGGACCATTTCAAAATAATATGGGAAAGCTGGTGCCCAGTGACCTAGCAAATATGACGGTACTCTCTGTATGGGTAGGTGGAAAGGGATGTTGCCTTTCGAGCTGACGGGACATTGCCTTTCGAGCTGACGGGACATTGCCTTTCGAGCTGACGGGACATTGCCTTTCTATAAGAATGTGCTCTATAGGTAAGCCTAGTAGAAGAATAGATAAACCTTATGTTGAACTAAAACAGAAGGTAAACTGTAGACTGAGTACAAGTGCCAGTTGTAGACTAAGTACAAAAGCCAGTTGTAGACTGAGTACAACTGCCAGTTGTAGACAGTAGAAATCCCAGATGTAGGCAACTGTACACAGCTAAAGTTGTGATAATGTCTGAACATTTCTAACTAGTGGAGTGAAGGTTCTCGGACAAAGGTTATCCAATAAGAAGTCATGGGTATACAGTGCCATTCATTTACAAAAGCCAACTTTGTGCAAAGACATGACAGTCAGTTCAAAATTACTTTGGTAGACAATTCAAATTAATGTGTGAATATGTGTGTTTTATATTTCTGCTCGAAGGATTTATCTCGTTTTAGTTTATGTTGTGTGATTTCTGTAGTATGTACCTTACGAAATGCAGTGAAATATGCCAGACAATAAATCAAGCAATCTATTATTTGTGTCTTCATTATTCAAATACACATTGTTATGGTTAACAATCCCTTATCTGGAGTCAACTGCACAGAACTGTCGGTTGGCAGAATATTCCTCTATAGTGGAAGAATGGAAGACAGTAGGGAAACAAAACTCGCTTACACTCAGGAAATAAAAGACCATAGACCCTGAGGTAGACCAAGAAGACGGTGGAGAGATAATATATATACAGACCTACAAGTACTTGGAATCAACGACTGGCAAGAGAAGGTCAACCAGAGAGACGAATGGAGACGGATTGTATCTGCAGCAAATAACCTCAATGGCTCGGAACGCTGAAGAAGAAGAAGAAGTAGAAGGAAAAGCATGATGATGATTTGAAAAGACTGCAGGATCTGGACTATCTTATGCCTTAATGTAGTCACTGGAGAGTCTTCTCCGTGGTTATATGTTGTGTTTTGTGTATGTATTTGTTTGTAGATGAAGGCTAGTCGCAGCAACGTCCTGTATGTTTCGCAATTTTTTTCTGTAAAGCTGGATTACTTTGTGTTATTTTATATTTTTTATATTTTTGTTATAACATTTAAACTATACTATTGTGCTATATGTACATATCTATTTCTAGGTTATTTTATGATTTATATTTTTCAGTTAAGAATTTTGCATGCAGATATTTGTTACAAAAGAGTTAACATTTATTGATGTAATTTTTTTTATTTATCTTCTCGGGCTGGCAGAATGGTTTAATTAACTTATCTATATCTATAAAACAGAGTGTATGTGACTTTGTTTGTTTGTTTGTATTGGATGCGTTCGATAACGGTACATCCGATTGAGATGAAATTTTCTACACGTCTTCCTTTCATTCCTGTGCAACCGACTGTAATAGTTTCTTAGTGTAAAATCTTCTACTTATTTAATAACATTTACTTTTTCATTTTTCATTATATAATTTCTATATAGCAGGGGGACTTCACTCTAGAAAAGTTATTTCAAGGGGCATAACTTTTAATAACATTTCTATATACTTTATAGTCATATTGTTGGACTTACTTGCACTATTGTTAAACTCTTTGTCTATAGTTATTTTCAGGCATATGAGTTATAATAAATAATGATATAATCTTTAAGGTATTTTCAAAGTTTTCATAAAAATAATGCATAATGCATAACATTGTAACCCATCTTTTTCTGCTTAAAGAACTTATCAACTGTCATGTCGGTGATTAAAAACAGTTTTCATTAAAAATAATGGATGGTGTGTGGAAGGACATTCTTTTAAGTTACTGTGCGCCAGGAGCTGGGCAAAACCACGCCAGGTCAGATAGATAGACAGACAGACAGATAGTCGGGAACGGAAGCTTATTTGACTACTTATATGAATTAAACGACATGCTCCCCACCAGGGACTGGGTGAAGCCGGGCCGGGTCAGACAGACAGACAGATAGACAGACAGACAGTCGGGAACGGGAGAGCTTATATGACTACGTATATGAATTAAATGAGATGCTCCCCACCAGGGACTGGGTGAAGCCGGGCCGGGACAGACAGACAGACAGATAGTCAGACAAACAGATAGTCGGGAACGGGAGAGCTTATATGACTACGTATATGAATTAAATGAGATGCTCCCCACCAGGGACTGGGTGAAGCCGGGCCGGGTCAGCCAGACAGACAGACAAACAAGCAGACAGACAGACTGATAGATAGATAGATCCCCTCCAGGGCCTGGGCGAAGCCGGGCCAGGTCAGCTAGTTCTATATATATATTGCAGGCCCTCATATGGACACCGATATGGAAAAGAAAACGGGGACTTCTGCCCTATGCACCGCCTTGGGCTCAAGAGGAAAGACTAACTAATATATTGCAGGAAATGTTATCAACAATAGAAAGATAATGCAGTGTATAGTGAACAGATCAAGGAAATGTAAGTACATTTTCATTTTTTTGGAGGGAGGATCATTTAACCCTTTAAATATAATGTCAAGTTAGGCCTCGCTGCTCTGGACGCAATGATATATGACACTATGTTGTCCGTTTAAAGATAAACAAGCCACAGTAACAGAAGGCACATAATACACAATTGGCGGCCATTTTAAATTGTTAATTAGGTCACAGCACATCCTATTGAAAAATAAATATTATGTCAAGTTAGGCCTCACCACCCCGGACGCAATGATATATGGTACTACGTTGTCCATTTAAAAATAAACAAGCCACAGTAATAGAAGGCAGAATTTCTCAGCTTCCAATTTAATGGGCCACGATAAAATCTCCCTTATCTCCTAGGTCATAATTACATTTCCTGGTATTAAATTACGTCACCAAAATATTCATAACTCCGCTTAGAATTAACAATAACTCTTCGTTGAGATACCGTTGGATTCGTCTTGTCAAGCTGTATCCAATTGTTATGATTTCATAAGTAAAAACCCAATTTTTAAATATTTACCAAAATACCTATGATATTTATTTACAAAAACCTGCACAACTGAACAGAACCTGAAAAATTATTTCCAACTTTAGGATACGTTATTCAAGTCTGCTGTCAATTCTAAGCAGCGATATCTAGATTTTTGTGTCAAGTTCTATAATAATAATATTTTTATAAAAGTATTAAAAGGAATATATTATATTTATATCAATATAGGGTACTTCAATTTTAATTCACCGCAAACAAAGGGAATTCCAGGGCACACTCATATCCTGGAGTCCCCTTATTTACGCTGTATCTCGGTGTGCATGATCCTTGACCGGAATAACGTTGTCGGTGTGCAGCAAATGGTTTAGTTATGTGTGTGAGTTGACCTGAATATTTCAGTGGTTGTATACTCTTGTGCACACTTAGGGGCTGTTATTGTGTGCTAATTTGTGACCCTGAAAAGGGCCCGTTCCGGTTAGGGTTACACACACTGTGTTAACGTTCGTCGCTCCTTTTTCGCGCCATGACATGCACTGAAAAAAACTTTAATTGAACGGAGATCCCCTGCCAGTACTATATATAGCTCCTAACTATGCTATATATAGCTGCTAAAGCTAAATATAGCCTCGTGACGTCTGTTGCGGTGAATTAAAATTGAAGTACCCAATATAGAACAGAGGAAAACTATTATTATTATTATTTACTACTAGAGTATTTGCCGGTCTCTCTGGCCGAGGGGTTACACCACTTTCTCCGTAATCCCGTTTATCACGCAGAGTCTCGTAGCGGGCGAGAACTGGGAGCGGTTCGTCCCCCGCTGGTGACTTGCGGGATAACTGAGCCGGCCGCTCAGAAGCAGTGGCAAACTACTGAGCGTAATCTTGCCAAGAATTAGAAATCAACAGACAGCTGAAAGATGCTGCTGTTGATAGTGATGTCCTGTAACGGATATGCAAAACATTTTTATTTTACTAGAGTATTTAATTTAATAAACAGACTGAATGAATGAAACGTGAACTGAACAGTACTCAGTAGTGAGTGATTAGTGAACAGTGCGTGATGATCAAACATCTCCAATTCTAATCTATTTTACACTAAACACGGAGTAACACTAACATGCTTCTAGTTCTAGTGTTGCACACAAGACACTACTGCTCTACGACAAGCGGCTGTAGTCAGTCAGTCCTGTAGTTTACGTGTTGAGAGTTGAGGCTGTGGTTGTTGTTGTTGTATCGAGCGAACGGTTGGCGGCCACGACCACTTGTAAACACAACCTGCACTACGGCTGTCGTAAAACCACCGCGGGGACAAATTGTATCTATACCACCTTAAATATTTTAATTAGTGAGACTAAACACTTTAATATCTCCTCGAAGTTCAATCATTCTGGTTATTATAGCAATAAGTAACAGATTTACGACATTTCTATTGAACGTCTGATCTATGACCTTTTCCCTTTGACCCATGGATGTCAATAGCAGAGCAGAGCTGAACCGACCTGGTCCAAGTCCAACATTCACTTAACTTAACAGTTAAAAACTTAATATACAATATTAACTTAATGTAAACTGTTTCCAAGCAGGTAACGATTGTTTGTGGATAGATAACATTAGTACATTAACACTGAGCTATTATTTACTTGCATAGCATTCAAACCGCTGGATGGAACTCTTCGCCGGCTGCTGAGGATGGGGACTGAGCGCTTATGGAAATGCCCTGAATGCTGTGATGTCGGTTTCTAAATCATCAATCAATCATAAAAAGTATAGTACTATAGTCAGGGCAGGAGTGGAGTTGGCTTGTACTTTTGTTTTTGTGTGTGTACAGCACCCTCAACCAGTTGCAGTTGTGAAAGATATGCTAAATAATTATAATTATAGTTATAATAAATTGTTATCACGTCTTAATGATCAGATATGACTGAGCTCCCGTATGACAGTGGAGGGTATTACCTGCATTCTGTTAGCGCTGAATGTTGGGATGTCAGGTCTTAGTCAGTATTCAGTATGAGTAGTCATGACTGAGCTACCCTATGACAGCAGACGGTTTTGTTGCTTTCTCTTAGAGCTGAATGTTGGGATATCAGGTCTTAGTCAGATATAACTAAGCTACCGTATGACAGCAGATGGTACTACCTACTTCCTGCTAGCGCCGAATGTTGGACGGCACTCACCAAACCCGACACCCCATATTGTGCCAACGGCTTCGGGCGGAGGAGTGCAACTGGGAGGGTACAACCATACCCTAGTATGAGGAAATGCAACCTAAGACTAAATGTCATGGCAGGGCAGACCTAAGCCTTGGTCGGCAACTGATCTAGGATCGAAGCTCCGAGAGGCGGACAGTTAGAGACTTGCTTTACTGACCCGGCAGCTTCGGCAGCTTGTCTTGTTCCAGATGTATTGGTGTTATCTTTCCTCTGGTGTAAACTAGGCAGGCCAAGAGAGGGATCATGCTGCATGGGCAACACATGGTCTCTAAATTCAGCCCAAACTTTGTAGAACGGAGAGGTATAACTCCATTTTACAGACTATCATCTATCAAGACAGTCAGGTGTCAGTCATAGTTATATGTTAACTGTTTTAGTGGCAAACAGAAAGCAGGTTTGGACCAAACATGGTACACATCAAATTAACAAATAATGTACATTTCCATTCACTGAGCATTGAAATTGTGGAAGATACCATGAAACAAAACAAATAATATGCCGACCCTAGTTATGTGATATATCATCCTACTGTTCAAATGGTTCTATATATATTATCCTTAGGCACTGAATGAGTTAATTAAATTATGTGCCATCTCTAAGTCTTTTGAGTGATCTTTTATTGTCTCTTAGAATCCCTCCCTTCTCTAAGTCTCTTGACTGATCTTTTGTTGTCTCTTAGAAACTCTCCCTTCTCTAAGTCTCTTGACTCTCTTTTGTTGTCTCTTAGAATCCCTCTATTCTCTAAGTCTCTTGACTATCTTTTGTTGTTCTTAGAATCCCTCTATTCTCTAAGCCTGTTGACTGATCTTTTGTTGTCTCTTAGAATCCCTCCCTTCTCTAAGTCTATCTTCTCTAAGTTTCTTGACTGATCTTTTGTTGTCTCTTAGAATCCCTTGCGATGTTATAGTTTGCAATGGTTATTATTTCTAGGAGACTCCTGTGGGTCATCGCTAAAAGCTACGGAGTTCGTGCTTTGTGCGACGCTTTCCGTGCTGCGGAAAGAGACCGAGCCATATGGGATAAAACCTGGTGCAATGAAGTCGACCCTGTCGACTTTTAAGCGACATTTTTTTTTTAGTCAGAATGAATGGAAGTGTCTTGTTACAAGAAGTTATAAAGTTAGACTACCAACAGCATTAGGATTTGATGGATTAGTGTTCCAGGCCTCTAGGACAATATGGGTTAATATGTATCGAGAGACCTGGATAGAATGAATTAAGTTAAACCACACAGTGTGAACAGAAGAAGGGAAACCAACTTCTAAGAAATAGTGGGTCACAGTGACAGCTGTCATGAGATAGTTGACTGTCACTGCAATTAACCCAAGGTTGATTTTCTCGGCATTTCAGTAGTTTGCCATTGCTTTCTGAATGAGAAGTCAATGTTTAAGTCCAGCTGACCGGTATGTGGATGGGACCCACTATCTCACCATCAGTGTACAGGAAGTTTAGGCTTGGCACAATATACCTCTCGGCCACCAGACCTCTAACTAACTAACTTACCCTAAACTAAACTAACTAACCTAAACTAAACTTAACTAAACTAAGCTAACTAACCTGACCTTACCCTAAACTAAACTAACTAACTAACCTACCCTAAACTAAGTGAAACTGAACTAACTAACTAACCGACCTTACCCTAAACTAAACTAAGTAACTAACCTACCCTAAACTAAACTTACCTAAACTAACTAACTAACCTACCTACCTTACCCTAAACTAAACTAACTAACCTATCCTAAACATAACTAAACTAAACTAACTAACCTACTTTACCCTAAACTAAACTAAACTAACTACTAACCTACCTTACCCTAAACTAAACTAACTAACCTACTTTACCCTAAACTAAACCAACTAACCTACCACACCCTACCCTAAACTAACTATCCTACCCTAAACTAAACTAACTAACCTAACCTACCTTAAACTAAACTAAACTAATTAAACTAGCCTAAATTAAACTAAGTCAAAATAAACACTCTCAGAAGGTCAGCATGACCGACTAGATAATCATTTTTAAATATCTGGTGTGCTGATGTCGAGGTAGTGGTTTCAACTCTTTCACCGGTAAGTTGGACTAAAATGTTGACTTCTCATCCTTGACTTGAGGACGTAAATTATAAGTGCCTCTGAAGTCAGATTGGGTTCGCCTGATGGTGAGTGACACTGGTAATAGACAAAGCTAATCCACACGCAAAAATCAGTCCATTGCACTAGAAGTAGTAACTCGTGTATGCACTACGCTTGAGTTCAAAGTTAGCGGGTGCAAAAAAGAATATCTACACACACAAAAAAAAACTTTCTCAAACAAAAGTGACACTAACATCTCAGAAATAGTGGGTCACTGTAACCACTGTCAGTGAGATAGCTGACTATTCCAGGGACAAGTAACAAGTTATACTTACAAATCAGGCCAGTGTACACACATAGGTCATGTTATAAAAGAACCATGTTTAGCTACAGGTCGGCTGTCTTGGCATACTGAACACATTGCCAGTCTGGACTTCATGTAGCAGGTAGCAGTTTCTGTCTCAGGTAGTTGTTATATTACATATAACAAGTTTACAATTATTTTACTTTTTTTTATTTATATTTCTTAGATTTAGTGTAACTTCTATTTGAGATAGTAATTATTTTGTCTCTGCACAAGGACATCATCTGCAAATGTCAGTATCGTTCCAATCCCAGGTGCTTCAATGCTTGAATTCTTGCTCGTGTATACATTGAATAAATAATAAATGTTTGCATATCCTTTACAGGACATTGCTGTCAATATCAGCATCTTTCAGCTGATTGTTGGTTTCTTGGCAAGATTACGCTCAGTAGTTTGCCATTGCTTTCTGAGCAGCCGGCTCACATACCATGTAAGTTACAGATGCGATTTGAACCACTGCTGATTCTCACGGTCGTCACATTACTTACAAGAGTATACGAGATTACGGAGAAAAGTCGCTAACCTCTAGGCCAGGAAGCCGGCATACATTGAATAGCACAGGCAATATTGCAGATCCTTGTGGTCATACCGGGTAATAATGCACACCTCCGAGGTCCATTAACCTAGACGGAGAGAAACCCTATGAGAGTGCTGGGTAGCTGCTATCCAATTCATCACCCAGGGACTAACACATGTCTCGATAAGAATGGGCATTAATATATATCTGACTCTGTTATATTTGTTCTCAACCAGTGCTACTGCAATTGTTTCCTGTCTAATCTGGAACCTAATCTTTTCATTAGAGACAGAAATCGACAGACGCATTGGAAAGGCAGCCACAACATTCTCCAGGCTAGCTAAAAGAGTTTGGGAGAATAATAACAGAGCGTACAAAAGCTCAAGTATATAAAGCTTGTGTTGTTAGCACACTACTCTATGGGTCTGAATCCTGGACCCTGTACTCAAGACAGGAAAGGAAGTTGAATTCCTTCCACATGAGATGTCTGAGACGTATCCTGGGCATTACATGGAAAGACCACAAACAAACAAATAGGTGCTTGAAAGAGCAGATATTACCACAGTGCACACCCTCCTCAAGCAGAGACGCCTCCGGTGGCTGGGCCACGTATCTCGAATGGAGGATGAACGTATTCCCAAAGATCTCCTTTACGGAGAACTAGCCACAGGAAAGAGGCCAACCGGAAGACCCCAAATGCGATATAGGGATGTGTGTAAACAAGATATGAAAACCATTGGAATAGATCCAGACACATGGGAGAGAGTTGCAACAGACAGATGCTCCTGGAGAAGATATGTACAAAACGGACTGGTGCTCTTTGAGAGCAATCTGATCCAACAAACTGAGGATAGGCGGCACAGGCTCAAGGCGCAGTCACTTACTGCGGGACTTGCCTCGTCTTACAGATGCGGAAACTGTGACAGGGATTGTCACTCTCGCATTGGACTATACAGTCACCAGCGGTGCACTTCCCAAGTGGCACAACTCTATAGTCCTACAGGACTGAAAGAGGCCTACTACTAATCTGGAACCTCTCATAAACATCACAAGCAAATGTTGCTCTGTCTATCTCAGATAGTTGGTATATTATATTTTACAGCTCGGCTTTCTTGGCATACTAAACATATTGCCAGTTGTGACTTCATGTCATAGATAGCATTGGTACTCAGCTCTTTCTATCTCGGATAGTTTTTAATATTACATTTTAAAAGTTGTTGGTTATTTTCCTTGTCTGAATAAGGGTTATTCATCCCAGTTAAGGATTATTCACCATGTTTTTAGGCAGAATAAAAAAAAAAAATTCTGGCTCTGTGATGAAGGAGTTATGGTTGCAATTCGTAATCCCGCATAGCGTGTTCGAAACACATCTGCAAACTATTTGGTAGTAGACCGCTTTGCGTTGGTTTTCATACAATGGTATGAGAACCAGTAATTAAGAAAACAATGGCAAACTGCTGAACGTAAACTTGCCAAGATATCACAAACAGCCAAAAAATTTTTGGTTTGACTGCGACGTCCTGTAAAGAATATGCAATTGACTTATGAACTTTAACCTGGGCTTGGACCCAGCCTAAAGCGGGTACCTGGGAATGTCTAGGGAAGTAAAGGGGCAGGCGTGCCATTGACCTCGTCACCAGCGGGATGACGATTGGTCTGTAGCAATATGGAACTAGCACCATATACCCACTAGACCTCCAGGAATGTAAACTGGGTCCTTGATTGGTTTGTTTACTTATATTCTATGATGCTGGATGGACCCCAGGCGTCATCATCATCATGTGCTCTGCCAGCTGGCGTAGGTGTTCATGTCTCTCCACAGATCTCAGTCCTTGGTGTCCTGCATCAACTCTGCTGATAATATTCCTTCATGTCACCGTCTCATGCCATTCAGCATCTTTTCTCTTGGTCTTCCTTTTTTCTCACTGATCTTTCCAGTTGTCAGTGTTTTCCAATGCCTCTTTTCTCATCACATGACCAAAAAAAGCTGTTTGTCTCTTGCTCATAGTTGTATATAATGTTCTACTTTCATTAGCCTCTTACAGGCAATCGTTGTTACTCTGAATAAAATTAATGTTATGGTAGTAAAACTATGGAAATATAAACAAACAGTACAGAAGACATGCTTTGTTTTCCATAATTGTGTTCTGTAAAGCTACATTACTTTGTGTTATTTTATATTGTTTAGATACTCTGGCAGTCCAAGGAATTCACAACATTTGTCTCAGGAACCACATCTCCAATTCTTCCAAGTTATTCCTAATTTATTCATTCACATTTTGTGATTCACCGCTATACAGCAAAACAGGTTCTATGTAAAATTTCAGAACTCCTTTTCTTATATTCAATAACAATGACTTATTGCATAAGATATTTTTCATTTTCTGAAATGTAAAAATACTATAACTGAAAAAGAAATTATTTTCCTATTGCAGGTGATAACATTCCATGGATTGTCTAGATATAGGAGCATCATGAACTCTTCGTGGATAGCATGTTTGGGTTTCAGAATTCTGTGACCAAGTTTGTTCATTGAATTTATAATTGGCCAATTACTTTTGGCAATAATCTCTGCCGACACACAGAGTCGTAAAAAAAGTCACCATAAAATATCTTCATTTATTTGGACTGTTGATTGTTTATACTTATAATTTCAAATATGTCAAACCTGGCCACAATTGTGCGAGTTCTAGAAACATACAGAGGAAGGGACAGAGCTCTCCGTCTCACATCTTATATTGGTATGGTCTTGGCCGGAGATGGAAAAACTTCTGCTCAACTGAAATGGAGGCTGATATCTGGAGAACTGAGCGCTTGTCGAACAATTCTCCGCCTGTTTGATGATTTGCCGATGTTGCTGAACAATATGTCCACCAGTTTTGGTCTGAAGGTACAATTTTCTGTTTCTGTTACTGCTTATTGAGTGTATAGTACAAGCTGCTTGATGTGGCTCACATTCCCAAATTCATAATCATCATCATGTGCTGTGCCATTAAGTGAGTCGATCATGGTTTTAAAAGGCAAGAGGGTCTACTTCATTGCATCAGGTTTCATCCCAGTCGGCTTCATCTCTTTTCCCAGGGTGTCCTTCTGAAAGCTTCACACACAACACAAACTTCTGCAGCTTTTCTTGTTCCAGATGTGTTGGTGCTACCTTTCCTCTGGAGTAAACTAGTCAGGCTGAGAGTGGTATCATGCTGCATGGGCAACATATAGTCTCTACAATTCAGCCCAGGCTTTGTGCCATGAAGAGGTATAACTTCGTCCCTGTTCCCCCTCATGGGTTGTAGTTATTACACCTTTTTTTGAAGGACAATGTAACAAACTATCGTCTGCCAAAATGGCCAGGTGCCAGTTGCAGTAATACTTCATATACCCAAAGAAGGTTTATGCTAAGAAATGTGTCTGTTTTGGAATTATCTTTAGAATTCAAATTAACAATTGTTTGTATCATATTTCAGGAAAAAGGAATTCTTCAGCCACTGGAGTTTGTAATTAGTCTGTTGAATCAGTCATACTATGTGATAGACCATATAGCCTGGCTCCAACAGAAGCAGATTTTGAAAGGCAACAGTGCTGTGTTTTCATTGCTGGGAGTGGCCAATTGGGCACTGTCACTTCTTGGTGAGATCATCAAGTAAGTTGAATGCAACAAAAGAAACATCTGTGGGATGTTTCCCCAGAACATTCTGGTGTGGTGGGAAACGAGCAGGTGGACAGATTGTCTGGGTATGCACTGCTGGGTTTGGGTATTGATACATGATAAGTCAGATGTGGTCGGGGCTCTTTGTGTGTATATAGTGCAGAAGAACAGATAGATCATCACGGCCTGGAGAGAAAGGTGCAGCAGGGAGTGAGTAAAAGACCTGGCTGACACTCTGGACTATGAGAAAAGGCCAGACGGAGACATAATCAGACTGCTACTATTAGTATTAGGACTCTTCACTGGCTGTTTAAGATGGCTCTCTTCTGTTCATTGACTTTACCTTCTGTTCTTACCCTTGTCTGTTCATTCTCCTTATCTTATATTCTTACCCTCTTCTATTAATTCCTCTGACTCTCTTTTATCACTTGCTGCTGTTAATTACCTGCGGCGGGGTAATTGAAATGAAGTTTTCAAGCCGTCTGCCTCGCACTCAGAAGGTTGTGGATTAATATTTAGACTGATTCAGGTCACGAGTGCTGTGTACTGCAGGACCGCCCCCTTTCCCCGGTGATCATCACTGCAGCTGTGGAGTTCATGCTCTGTGAGATGTATCTCAGGGGCCCAGTGGTCGTCACTGCAGCCGTGGAGTTCACGCTCTGTGAGATGTACCACAGGACCCCCCGGTGGTCGTCACTGCAGTCGTAGAGTTCATGCTCTGTGAGATGTACCACAGGGGCCCAGTCGTCATTACTGCAGCCATGGAGTTCATGCTTTGTGCGACGCTTTCAGCAGGCGTTAGTTGATCTGCTGAGAAATACAGTTAGATGGTGTTACACCCGGTGCAATGAAGTCAGTCCTAAATGTCTTTTAACCCCTTGTTCAATGTCCTTACCTTTTGTTCTTATCCTCTGTTGTTAATTGTTCTATTCTTATCCCCTTCTGTTGTTAATTGTTATGTTCTTAACCTCTTCTGTTGTTAATTGTTCCATTCTTATCCTCTTCTGTTGTTAAGTGTTCCATTCTTAGCCTCTCTGTTGTTAATTGTTCTATTCTTATCTTCTTCTGTTGTTGTTACATTCTTATCTTCTTCTGTTGTTAAATGTTACATTCTTATCCTCTTCTGTTGTTAATTGTTCCATTTTTATCCTCTTTTGTTAATTTTCCATTCTTACCCTCTTCTGTTGTTAAATGTTCTGTTCTTATCCTCTTGTTGTTAAATTTTCCATTCTTATCCTCTTCTGTTGTTAATTGTTCCATTCTTACCCTATTCTGTTGTTAATTGTTCTGTTCTTATCCTCTTCTGTTGATAATTGTTCCATCTGTATCCTTTTCTGTGGTTAATTGTTCTATTCTTATCCTCTTTTGTTGTTAATTGTTCCATTCTTATCCTCTATAGTTTGTTTATTTTTGTTCCATTGTTATCATCTTCTATTGCTAATTGTTCCATCCTGATCTTCTTCTATTGTTAATTGTTCTATTCTTATCATCTTCTACATTTAATTGTTATATTCCTATCCATTGCTGTTGTTAATTTCTCCTTCCTTCTGTTAGTTCAGAATGGCATACATACTGCATGATAGGTGTCTTCAAGTTAGGTGTCGTAATTGTCAGAGTCTAGAAAGGGGACAGTGATGCAGTGACATCGTTACGCCCGCCAGGCGACTTAGCTCCCAGCAGGGATGCAGCAACTTCGTTACGTCGCCAGGCGAGTAATAGTTACATGCCTGCAAGATTGCTGGCTGACGAGCGACCAGCGGTCAGGCAAGGACGACGCAAGACGCACGCATGCCTCGTGAAGCCACCTCAGGTGGGAGGCAAGTTGCGAACTAGCGGCAGACAGCTCTGGGACTTCGACTCGGACAGACGTATGATGAGAGAAAGGCGTTGTGTGGTTTTCTGTGCTTGAAAGTCGAGTGTCTGGACATCTTGAGTGTTAGACTTGTGAGCTGTATTGTGGATGTAAGTGGATTGAAGTATTACGTATATATTGTTGTGATCATCGTTCTGTATTTAATATGTGAATAAATCCATTGAACGGTGTGTCGTTGAGTCTTACGTCAAATCACGTTGTACTTGTACTGTCTCACATGTGTTAGGTTAGCGAGCCAAGTTTAAGACCCTGACATGTGTGGACGTGGGGGCTCGTCCGGCTTTGAAATGAACGTGTTTATGTGATTAACGATTTAAAACTAGAGTTTGTGAACTTAGAATTTGTGTCAAACTTTATAGTACATGTAAATGTGATCGTGGAAGGCTCATTTTGATATATTACTACATTATTTAAACATGTGTAAGACTATTTGTAAACGTACTGTGCATACATATTGTTTGATCTTGTAAGCGTGTAAAACATTTGTGATTTGTGAAACTTGTCACCGTTTTGACCTTGTCGACATTGTGATCTTGTCGCCATTGTGACCTTGTCGCCATCTTGTAAACTTGATGTCTATGTCCTTACTGAATGTCATCTTGATGTAAGTGATGTGTCATCAATGTTGTAGAGTGTTGAGATACATGTAGATTGTCTTTGTGCATTGAGTTGTGGAAAGCAGAAAGTTTTGGAAAGAAAGTGACTTGTGTTTTGAAAAAAAAAATTGTTGACAGACAAACTTACGACCTACAATTACACTCAACGCCATACAAACCTAATCAATACTTAGTGACAAGCAGGCACACACCAACAAATAGACGCTAATTTATTTTCCTCCAAAAACAAAGCAGGTTTTCCGTACCATCCGAAACCTTGCCGTAGAGGTCATTTGTGTTTTCGAAGTAGCGACCCTACAGTTCCTAGCCCGATTTCCAACCGTTCTTCACCGCATCCAGGGCACTTGAGTATATTTTTCTTTTATTTACTTTAAGGATGCAATTTTAGGCACGTATTGTCAATATAAATCAATTGAAAATTGTTCATTACTAACCACTTATAACATATTTTGTGTGGCTGGTATTTCATTGACATTTTTCATCATGTCTTCATTATTTGATTTCATCGATATGGGGATAAAATTACAGTTGACAGGTGATGAATTAACAAAATGGAGTGAGAAGAAATACTCTGAATACCTACTAGTACAGGAGAAAGCTACTGAACGCGATGAAAGAGCAGCAGAACGGGCTGCCAAGCAAGCAGAAGCAGAACTGGCTGCAAAGACAAAGCAAGCCGAATTAGAAATGGCTGCAAAGCAAGCCGAATTAGAACTGGCTGCAAAGCAAGCTGAGATAGATAGTGAGTTGAAGAAGGCAGAAATAGCAGCTCAGAGTAAGAGAGAAGAACTGGAGTTACAGTTGAAGATGAAACAACTTGACACTGAGACTGCGATTAACAAAGAGTCTAAGAAATCTGAGAGACTGGAGAAAGAAAACCAGTACAAGAAATATCAAGGTATTGTACGTAATTATACCTCGGGTGACTGCATCGCAGCCTTTACCCAAAATTTTGAAACGTTAATGGAACATTACCAGGTTCCACTGTCTGAATGGAATATTGTTTATATGAGGAGTTTATCAGGGGAACCTCTTAAAGTCATTGAAACCATCCCCAAAGACTTCAGAAAAGATTACCATTATCGGAAATCTAAGATTATGGCACATTTTATGTTAGATGAGGCAGGTTACAGAGAACAATTCAGTAAGTTGAGCCCAAAACCGACTCAAACGTTCTCTGATTACCTCTGCTTAGTCCGAGATATATTTACCAAATGGACTTCAGCAGCTAAAATTGACAAAAATTATCAGAGACTAGAAGATCTGATCATTAGAGATAAAATCATTTCATCCATTCCATCAGCATTTTCAAAATTTTTGCAAGAGAATGAATGCACTAGTGTAGATGAGATTGAGAGATGTGGTTCGGTGTATTACACAGCCAACAAACATTGTTTTGCCAGTGAAGCTACTGACATAAATTTTGTAGCAGCGGCTAACTATGACAAACCCTATAGTAGGCAGAAACCTCATAGGCCTACCTCTGAGAAGTTTAACCACTGTAGTTATTGTAAATTTTCACATCATCAGGGGGAAATGTGCGATAAGCACCCAGGATATCATACTTACCTTCTAAACATGGTAAACAGACAAGATAAGGAGCGTAAATCCTTCAGAAGTTTGCGTAAATGTTTCCTCTGTAAGGCGTACGGACACCATCGGAAAGATTGTAAAGGCAGGCAAATGACCAACAAAGCAAATGCCGCCTTGTTTGATAGTTCGTCGTCTGATGAAGAACAGCCAGAGAAACATCCTGTGAACTCAGCACAGGCTTTTGACATGTTCAGCGCAAATAAATGCTCTGTTTGTAACACCTTTTATGAAGATGGTATTTTAACATGCGGTCACGCCATCCCTATTGCCAATGAAGAAGCTAATTTGGTAGTAGATTCAAAAGGCAGGATAAACGTCCATCACGGATATGTGAATGGCAAGTCTGCTACAGTCCTTCGTGACACGGGCAGTTCACTTATTGGTCTGAAGAGAACGTTCATAATGCCTACAGACTATACAGGCAGGCACGTAACATGCAGAACATTCTCAGGCAATATTGAGAAATACCCACTAGCATGGGCATATATTGAAACACCTTTCCTCACTGGGAAAGTAAAGTGCGCTGCATTAACAAACCCAGTGTGTGATGTAATTATTGGAAATTTACCTGAGGTGAATGATAAACCTCATGACATAACATCTCTATGTATTGATGATAATATAACATCACCATCAAATGTCATCATTGATAATGTCACACCACCTATTGATTGTATGGTAGCTAATGTAGCACTAACATCTCATGACATCATTGATAACATTGTTCCATCACCATCTTATATCATTGAATGTGTGAACGCAGTAACTAGATCTACTGCTAGAGTGCAAGATGAAAGTAATCAAACTGAGGCTATACAAATGCTTAGCCCAGTATCACTACCTTCTAACACCATGAAGGAAACGTTTGTAACAGCTCAAAAAGCTGATCCTTCATTGTCAAAATACTTTAATCTGATCGGCCAAAAGCCAAAGGTAACCAAGAATGCAAAATGGCATTTTGCTGTGAAAAATGATATACTCACCAGGTATTATACCAGAGGTGACAACACCACAGAGCAAACTGTTTTGCCAACTAATTATCGCAAGCAAGCCTTACATCTTGCCCACGATATACCTCTTGCAGGGCATATGGCATACGTTAAGACCAGATCAAGGTTACTGACACAGTTTCATTGGCCCAAATTTTGCAATGACATTAAAGAATATTGCAGAAGTTGTGACACCTGCCAGAAACTGATAAAAAAAGGTAAACACCCACAGGCAAAGTTACAAGTTACTGACTTAGCCAGTCGACCTTTTGAAAAATTATCTGTCGACATAGTGGGCCCTCTTAATCATACAACAACTAGAGGGAATAAATATATTCTAACTGTCATTGATCAATGTAGTCGCTGGCCAGAAGCTATTCCGCTAAAGAACATAACTGCCAATGATATAATGGAAGTGTTCTTCCATATTTTTTCTCGGATAGGTTTTCCACATACTATCCAATCTGATAGGGGCACTCAGTTTATTGCCGCATCTACCCAAGCTTTCACCAAAATGTTGGGAGTGAAGCAATGTTTCAATTTCCCCCACCATCCTCACTCTAGTGGAGTAATAGAAAAATTTAACGGGGATCTAAAGCACATGCTTGCAAAAGTAACGCAAGAGCACCCCAATAACTGGGATGTATATCTACCAGCTATTCTTTTTGCTTTTCGCGAGGTACCTCATTCTAGTACCGGTTTCTCTCCTTTTGAACTTATCTATGGTGCCAAACCACGTGGCCCATTAACCATTTATCACCAAATGTTAACTGACTCTACTCCAGTACTTAAACCCATATCATCATACTTATATGTTACATCTTTGTGTGAAAGAATCATCAAATCGTGTATTATTGCAAAGAATGCACTAAAATTATCTGGTGCTACTTACAGACAGTATGCTGACAAAGGTAACAGAACAATAACATTGACACCTGGACAGGACGTTCTTCTTCTACTACCTAGTGACAGACACTTATTGACTGATTCTTGGCAGGGACCTTTTAAAGTGACGAGACAGATTTCACCTGTAGATTACGAAATCCAAATAAAAGACAAACACAAAATATTTCACATAAATATGCTAAGACCATACCACAACAGAGACAACGAACAAGACGATACGACAGCTTGTACAGTGATAATAGATCACGAAGATGACGATGCCAGTGACGAAATTCCAACACCTGCATTAGACACGACAAACTGCTTGAAGGAGTTCAAAATCAACCCAAAGTTAACTCAAGCAGAGACAAACAGTTGCAAACAGCTTATACAACAGTACAACACCATCTTTTCCAACAACCCAGGACAAACAGAATTAGTACAGCATCACATCACACTCACATCAAACACACCCATAAGATGCAGACCATACACCATCCCATTACATTACAAAGAACAGTTACATCAGGAGATCATCAACTTAGAGAAAAACAACATCATAAGACGATCCTAATCAGACTTCTCATCTCCAATGGTCATAGTACGCAAAAAGGACAATACAATAAGACTGTGTATCGACTATCGAAAGCTCAATAAAATAACTGTTCTAGATCTTGAGCCAATGGCTAACTCTGACGATCTTCTGACAGAACTGACAGACGCTAGGTTCTTTACGAAGATAGATATGACGAAAGGATATTGGCAAATAGCGGTAGACGAACAGAGCAGACATCTGACAGCATTTGCCACACCTTGGGGACTGTACGAATGGTGCAAACTTCCATTTGGGCTAGTCAATGCCCCAGCAACCTTTGTACGTATGACACGACTTCTCCTAGTAGACATTCCTAACATAATCTGCTATATAGACGACATCTGTGTTCACACAGAGACAATGACAGAGCACATTAAGACGTTAGAGCAGACATTTGAACGTATTAGACAGCACGGACTGACGGTAAAGCCTGCGAAAGTAGACATAGCCTACCAGGAAATATCATTCTTGGGGTACAAAATATCCAATGGCTTTGTCATGACAGACGATAACATTGTGTCCAAGATACTAAAACTCTCACTTCCGACTACAAAAAAAACAAGTCAGAAGTTTGTTGGGACTGATAAATTATTACCGGCAGTTCATTCCTGATTTTTCAGAACTGACCGAAGTGTTTACTAATTTACTAACAAAAGATAAGCCAGAGAAAATTGTAAACAATGAATGCCTAAAAATTGCATTCCATAAAGTACTAGCATGTTTTTCTGATAAGAGTTTAAATAATCTCATCTTGAAATTGCCCAACCTCCATTTACTTTTCAGATTGCGTACAGATGCTAGCTCCGTGGCGATTGGAGCAGTCTTGTTACAAGAGTACAATAACATCCTCCATCCCGTGTACTTCGTATCAAGGAAACTAAAACCCAGAGAACGGGCTTGGTCTATACCTCAGTTGGAAGCCCTAGCTTTAGTGGTGGGTATAACTAAATTGTCCAGATTTCTTCTAGGACGCCATTTCATCGTGGAATCTGACAGCAGCCCGTTGCGTTTTATAAATTCAGGAGTACCTTCAAATCATATGGTAGCGCGCTGGTCTCTTAAACTTCAAGATTACAGCTTTGAGGTTCGACATATCCCAGGCAAAACCAATTCAATTGCCGATCTTTTGTCCCATTGTCCGACCGACCCAGTAAGCACCAATGTCTGAGTGCAGTGTGTACAAATACACTCAGACCGACACAGCCACTTATCAGTGAATAATTTTTTTCTATTCACAAAAAGCTGTGTAATGTCTACAATGTGATGTGATAGGGGTTACTCCCATTATATATAGTGTTCTTATTTTAATAATTCATGTAGTGATTGTCGTGTATAATTGTGTAGTGTGTGGTAGAAAGCGACCTTTATTAATTGTATATATTACGAACAAAAACAGTGTCACATTCGCTCAGAAACTTACCGTAAGCGAACTATCCAAGTTGACAGTGACATCTGCGTGTGGAACATTCCAGAGATATTTTAAAGACGTGTGTGAACGTGCAAACTAAACATTGACAGCTACTCCATTGCAGTCAACCGAAATCCATAATGTTCGGTAGTGAAACATCCAACACATGAACAGTCAATCGTAATCCAGAAGGTTTTGTAGTGAAACAACCAACACATGAACTGTGAGAACATGGTACTTTCCGTAACTACATCAGACCGGAACAAGTGTGTGCTACAAGCTTCAACATCAGCTGATTTTAATGTTCGTGTGTACTTCCGGATTAGTTAGAAATTTAGAGCAAAATTAGCAGACGACAAATAAAAGTTTAAAAAGCTATGACGATTCTAAGATCTTTAGGAATCAACAAAGTTAAATATACAAATTGTGTGTTTATATATTTCAATAGTGTAATCTTAGAATCATATCTTGATTAATGTATTAATATTACCGACTTTTTCTCGTTAATATGAAGAAACGTCAAGCGATGACGCTAAGAAATAGAATAATTATTGTAAATTATTGTATTTCATTAATGTTGAAATTATTCCCCTTTCATTTATTTGTTATTACATCATTACACAAAGGGCCATAATTTGAAATGTATATTCTAATGTGTTGTGTATACACATATGTTGCCAGATTGTTGACACAACAGGTAGCCATCTACTGGGCATGGCAGAGTGTTGCCGACATTGCAGACCAACACAAGAACTCCTGGCCAAATAAGGTCGGGGTGTGAGCGTTTTATACGACTTATGTAAAGCCGTATTTCAGTCTAGCTAGATGGTTTTTGTTTCAAGAACCATATTATTACGTTTTTTTTTTAATGCTGCGAGGTAGATGCGTGAAGCTGGTACTACCGATCTGACTGGGTCATTAATGCAATTGAGGTAATCAGCCATCGAGAGGATGAAACCTGACAAGTGTTAAAGGTTGAACACCACATGTCGTTAAATGCAACTTCCATTTCTTATATATTTCTATGGCATATGTGTATTTATTTGTATTTTGATACCAATGTATATAACAATTGAAGGGTCGACTCTGACAAGGTTAGAATATTAACCCAGTATGTACATATATTATACATGAAAGATGACATCTTTCATGAATTTGCCGGGGGAGCGTGTCAGAGTCTAGAAAGGGTACAGTGATGCAGTGACATCGTTAAGCCCGCCAGGCGACTTAGCTCCCAGCAGGGATGCAGCAACTTCGTTACGCCGCCAGGCGAGTAATAGTTACATGCCTGCAAGATTGCTGGCTGACGAGCGACCAGCGGTCAGGCAAGGACGACGCAAGACGCACGCATGCCTCGTGAAGCCACCTCAGGTGGGAGGCAAGTTGCGAACTAGCGGCAGACAGCTCTGGGACTTCGACTCGGACAGACGTATGATGAGAGAAAGGCGTTGTGTGGTTTTCTGTGCTTGAAAGTCGAGTGTCTGGACATCTTGAGTGTTAGACTTGTGAGCTGTATTGTGGATGTAAGTGGATTGAAGTATTACGTATATATTGTTGTGATCATCGTTCTGTATTTAATATGTGAATAAATCCATTGAACGGTGTGTCGTTGAGTCTTACGTCAAATCACGTTGTACTTGTACTGTCTCACATGTGTTAGGTTAGCGAGCCAAGTTTAAGACCCTGACAGTAATGTTAAGCAACTGGTAAATAGTTAATATGATATATTTTATGTTTTCATCTCAGATCTCATGATGGTTATTATTAGTGATAGATAATGTTAGTTGACAGGTAAATACTGAATACGATACTTAATATATGTTTTCATCTCACATCTCATGATGGTTAATATTAGTGATAGATAATGTTAGTTGACAGGTAAATACTTAATATGATGCTTAATATATGCTTTCATCTCAGATCTCATGACGGTTAATATTAGTGATAGATAATGTTAGTTGACAGGTAAATATTTAATATGATACTTAATATATGCTTTCATCTCAGATCACTAATCAAGTTGCGCAGACTCCAAGCACAGGCCAAGAGACTACGCAAACAACAAGATTTGGATAAGAATGAGTAAGAGATGTGCTTGAGCACACGTTTACTGTTTTGATATGTCTTTGTTTGGTCTCTTCTTCTTCTGATTTAGCGGCCTGCATGACTACTTTTTTGTCCTGAAGAAAACATTGTTGAATGAGATATACGTGATCATCATCATCATCCAATAGAGAATAGAGGGTATATTTCAAATATATAGCCAGGGCATTTTGTCAGGTCTTGATCAGATGTGACTGAGCTGCCGTATGGCAGTAGATGATATTACATGCTTTCTGTTAGTGCTGAATGTTGGGCGGCGCTTACCAAACCCGACACCCCACATTATGTCAACGGCTTCAGGCAGAGAAGCACAATTGGGAGGGTACAAGCCTTATCATAGTGCGAGGAAATGTAAAATAAAGACTAAATGTCATTGCAGGGCAGACCAGGCCTTAAGCCTTGGTCAGCAACTGGTCTAGGATCGAAGCTCTGGCAAGCAGAGAGCATTGATTTGCTGATCCGGCAGTTTCTACAGCTTGTCTTGTTCCACATGTATTGTGTTAACCTTCCTCCAGAGTAAACTAGGCAGGCAGAGATAGGGATCATGCTGCATGGGCAACACATGGTCTTCACAATTCAGCCCAGGCTTTGTGCTATGGACAGGTATAACTCCATCCCTGGTCCCGCCACCGGTTATAGTTTTATTATGCGCATGTAGCAAAATATTGAAGCACAATGTAACAAACTATCGTCTGCCAAAATGGCCAGGTAACAGTAACCAGGGCAAAACTGTCTACCTCATCCCATAGAAAACATGGCTGCAAAACCCATCCGATCATGAACATGTCTAGATTTGCTGGAATATGTCTCATTCTCTCTATAAGCTCCTCATGGGTGATTTTACAAAATTTTTCTAGTCTTTAACTTCCACACGGGCACAAGTTTGTAGTTTATTAGTAACTCTTTTTGTCATTCTCCTTGTTTCTGGTGATCCATACAGAGGTACTGATTTAACATTTGCTAAGTTTGGTGGTCGTCTTCTTCTTACATGTCGTGTGGCATTGGTGATCGTGTCTGTCCACAGCCTTCTGTCTCGTGTACTGCCAATCTTCTTATAGTCCATGCCGTGTGGCATTGGTGATCATGTCTGTCCACAGCCTTCTGTCTCGTGGGCTGCCAATCTTCTTATATTCCATGCCGTGTGGTGTTGGTGATCATGTCTGTCCACAGCCTTCTGTCTCGTGTACTGCCAATCTTCTTAGTCCATGCCGTGTGGCATTGGTGATCATGTCTGTCCACAGCCTTCTGTCTCGTGTGCTGCCAATCTTCTTATAGTCCATGCCGTGTGGTGTTGGTGATCATGTCTGTCCACAGCCTTCTGTCTCGTGTACTGCCAATTTCTGATGCTGACTTTCCTCCATGCCATGATGTCTGACTGTCCTACATATTCTCTCTTGGTCTTTCCCTGCCCCTCTTCCCTTCCAGCTTTCTTGTTCTGAGTTAAATATTCTAAGTTTGGTGCTACATTGTATTTCATCACATTATTTTGATTTATCGTTATCTTCACAAACAGAACTGACTCGGAGTCATCACAAAATATTGAAATCAAGGAAAATCTGAAAAAACTGTCTGCGGAGCAGAAAGACCTACTACTGCTGCTGGTTCAGTACGGAGCAGATTTCACCAATGCTGTCTCTTGGTTGCCCCCTGGTATTCTTTGGGCACAGAAGCTCCGTCCTGCCACAAATGGAATTTTTGGAATAATTGCTGCATCTATCATGTTGTACCGTAACTGGCCTTCCAGTACAACAACATAATGTTGGACTAAAGGTTGGCTGTAGTTTGTTTGAGTGGAAATATAAATTTGGATTGTATGTTGGTTTGGGTTTGCTGCCTGAAATAATGGTTTGAATGTTGACTGTGCTTCCTTGACTGAAAATGTTGATTGAATGTTGACCAGTCTTTTAAACCTCTCAGTATACAGTGAGCCACTTGAAGTGGCTCACAATTTGCTCCTAGTTTTGCCTTTGAGTGACCCCAATAGTTGCCTATGGGACACCTTTGGAAAAGATGGAGAACTGGCTTAGTCTTCCAACCAAGGCATGGTCAAACTGTGGTAGCAGACTATGGTCTGAGGTAGATAGCAGTCAGCAGGTAGTTTTTGGTTACATAGTCTCAAGTTAGTAGACAGGAGCTGTTTAGAGACAGTGGCTATGGTCATGGCCCAGTATGATCTCTGCCAAGAAGGAAAGCAATGGCAAACTACCTTCTTTACTGATGCCTAGTAAATCATGATTTTATAGAGAAACATCTAATGACAGTAGAAATGTGGTTTCTAAGGAAAATACAAAAACTACCATGGACGACTAGAAAAATGAATGAGAGTTCTTCAAGAAACAAAAACTGTAAACTGTTTAAAGAAATTAGACATTAATAGGCAGTTGAGATTTGTTGGGAATGTTTTGCGGAGACATAAACATGAAAACAGTGATAAATGAAGAAGAGGAGATGTCACATTATCCAGAGAGGACCTATAATCAGACAATGGTTTTGTTTGTTTTTTCTTGAGCACATTCTGTATATGTATTTGCTTGCGTACTGCACACTTAACTACATTACCTTTTATTTATTTTATTTAAAAACATCTGCTGTTTAAGATTTAATAACATGATTTAATTGTTAACAAAAGGTAACAGTATGGCATGATGTCACTTAATGTTCTGTGAAATAGGGCATGTGATAATAGACATATGATTAGGAAATTGTATGAACACCAAACTACATTTGTATTTGCAAAGAATATCATGGATTCATTCAGTAGCATGTCCTTTGCAGAACCTCGCTCCCATAACAACCTTTTGGAAAACCTCTCGATCATAAACAAGATGTCCTGCATCCGATACATCCATCTGGAGATCATCCGCCACATCTTGCACCCATCTTCTCTTTGGCCTTCCTCTCTTCCTAGGCATATACTCCTCCATTATTGTTCTCTCCAAACTTTCGTGACGTTTCAAGTGACCAAAATATTTCAATTTTCTTTGTTTTATCGTCTTTAATAGCCAACCTTCTTCAGTATTCAGCTCTTGATGTATGTTCTTTTCTTTACCCAAGATATTCTTAGAACTCGTCTATAACATTTATATTCAAAGGGATTTATGCGCTGTTCAGCATACCATGGATAGACAGATAAATTAATGATCAAGTCCTACAAGAAGCGAATAAAAACCGTAAACTGATTAGAGAAATTAGACGTAGATAAGTCAACATTTTTGGCCATGTTATGAGAAGAAATAAACTTGAGAACTTGGTGACAACTGGCAAGATTGGGGGTGATTTGGAAGCAGACCGCTTCGTGTTGATTTCAATGGTATGAAAGCAATGGTAAACTACTAAAAAAAACTAAACTTGCCTAGTAAATAATAATCATCAAGTACCATGCCAACTGGCTTAGGCGTTCATGACTCTGATCAACTCTGCTGCTGATATTCCTTCATGCCATTGTCTCAATCCATACAGCATAATTTCTCTTGGTTGGCCTCTGCCTCTTTTCTCCTTAATCTTTATATTCATCACAATATTCTCCAATGCCTCTCTTCTCCATTATGATTTTGCCATCAGTAGCTGGATGATGGTTTGGCGTCACTTGTGGCTCATGACTTCCCTACCGAATGAGGATGTCCTAAGACAACCATTAATGTTGTTCACTGCCTCTGATTTGTGACTATTCATGAAATCCTGGGAATATAATGTGGTGGTTTCACTTAGCCTTCCATATCCACATGGGGTCTTTTACCTCGGCCTTTGACAGCTATTTCCACCTGTCAGGACAAGTGAGTGCCCTGCTCTGCTCAGCTGCAGAGTTGTCCACTTATCCTGGTGGATACTCAGTAAATCACAAACTAATAAATGCTGGGGTTGATTACAGTGTTCTGTGAAGAATATGCAACTAACTTTGACATCTCTGGTAGGGATTTATAAACTTGATTATAATAATCTTGTGGGACCAAGCAAGTATATGTGATAGAATATAACCCAAATGGACGTTACATGCTGCACAACTGTAACCCATTTATATGCGCACTGTTTTATACTTAATCAGTTTTGGCATGTCAACTTGACACAATGTCACAGACATATATTTTTGTATACTCCTCAAGAATGAAAATATAATATCTGGAATAACTATAATCGCAGTGTTTTTGTTTTTTACTTGAATACTTTTGGCTGTCGGCTTGTCGCAGAACTGACTGGATTGCCTTATGCAGTAATGTGTGGCTGCTGGTTTTCTAGTGACTGCCGCTTCCATCAATTATGAACTATTTTTTGTGGAAGACTTTTGTGTTGGCATTCTGGCGGCAGCATTATGCACAGTGAAATGCTTTTACATCTGTCCGCAGTTGTTTGTAGCGTAACTGCATGTTCGGAATAATGGCGGTCGGCTTGTCGCAGAACTGACTGGATTGCCTTATGCAGTAATGTGTGACTGCTGGTTTTCTAGTAACTGCCGCTTCCATCGACAATGAACTGTATTTTTTGTGAAGGACTTTTATGTTGGCATTCTGACGGCGGCATTATGCACAGTGTACATGTGCGGGCTGTTGGTTCGTCGAGACTCCTATTTTTTTTCCACTTTTCACATGGGGCAGTGAGGAGTATTTTGTGTGATACTCACTTGCACAGGAACGGAGCATAATGGGGACGACCCGTTGCAGTGAAGTTGGAACCGCGACTAATGACTAATAATGACACTTTTGGTTTGTGCATGTTTTCAACTCCCTCCCTCTTACTTCTACTTCACTCGTGTGTGGAAGATTCTGCACTTGGATTCTGCTACCAGAAATAGAGCATGTTTATGGACTAAGCTTGAGTTCAAAGTGAGTGAGCGCAGAAAAAACAAACTTCGAGAAAAGGCCAGACAGGCATATAATCAGACTGCTACTGGTACCATCAGTATTGGGACTCTTTGCTGGCTGTTGCAGATGAGGAAAGAGAATGTATAAGAATGTCCCGATTGCTGTGATGTTGGTTCTTGACTCAAGTCAATTATATTTCCTTGACTTAATCAAACAGACAGTTACACATATAGATGTATACAGCATGATTGCACGTGATAGTGAGTAGCTTTCTAACACTCATCATCATGATGTGTCATGCCGATAAGTTTGGGCGGTCAAGGTTCGCCCTCTCACATGACCATCAGAGTCCGTTCTTGTCCCGATTATGCCATGAGGTCAAGCCATCCTGGTATTTATCTGTCTTGCTCTTTTTTCATCAATTTTACCAGCTGTCATTAAATGTTCAAGTTTATTTTTGCTCATGACGTGCCAAAACTATGTCTACATTTCTCTAAAGCAAATTACAGTTTTTATTTGTATTGTCTCTTCTTGGTTTTTCTGTCCATCCAAGATATTTGGTAAAACTATCTTGGAACAGTCATAACATCTGATGGGAAGTGCCTTGAAGAGATTAGAAAAAGAATCACTATGGCAAAGGTAGCTGTTTGCAAAATGGAAAACATACTGACCTACAAAAAGATGTCAATTGCAATGAGAAAAAGAGTGTTGAAGTGCTACATAGAACCTGTATTTTTGTATGGATGTGAAATGTGGATGATGAGCAAACAAGCTGAAAAATATCTATTGGCAGTGGAAATGTGGTTTCTGAGAACAATGCAAATTCCATGGACAAACAGAAAAACTAATGAGCAAGTCCTACAAGAAGCAAATGAAAACCGCAAACTGATTAGAGAAATTAGACACAGAGAGTCAAATTTGTTTGGGCATGTTATGAGACAAATAAATTGGAGAACTTGATGATAACTGGCAAGATCGAGGGGAAGAGAACAAGGGGAGGGCAGAGAAGTAAATACCTGGATGACTTGACCACATGATATGGTCGAGACAAGAACACAGAGCTGATCCACAACTCTGGTGATCGTCTGAGATGGTGAAACATGATCGCCCACACTTACCGGCATGGCACATGCAGAATAAATGAGGGTATTCTTTGCAATTCCTCAGAAACCACATTTCCACTGTCATTAGATGTTTCTCAGTTTGTCTGCTTATTGTCCACGTTTCACATCCAAGGGCTTTATATAGAACTTCAACAATCTAGCACTTGTTCTTTTTGACGATTACTCCCCTAACTACCCCCTGTCGTCCTTTCTCTAGCTATCCCATGCAGCTCCATCCATGTCCTCCTCATATGGAGAATGTGTGTATGTGTGTGTGTGTATATATATATATATATATATATATATATATATATATATATATATATATATATATATATATATATATATATACATTATACATTGGCACCTTTCCGTCTTGACAGACGATAGTTTGGTACATTGTGCTTTAAAAAGGCTTAATAACTACGATTCATGGCGGTGGCGAGTGTGGCTGGTAAGGCCAATTCTTGCTGCAAATGTTTGCCCACAGTAGGTGCATGTGAAAACATGGTCACTTCCGCCATTTTGCATCATCTTACGTCTCTCACGCTCTGTGTGTGCTTTATCTGCAATCATTTTCTCCTTTGTCTTTATTCCGTTTCTGATAGTTGCCCTCCATGCAACACGTTCAGGCGGCGACGTGCTCCCAATGTGCATTATCAATGCCTGTATCAATCATGTCCCGCTTACACACATCTTTGTATCGTAGTAGAGATCTCCTATCCGTCTGTAATTCACCAAAAAAGATGTCCTTTGGTATTCTACCATCATCCATCCTCCTAACGTGTCCTATCCATCTAAGTCTACGAAGACTGAGCATGGAATACACCGTCACACAACCTGATCTTTCCAATACTTCAGTATTTGTGATTTTGTCATGCCACTTAATACCAAGTATTCTTCGCAGACACCGCATATGAAAGCTGTTTAAACGTTTCTCTTGGCGTGAGTAAGTTGTCCAGGTTTCACTGCCATAAAGAAGAGTACTAAGGACACAGGCTTGGTAGACGAGGACTTTTGTTTTGGCAGTAAGCCTCCTGTTCTCCCAGACTCTTTTTGCTAACATGTTCATTGTTGTTGCTGCCTTGCCAATCCTGATGTTGATTTCCTGATCGAGGGATAATTTGCTATTTACCTCTGATCCTAGATATGTAAAATGGTCTACTATCTCCAGTTCGGCGTCGTCAATAAAGATTGATGGTACACCATGTGCACCTTGTGACATAATCTGTGTCTTCTTTTTGTTAATTGTTAAACCAAATTCAGAACAAGCATTGGAGAATGCAGATAGTAGATGTTGTAATTCTTCCTCAGAGTGGGTCGTAATCGCAGCATAATCCTCAAAAAGCAACTCTCTGATTAGTACCCTGCTAATTTTGGTCTTGGCCTTCAATCTCTGAGCATTATAGAGGCCACCATCTGAGCGTGAGTGAATGTATATACCATCATCCTGATCACGAAAGGCATATTTCAGTAGAAGTGAAAAGTATATCCCAAAGAGGGTGGGGGCTAGCACACAGCCTTGCTTAACTCCACTCTTGATTTCAAACTCTTCTGAAGTTGAGCCATCAAACTTGATTACACCCTTCATGCCTGTGTGGAACGATTCCACAATGGACAGAAGAGTTGGTGGGCAGCCAATCTTCTTTAGTGCTTTGAACAGGCCCTCACGACTGACCAAATCGAATGCCTTTGTGAGGTCGATGAAGGCAATAAACAGTGGCTGATTTTGTTCCCGGCATTTTTCTTGCATCTGTCGCAATGAGAATATCATATTAATGGTAGACCGGTTCTGACGGAAGCCGCACTGTGATTCGGGGTAGACTTGATCTCCCAGGACTTGAAGTCTGTGCAGGACAATTCTGGCAAATACTTTCCCAACAATACACAGAAGTGAGATACCCCTATAGTTGTTACAGTCGCTTCGATCTCCCTTGTTCTTGTACAGCGTTATGATGTTTGAATCTTTGAAATCCTGTGGGACTTGTCCTTCTCGCCAGCATAGCTCTATTAGCTGGTGGATCTGTAGAGCGAGTGTGTCTTGCCCACTCCTGATCACCTCTATTGGAATCCCATCCTTACCTGGAGCCTTGCCAGATGCAAGCTCATTTATAGCACACTTAACTTCTGTTATGGTGGGAAGTGTGTCCAGGTGGTCAAGAGTTGGCAGGGCCTCTATGGCGTTGAGGGCATCATTCGCTAGCTTGGTCTCACTTGAGTAAAGCTCTAAATAGTGCTCGACCCATCTATCCATCTGCTGTTTCTTATCAGTGATGATTTCTCCAGTCAAGGTTTTCAGCGGTGCACTTCTTTTGATCATTGGACCACAGGCTTTCTTTATCCCTTCATACATGCTTCTGATGTTTCCCTTATCACTTGCGATTTGAATGGACTCACATAACTTGATCCAATAGTCATTCGCACACTGCCTGGCAGCCTTTTGTACATCCTTCCTTGCTTGCTTCAGCTCACTCAGAGTGTTACGTGTTGGTCTTTCCTAGTTTCTTAAGAGAGCCATCTTCTTTTTATCAATCAAGGGCTGCAGTATCTGGCTGTTTGCCGCAAACCAGTCCTGCCTCTTATGATCCACAGTGCCGTAAACCCCTACCGCTGTTTTATAAATAGTTTCCTTAAGTTTACTCCATTTATCATTTACTATACAATTTTCTGATGTATCATTGAAAGCGTCTTCAAGTTGCTGTTGAAATTCAAAGCACTTTCCAGGATCGTGAGTGTTAGTAATATTAATCCTGGGGCTAGACTTGTGTTTAGCTGTGTAGATTCTCTTTGGTCTCAGTCTAACCCTTGCAACAACCAAAGAATGATCTGTATCACAGTCAGCACTGTGGTAACTTTGAGTTAATGATGTATGGTTCAGATGTTGTCTCCGTGTGATAATGAACTCCAGCTGATGCCAATGGCCGGATCTTGGATGTTTCCATGTGACTTTATGCATCTCTTTTGTTTTAAAAAAGGAGTTTGTAATACATAGGTCATTCCTAGTGCAATGCTCCAGCAGCCTTTGCCCATTTTATATATATATATATATATATATATATATATATATATATATATATATATATATATATATATATATATATATATATATTTCTGTCTTCACGTCTCTTCTCCTTGTATTTTTATGTCGTCCTCTATTTATTTTACCTTGTGAATGTCATGGAAACTAGAATATTATATACAACAACAAGAAAGAGACAAACAGCTTTCTTTGCACATGTTATGAGAAGAGAGGCATGGGAGAACATCATGACAACTGAGAAGATCAAGGGAAAGAGAAGCAGAGGCCAACCAAGAGAAATGATGCTGGATGGATTGAGACTGTGACATGGAGGAATGCCAATGTCGTAAGTCCTTCTTCGCTGTGTTTTGCCATGTGGATATGTTCGAACTTACGAAAGGAACTGGCTCATTAAAACGGCGTAACGATAACAGTTTATGAATTCACTGAAGAACTTTGCAATACAAAGAAGTATACATCGGAGCTCAGGAAAATCTAACACCGCTTTATTACGGAGTTGACAGAGTCATAATACATTTTGTTGTGAACAATTAGATTTCCCGTTGTTGCCGGGATGGCATCTAATATAAGCGTGCACTAACCTTTATGTAATCTAACCTGTTCTGCGTTTTCCTTATCGTCACTCAGTAATACTTCTCTTTCCTCCGTTCATTCAGGTCGTCCTTGCTGTCATCTTCCTCCGATTCTGTCTGTCTAGAGTTTGCCCGTCGTTCTCGAATCCATGGCGTTCTCAATATATGCTTCTAGCTGTTCTTAGCTTGGAGTGAGTCCACTGCTAGCCTTCAAACGATCCAATAGCCACACCAAGTTGTTCTCCAAATCCAATACACGCCCGTTCACCTTGATCGTCGCACAACGTATGTTTACGTTGTCACGCTAGCCTTGGTGTGACGTATATTCGTATCCCATAGTTTTCGTGCACTGTTTACTTTGAGAGTTCCTTCCATCCTCTGTATGGCGTGATGTGGGCACTTGCTATGTGGCAAGAGAGGCAGAGGCCAACCAAGAGAAATGATGCTGGATGAATTGAGACGGTGGCATGGAGGAATATCATCAGCAAAGTTGATCCAGAATACCAAAGACTGAGATCTGTGGAGAGACATGAATGCTTATGCTAGCTGGCAGAGCACTTGATGATGATGAAGTGGTTGTCAGACAAAGGCTTTTCTGGGTATACTATTTTCAGGTTTTTCTGAGTGTATGTTCTATCCAGTGCCAGCATCTTTTCTTGACCTCTTGGTTACTGGTATTATCTCCACGAATATCCACTTTGGTGATGCCGTCATACCATTTTACACTGCTAAATGAATTGACTAAAAAAACACACAAATGGAAAGTGGACTCGACTTATTTGTTGCATTTGTACAGCTCTACCACAGCTGAACCCTTTTATTAACAGATTTGCGCCACACAAAATGTAGGTCTGGACCAAATAAAATTGGATGGTGGAAAATGGGAAGTAGGGGTGTGTCACAGTTATGGCTTAAAAGTTGTTAATATGGTAGGAGACATGTATTATACATAAAATTAAAGCAAGTTGCTTAGGGAAAACTACTGTACTGATATTTTAATTGAGACAACATTTTGCAATGACAGCATTTCAGAGATATATAATCCCATGGCAGATATGGGAAGTCACCTAAGATGATTAATCATCCCATGGCAGTTAATCAGTTAACTGATTCTGTCCCAAAGCATTATATATTGCCATACCAGGATTATCGTGTTATGTGTTTTGTTTCATGGTATCCTCTGCAATTTCAATGCGCAGTAAAGAGATTTACATTATAATACTTGTTAATTTGATTGTGAACCATGTTTCACTCAAACCTACTTTTTATTTGGCAGTGAATCAGTTAAACATGCCCAAGAGAGGACTCAACAAACAGAACAGTTATCAATCAACTTGCCAGATTGGCCTTTCACAAACAAAATATAATCTTAAAAGGTATACAAAAATAATTGCTCAAACACAAAAATCTGCAAAATGTGCAAAGATAAAAGTCCTCTTATGGTGTTAATGATGTAAATACTCACCACTGTAAAGTGGAAACAATGAAACAACTAGGAATACATGGCAACAGTACAGCCAGAATCTCACGATACAATATCATATACCCAAATGCGTTTGAGATCCACAGCAAAGCAAGGACATTCAAATCAATGTATTCCCTTAGTGAATGATTGATTGATTGATTGATTGATTGATTCCTTCAGTGAATTTAAAGACAGAAGCCACAAACAATATGTTGCATGATTTATTGCCTGGCATATTTTGCTGCATCTCATCAGGTGCATACTGCAGAGTTATATATCATATGAAGTGAATAAATGAATAATACTTCAGCTGAAACAATTAAAACACAGTCACAGGTATTGTCTAAATGAGCAGCATTTGTTATTCCCTTTGTAATTTCAAATAACAAATGCTCCACATTCGAACAACACCAGTGAGTGTGTGTTGAAAATTGTTCAGCTGACGTATTATTCATTTATTCACTTCATATGATATATAACTATGCGTATGCACCTGATGATAGGCAGCGAAATACACCGGGCTAGACATGTCAAAATATTCTACAAGTATAGAGAAGGACAGCAGCCAGTGGCCCAGCTGTCAGAACATCTGCCTCAGACAACGTGGGGCACGTGTTCGATCCATCCTCAGTAAAGCTCAAGTTTCTAACAAAATCCTGGCGTGTACACATTATGGCGCCCGCTTGTGCAGATGGACATTGTTGCTCAGACTGTAACACACTCTCCTAGGGAGGTCAGCATGGCCAAATGGATAAGAACATACATTCTTAAACATCTGGTGTGCTGATCCGGAGGTTACGGGTTCAACCCCTAGGTCGGACAGTTGCACTAAAATGATGACTTCTCGTCCTTGACTTTGGGATGTAAATTACAAGTACCTCTGAAGTCGGAGTGGGTTCGCTGATGGTGAGGGACACTGGTAACAGGGAAAGTTAATCCACATGCAAAATTCAGTCAAATGCACTAGAAGTAGTAGCATGTGTATGGATGCGCTTGAGTTCAAAGTGTGCCAGCGCGCGCACACACACACAATTTAAAAAACTCTCCTAGCACACATTCAAACTGTACAAATGTAATGACATCAACAACAGACAGTAACAGACATGAGCGCTGATATGTGTGCACATGTCTTTGTGCACTGTGAAACTAAATATGATCACATGAAGAACATCTGATGCAATAAGTCCCTGTCACTGTCGGACCATCACATGTTGTAGGTCTGAGTGCAGGCAGGAATAGCTGGCCAGTCTTGACCTCTCCTAGCCAACAACAATAATAACAGCTGGCACCAAACACATGTTCAACTACGCTCATGCCATTGTTGGTGAAACATAACAATCATACGCTAAATGGTTCCAAATGTTGCTGTTATGTACCCGGGGCGGAGTTGGGGTGAGCGCCCAACCTTGCATAAATACCCCATGACTCGTGCATTCATCACCTCTGCAGTAAAAGTCCAACTCTTGGCCTTCTCGTGGCAGAACTGTTTCAACTAACAGGAGAAGGTGCGGCGGCGAGTCACTGGCACTGAGAAATAACCAGCACACTTTAGATGTGTAAGCACGTACATGCATGCACAGACACGTGTGTGCGTGCCTACACACCTTAACTTGAGTAAGACCACAGTCTGCTCTAGCAAAGGAGAAGTGCTGAAGACGGAGGCAACCAGCCAGGAGGTGCACCACAGAAATCAGGATGCCACACAATTTTGCCATGAAATATATGCAAAATCATACACCACCATCCATCCATCATGGGCCATGCCGGTAAGCATGGGCGGTCACGACTGGCCATTTCACTTGATCACTAGAGTTGTGGATCAGCTCTGTGTCCTTGCCTCGACCATACTATGTGGTCAAGCCATCCAGGTATTTACTTCTTTGTCTTCCCCTTGTTCTCTTCACCTTGATCTTGTCAGTTGTGACCAAGTTCTCTAATTTATTTTTTCTCATAATATGCCCAAAAAATTGTGACTAAGTCTAATTTCTCTAATCAGTTTACGATTTTCATTTGTTTCTTGTAGGACTTGGCTGTTGGTTTTTCTGTCTGTCCATGGTAGTCTTTGCATTCTCCTCAGAAACCGCATTTCCACAGCCATCAGATCTTTTCAGCTTGTCTGCTCATTGTATACGCTTCACATCCATACAAAAGTACATGTACAGACTCTATGTAGCAAATCAGTACTCTTTTTCTCGTATCAACTGACATCTTAGTTAGTTATCAGTTGGGGTATCTTCGTTGCACTCCGGACATGTCCATAGGTGCTCAGATCCTCCCCCCAGCATATGCATCAGCGTCCGGTGGCTAATAGTGCCAGTTCTGTGTTGGTTGACGAGTCGCTTTGTTTTCCCGATGTACCTCTCGCGTCTGGCTGTGCCGATTCTTACTCCCAGGTCTTTCATCCTGGAAAGCGATGTGGAATCACTGGCGTCAAAATCCTCTGTTCTCGCCATATTTTTAAGGGCGTTAATAACATCGGCACCCCTCTGCCGTGCGTCCACCTTGACGAGGTAGAGGGGCTTGAGCGTTCCAATGACCCCAAGAGCTATGCCGACGGTAGCACAGCTACTGGTAGGGTCACCCATGTCGGACAGGTCAAGGGAGAGGGACCAGACGAAGTGACGCACAAACCTGCTGCCTTGTAGGTAGACTGGGGACAGTCAAAGGCTAGGGAAAGCATCCCGAACAAATGCTTGTCGAAATCGGATGTACTGAGCCACAGGCTTGACAAAGAAGTGCAACGTAACTTTATCATTTCATGATGCCACAGATGAAAATTAATCGTTATGGTGCTAATCCCGTGAAGTCCCATCAGGCGGTGATAGTGCCGGGCCCCCTGCCTCGAGGGGGTCCACCCATGACTACTGGTGGTCACCTTCCCCTGTGCTGTGGAGTCAAGGCACAGAGGAGTAGGTTAAGAGCTATTGACCAAACACCCCGGACACTCAACATACTACAATGGAATGCAGAAGGAGTTTATAACAAGAAAGCCTCCCTAACACAGCGTCTTCATAAAGATAGAATAGATGTGGCATGCATTCAAGAGACACACCTCAACGCCAATCGCACATTTTCAGTCGAGGGATATCAGGCCACACGTTTCGACCGCGAAGGACACAAAGGAGGAGTTGTAATACTTACACGAAATACAATACCTTGCAGCGAAGTATCTGTGATCTCTGACAACCAAACGGAAATTATAGGTGTTGATATAATGATAAAGGACGTGAAAATAAGAATTTACAATCTATATAGCCCGGCAGATAAGGATCTTACACTCTCAAACATGGAAATAACTGACACAAATTGCATTGTTGTCGGAGACTTTAATAGCCGTTCAGAAAGATGGGGATACCCAGATACTGACAAAAGAGGAGATGAAGTGGAGGACTGGGAAATAGACTCAAATCTCCATCTACTTAACAAAGCGGATGACACACCGAGCTTCTACTCCAGAAGATGGATTACCACTTCTACTCCAGACTTAGCTTTCTGCACAGGAGACATCCTTCACAAAATCGATCGCCATGTGCTGGACCAATTAGCAGGTAGTGACCACAGACCAATCAAGCTTGTAATAAATATGGAGTATGTTCCACAGGAGCAAAAGCCTTTGCCCCGTTGGAATTACAAACGAGCAGATTGGGACAGATTTGCCATACTAACAGACAAATATTGTGAAAACGTAAATACACGATATGGCAACATGAAGCAAATGGTGGAAAGTCTAAACAGAGCAATAATACAGGCAGCCACTGAGTCCATTCCAAGAGGAGCGAGGAAAAATTACAAACCATACTGGACTGAAGAACTACAATTTTTGGAGGACAAAGTTGAAGATGCTAGGAAGACCGCAGAGAGAGAACAAACAACTGAAGCGAACATCTCTCTCAAAGCCATCTCAGCAAAATATAAAAGAACAGTAAATCAAACAACAAGAGATTGTTGGAGGAAAAAAACAGAAAACCTGAATTTTGACAGGGATGGAAACAAACTATGGAAACTAGTGAAAGCCATGAACAATGAAGGACCTAGAAACAAACAAATAACAATTAAACAAGGAAATGCCTTGCTTACAGGAAAAAAGGCTGCAAATGCACTAATGGAACACTATGCCAGTGCAAACCACATTGATATTACAGCAGAACAGAAGAAAGCAATCAAAGATAAACAGATACATCATACATATACAGAGACAGCAGCAGAATATATGATGGCAAATCTAACAATGGAAGAAATGGAACAGGCAATGAATACCCTAAAAAAGAAGACATCACCAGGAAAGGATGGAATCACAAATGAAATGCTAATAGGACTAGGCACTAAGGCAAAAAAGAAACTACTAGCAGTCCTAAATTACAGCTGGAAGAGGGGAATAGTCCCACAGGCATGGAAGGAAGCTATACTAATACCAGTCCCAAAGAAAGGAAAAGACCTGGAAGAACCAAATGGCTATCGACCTATCAGTCTTCTTAGCTGTGTAGGAAAATTAATGGAACGCATTATCAATGGCAGGCTAACATGGCATCTGGAAGAAAACCAACTCTTAACACCTCACCAAGCAGGATTCAGAAAGTACAGATCTACTGAAGATCAAATAACCTATATAGCTCAGGAAATAGAGGATGCCTTCCAAGAGAAAAAGCACACACTAGCAGGTCTGGATAGATTTAGAAAAAGCATTTGATAAAGTATGGAAGGAAGGACTGAAAGTAAAACTGCAAAAAATGCATGTTTGCGGGAAAATGTACAAATGGATCAGCCACTACCTTGAGAACAGAACTGCCAGGACAAAAGTACAAGGACAAACCAGCAAAATGATGCTGTTGGAGCAAGGTGTCCCCCAAGGAGGAGTTCTTTCACCAACATTATTCCTAGCATATATAAACGACATCACGGAAAATTTTCCAGCCAGAGTACACACATCATCCTTTGCAGATGACCTAGCCATATGGACATCTGAAGAATATATTAGTACAGCTAACAGCAGAATACAGCAAGCCCTATTAGCGCTAGAGGACTGGTCAAAATCATGGCTAGTGAAGATAAGTGAGGAGAAAACAACATGCACAGTGTTCTCCCTCTCAACTAAAACTCAGCAACCTAAGCTGGTATTGAATGGAAAAATATTGCGCCATGAAGAAAATCCAAACTATCTAGGAGTCACCTTTGATCGTCGCCTGACATGGAAGACACAGGTTGAGAAAAATCGAACAAGAGCAAGGCAAAGAATGGCAATCATGAAAAAGCTTGCTGGTACAACATGGGGAGCAGATGAGAAAGTTCTCAAGAAGTTATATACTGGACGGGTGAGGCCAGTACTGGAATATGGCATTGCAGCTTGGGCAACAGCAGCTAAGTCAAACTTTAACAAAATAAGTAGAGTCCAAAATCAAGGAATGCGAATCATAACTGGAAGCCTGAAGACAACGCCTATTAATGAATTAGAAAAGATCACTTGTTTACAACCAATGCAGGATAGAAGAGATAGCAGAGCCCAGCAACAAGCAGAAAAATTTAGAAGATTGACAGACCACCCTATGTACAACAGATTTAATGGTTTTGGAAAGGGAAGACTGAAGCGTAGCAACTTTGTAGAAACTGCAAAACGAAGGATTAGGTCAGATCCTATTCTTAACATATCAACAGTCAAGCCCATACACAATGCACACAAGTTCCCAGCTTGGAGACAGCAGCAACTGCCTGAGATGATAGAAAACATTCCTGGTATTGAGAAAAAGAACACTCAGTATGAAACCGAAAGAAGAGAAATAACCCTAAACTACATAAAAGAACATTACCCAAGCAGGAATTGGACCCATGCATATACAGATGGATCAGCCAAAAATTCAATAGAGAATGGAGGAGGAGGAATTCTCCTAAATTTAAAAAATGGAGCGAAAAAAACACATTCAATGGCAACTGGAAAATTTTCAAGTAACTTCAAAGCGGAGGTAGAGGCTCTGAAAACTGCAGCAGAAATGCTCCTGATGGAGGAAAATAAAGAGAAGCAAATAGCTATCTTCACAGATGCAAAGTCAGCTGTCTCAATACTGAAGAGCAATAACAGCACAGAACTAACTGACCTAAGAGCAGCACTCCATGGTCTATGCCAGAAATCCAAAAAAGTTGTAATACAGTGGATCCCATCACATTGCAGTATACCTGGAAACGAAGAGGCTGACAGACTGGCAAAAGAGGGCGGACGACTACCACAGCCTGACATAGACATAACCTATAATGAGGCAAAGAGGTTGATAAAAAGCACTTATAGAACCAAATGGGAATCAGAGCATCCAGGCCATCAGAAGGATGATGCATATTACAAACTCGACCGAAGAGAACAAGTAGCAATCTTCAGACTCCGCACAGGACATAACAGGCTGAAATACCACTTGTTCAATAAACTAAAGATAGGAGATACCGATGAATGTAATTGTAGAACTGGAAAAATGACAGCAAAACATTTGCTGCAGGATTGCCCAACGTATGCAGAACAGAGAAAGATATTTTGGCCCACACCTGCTTCATTTGAGGACAAGCTCTATGGAGATATCAACAAGCTAAAGTTGACAGCAGATTACTTTAACTATATACAGGTTGACATTTAAAGTTGCATGAAGACCCAGAGGCATGAAATGGAATATTGCTTGGATAGCAAATCCATTACGTGGAAAGTCTGAATCAAAAGCCACTGTGTGGGCTTCATAAAAGGTGGAAAAGTGTCCTAGTGGCACGAAATGGAATATTGCTTGGCTAGCAAATCCATTACATGGAAAGTCCGAATCGAAAGCTCACTGTGTGGATGTCATCTGCAGACTGCATACTTCTGGTTTCCGGAAGAACAGCCTATGGTGAACGGAAGGCCCAATATACGGAAGTGAGGCTAATCAGCCATGTGCAGGACGTGACGATTCCTTGGGTGAGCCCAGTACCAGAGCGCTATGTATCGGCTCTGCAAGTATGGAAGCCTCCTTGGATGGCGGGGAATGCCCATGGTCTGCCCCTGCCTTCCCTTGAGGGCTGACCAGGATCTTTGGCTGTTCTATATGGACCAGCTGGGATGGGGGATAACACCACAACAGTGAGAGTCAAACGTCCTAAGAAACCCCCGGGAAGGTTAACCCGGTCAACAAATGCCCGCAGAAGTCGGATGTGTCGGCCTAACGGCGCAAGAACGCAGCTCTGCTGTAAACAGGCACAACGCAATCACATCCGAAACAAAACTCCGGATGAACGAAGAAGAAGAAGAAGAATAACATCGGCACGATCCATGGGCTGGCCATCTACAGGGGGTGCAGAGCCAGCCAATTTATCAGCTCGTTCATTTCCCTCGACTCCCGCATGTCCCGGGACGAAGATGAAGGTGACTTTGCGGACAACAGACTTCCGCAGCGACTCAGTCCACTGTCTACGTACAGATCCAGCTTCGACCTTCTGAATCATGCTCATTGAATCACTTAGTACACACACGTTGGTATAATGCTGTGATTCCAGCCATATGAAAGCCTGTGTAACTACCATCACCTCCATCGTCATGCTGCTCGTGGTCATAGAGTGGGCACCACTGGATTCTTGAACGGTTTGGCCTGCTGAACGGGCTGTAAATGCCCACGCACTTCTCTGCTGCTTTACAACAGATCCATCTGTATAGATGAGCACTTCGGGGCTATCTGAATTATCATAGATGAGCGCGTTAACCTCTGCATTGACAGCGGCAGGGTTCTGCTCTCTGCACCGTCTGTCGAGTGTGATAATGCAGGAGAAGGTACACTTAAAAGCTGGAGGCACCGGCACCCATTCCTTGCCGGGGTTGATACTGGTAAGACTGCAGACCTGTCCGACGACATCTTCCGCCCGACCCATCCATGATTTGCCCCTCTTTAGCCTGTCACCCTTTTCTCTGAATACAGCGTCATGCAGAGGGTGCTGCTCATCTGCACTTATTTTTAAGTATGCACGAGCTCTCCAGATCTTGATCCTGTGTTCCACTGTCGGGAAGTCAAGGAGGTATCTCATTGCTACACAGCTGGTGTCTCTCGTGCAGCCCAAAATGATGCGCATGGCTTCGTTTTGTACCTTTTCAAGTCTTCCAATCTGTGTAGGGCTGACAGTGAGGATGGCCAGGGCATACTCGATGCGTGAAAGCACAAGTCCTTGGAACAGAAGTAATAGCAGTCTTTGCTCGATATTGGCAGTCGCCATGACTCTCATTGCTGCCAAACCTTTTCGAGCCTTCGTTATGACATAATCGACATGATCTCTGAAGGACAGGCTACGATCAAGCCTCACGCCAAGATATGTCATTGACTGGGTTCTACTCAGAATGCTCCCATCCATTCTTACTGCCGGCAGGTCTGTTTTCACAATATGGTTGTTTAGTGAGAACCATGTAACCGTTGCCTTTGCAGGGTTGACAAGGGCATCGGCATCAGCACACCATGAGGAAATTCGATCTAGTTCGCCCTGCATATAGTTGGCAACCGCCTGTCTATCTCGACCCTGTCGATACACAAGGATGTCGTCAACGAATGATAGAGTCCTACCCCTCCCATCCAACTGTTGTTCAGTGATCGGCACCGTATACACGTTGAATAGTACTGGTGACAGTGGTGAACCCTGCGGCAATCCTGGACATATCGTTATCGGCTCAGAAGACCAACTCCCGCATCTTAGCACCACCTTCCTTTGGAGTAGAACTGCAGCTATCCATCGTACAAGGTGAGGGTGCACTTTCAGTCTGAGGAGGGTTTGCATCAAGTGCTCGAAAGATACTCTGTTATATGCGTCCTCTAAGTCTATGGCGGCCATCTGACCAACTGACATCTTTTTATTAGTCAGTATGTTTTTTATCTTGCAAAAGGCTACCATCACAATGGCAATTCTTGTTCTAATCTCTTCAAGGCATCTCCCATCAGATGTTTGTACCGATTCGCTTGTTGAAGAATATTCCCATTTACCTGTATATTACATTGTGGTATTTCATTCTTCCTAGTGATGTCCATAATCATCTCTTCTTACAATTTAATTCTAACCCTAGTTGCTCACTGTGTGCAAAAACCGCACCTACTAATCCTACTCATTGTCTGCAATCAATACAGTATCATCTGCATATCTAATGTTATTGATGTTTCTTCCTCCAATGATGATTCCTTTCATATCTTGTACATTTTTGAAAACATTTTCACTATACAGGGAACATCACCATACAACATCAATTATACCTTATACATTATCATACATCACAATACAACATCAATTATACCTTATACAAAATCATACATTACTATACATCAATTATAGCTTATACATAATCATACGTCACCATACAAAATCAATTATAGCTACTAAACATAGACTTGCCAAGAAATCACAAACAGCCAAAGAATGCTGGGGTTGACTGCTATGTCCTGTAAGATATATGCACCAAACTTGTAACTGATGTGAACTATTCTGACAGAGAGGTAGTGTCAATGCTTGCAAACAAATTCCATGAACGTTGTTACAGCCATAACGTATTAAGAACAAAAATGAAACCAAATATAACTTTAAGCAGGTTGAGTAAGTATGATTAAAACACTAAGAAAAATGTAATCATCGAAAAAGTATGCATTAACAAAAATGAATCACTAACAATATGCATCATTTAAAATTGACAAAAAGTAAACATTAATGAAAATCAATAACTGAAAAATACATTCATTAATAAAAATGGATCACTGAAAAATACACATATTTAAAATTGACATGAAGTGTACATTAATGAAAAACTGTAATTGAATAAAGTGTAAATGTACTCTGAGTAAACCGTACACAGGAATATCATCAACAGAGGTGGGAGTCAGCATGGCAGAATGGATAAGAGCACCCCTTCTTAAACATCCACTGTGCTGATGCTGAGTTAGGGGGTTCAACCTCTACACTGGTCAACTGGACTAAAATGTTGACCTCTCATCCTTGACTTGGGGATGTGAATTATAAATACAGTTGGAGTGGGTTCGCATGAAGGCGAGGGACACCAGTAACAGGGAAAAGCTAATCCACATGCAAAAATCAGCCCAGTACACTAGAAGTAGTATTACGTGTATGGACTACGCTTGAGTTCAAAGTGAGGCACTGCCCCAAGAAATAAAAAAATCAACAGAGTTGATCCAGAAAAACAAAAACTGAGATCTGAGGAGAGACATGAAGGCCTATGCCAGTTGATGGCACATGATGATGATGAAACTGTATGCTATTCGACATGGCTAAAAAATCATCCCAAATTGTCCAAACATTGCACACATCATGCATCTCTTAACAACACAGACTACTGGTTCAGACTAGGTCACATATATGGTTTGTATTACAATTCAGTTTTTCTTTCTACAAATCCCTTCTAATAATTCAAAACAGTATATTCCCTTAGTGAATTTAAACATAGAAGCTACAAACATTATGTTATATGATTTATTGCCTGGCATATTTTGCTGCATCTTGTCAGGTGCATACTGTAGAGCAGTGGTTCTCAACCTTTTTTGGCCCGTGCCCCCTTCACCATATTTTCAGAACGTCATTCCCCCCCTTCCTATCAAAAATTTGGCCCGTGGCCCCCCCACCCCCCTTCACTGTATTTTCAGATCATCATTCCCCCCCCCCCCCTTTCATATTTCCTATCTAAAAATCCCCCCACCCCTACACAGTATACGTAAAAATGGAAGGTAAATTTAATAGCATATACTAAAACAAGTCTAGACATCCACATAAAACATGATTTGTAGGTCTTACTTTATAAAATTAATTTCAGAAGGATGAAATGTACATATCTGTAAAGTATGAAGGGAAAAACAATATCAAGTAATCGGTTCTTGTATTAACGCAATCTTGAAATGGTCTTCATCCCCCCCCCCCCCCTGGAAACCCTAACATTCCCCCCTTTGTGATTTGCTCTAGTCCAAATTCTTCTAAAACTTTAATAATTTCTGTTGTGATGTTATCTACACCGGGGGCCTTGCCAGCTTTCATATGCTTAAGAACATTTCGAACCTACATCTTCAAAATTGGTGGTCCTTCATTATTAAATCTAATATCATACTGTTCCTCTCTGTTATCATTATAAAGGTTTTTCACATAATCTGTCCATACATGTAGAATCTGATCTTTTTCTATTAATACTATTATGATTTTGCCATCTTTAGTTTTTAGACAGCCTGTTGATGTACTTGTTCTTTTATTAGTAAGTTCTTGAATTCTTTTGTGCACTAATTTGGTATTTTGACTGTTGTGTTGTTTTTTTAATGTCTAAGCTCTTTTCCTCAAGCCATGCTTCTTTTGCCTCCTTACATAATACTCTGACTTGTCTGTGAATTTCTTCATATTTGGCAGAATTATTTTTGTTGAGTCTTCTTGTTTCCATTATGTGTAAAATTTCTTCAGTCATCCATTTCTTATGACCCACCTTCTTTAATTTTGGAATAGTTGTTTCTGAAGCCAAACTGATTGAATTCTTCAACATTTCCCATTGATCATCAACATCCTGGAATAGGATCTCTAGATCAGACAATATATCAAATCTGTTCTGTACTTCTATGATGAATTTGTTTTGTATTTCCTTGTCATTACTCAATGTACACAAATCATATTTAGTGTTTCCTGTTATATACTTGACTTTCTTCAACTTTATCCTGAATGTTCTTGTAAGTAATCTGTGGTCACTATAACAATCAGCACTGGGAACTGTATTTGCTATTGTTAACGCGTTTCTAAATCTTCTGCTAATCAGAATGTAGTCAATCTGGTTACTAATCCTGCTGCTATCAGGACTCCTCCATGTCCATAATATTCAAGGGTGTTGCTTAAACCAGGTGTTTCCTACAATCATTTCCTGTTCTTTTGCCCACTCTACGAGTCTGTATCCTCTTTCATTTCTCTCTCCTAAACCATAGTTTCCTACTGTGTATCTATCACCTTGATTTCCCACTTTTGCATTGAAGTCCCCTATTATTTCTGAATTTTTACATTTCTTTAAGGCAGACTCTATGTCATTATAAAATTCCTCTACACTATCTTCACTGGATTCTCCTGTTAGGGCATATACTTGAATAACATTTATGTTAAAAGGTCTTAACTAGTAGAACTCTGTCCGACATGGCCCAATATCCTTGAACAGATTTGGATGTTTTCCGGTCCAAAATAATTGCCACTCCCCTTTGTCGATCTTCACCTCCAGAATAAATCATCTTAAAATCTTCATCTATCTTGATGCCTGCTCCTGTCCATCTCGTTTCGTATATACCTAAAATATTAATTTTTTCTCTTTCCATTTCTTGTTTTATATTCTCTAATTTTTCGTTGTTGTTTAACATCCTAACATTCCATGTTGCTAATTTTAATGTCTCTGTCCTTGTCTTGCGATGATCAGTCTTTAGTTGAATCATAATGTACTAGGCACTTTTAAAGAGGTAGTTTGCCATATTGGTCGGGTGACCGCAGCCATTGTCATATTAAACATCACAATAGTGGAAGACATGGTTCCTGGAAGATGAGGAAGTGCTAGATCAACAAGGAGGTGGACACAGGACATTAAAGATACCCTGGCATGAAAATACATGAGGCCAGGGAGCTGGTGGGCCTTAATGAAAGCAACATTCTGCACAGATCTTGCCACTTAATGATGATAGTTTGGTAATGGCAAATTATATGATGTATGGCAAACTGTCCAAGTGTGGACAACAACCTGAAAAACAAAAATGTTTTGCCAAGTATGGACAATTACTTGATAAACAAATATATTTTGCCAAGTGTGAACAATTACCTGATAAACTAATACATTTTTGCCAAATGTAGACAATTACCTGATAAACAAATATGTTTTGACAAGTGTGGACAATTACCTGATAAACTAATACATTTTTGCCAAATGTGGACAATTACCTGATTTTACCAACTATGGACAATTACCTTATAAACAAACATGTTTTACCAAGTGTGGACAATTACCTGATAAACAAAATATTTTTTACCAAGTGTGAACAGTTACCTGATAAACAAATATATTTTTCTAAGTGTGGACAACAACCTGATAAACAAATATGTGTTGGCAAGAGTGGACAATTACCTGATAAACAAATGTTTTTCAATTTAGACACTAAAAGGTGCAAAGATGAAAATGGCAGTCTCACGGCAGTAGTCATTTTGAGCACTGCTGTGACACTGCCCTGCCTTCTAGTGGCTGAAATTAAAAACAATTTGTATTACTGGGTAACTGCCCAAACTACGGCCAAATCCTGAAGAAGATTGATCTCAAAGCCCTAATTGCGGTATAGGAGTCTGGCTTCTGGAACTAAGTGAATGGGACCATGTGTTATGGGTTTGAGAATCTTTGGTTTTGTATCTCAATGTCTCCTACTCCGAGTAATTGTTACTTGAATAATTTGTATTATATATTTTGGTTTTAACAAGAAATAGTTGTGGAGACCAGGGTTAAACAATTGTATAACTCATGGAGGCTAGCCATTAGTAGTGAGTCTGAGATTGGACATTGTTGTGTGGACAGCTCTTGGCTGTGGCTGGGCTGAATGTGGAATGGAGAGACAGACAACACTGCATTGAGACAGTGTATGTTATATATGTCCCATACAGTGGTTTATTTAAAAGTGTCAAGATAACAGTCCACAGAATATCACTCAGCTGTCTCAATGTTCCAGAAGAGAATGAAGGACTGACTGCCCGTCAATTGTCACAAAACAAGACCTGTATCTTATATAACAGAATCCTAGACCCTTGACACATGACCAACATTTCCATGGAGATAGAGCAGATGGTGATAAATGTCAGAGATAGTTGTTTGTTTAAAAGTGCTAAGATAACAGTCTACAGAATACTGCTCAGCTGAGTTAGTGTCCAAACATATGTGAAGGGCTGCCTGTCAAATTTGTCACAAAACAACACCAGTGATCTAAGAACCAGAACAAAACCACAGAACCCGAGAATATGAACAACATTTCAGTGATTTCATTGTGACAAATCAGGCCAGACTTTCCCTACACCCATATTACAGAAGAGCTACAAAGCTTGTGACCAAATGAGTATCAATCATTAAGGTTAGGAAGTTGTGACACCATAGTCCTTAGTGGTCAGAGGAGGAATGTTTTGTTTTGCTGACCAGTACAGCTATCAAAATATGGGCATGATATTCTCTAAGCTCATATAAATTAGGTTCTAGTATCCTTGGTGTATCTGATCAAATATGGGCATGATAATCTCTAAGCTCATATAAGTCAAGTCCACTTAAGTCGAACTCGGATAAGTAGAATTTCGCTTAAGTTGACGTTACTGGCTTAGCCCGGCCATTATCCTTCTTTATCATTGTATAAAAAGTCCTGATAAGTCAAATTCAGTTAACTCGAATTTTCGGATTAGTCGAACATAAAAATGAATACTGACTATATAAGTGTTCATGTTTAAATCGAACTGTTCATTTCAAACCAAAAAAAAAAAATAAATTGTTTTGTGAAAGAATTATTTTTAGTCAACCCAGAGAACATCAATCTCACACATACGATATCTCGCTACATGTCAACAATGGTGGCTAGTGGACGAAAGCTTACTACTTTAACTTTCAAAAGAAAGACTGAGCTGTTGGAAGAGGTTGAACATAGTGGGAAGAAGAAAGTGAATTTAGCTAGAGAATTTGGTATTCTAACATCGACACTTTCGGCATTTTAAAGCATAAAGACCGCTACAGAAAATTGTTTTTCGAATGTCAAATTGACAGTGATAGACAGCGAGCTAGAACTGCCACGTGTGATTTTGTTGATGCTGCCCTTTTAAAATGGTTCACTGTGATTAGATCGGCAAATGTACCAGTAAATGGCATTTACTTATTGCGTAAGCAGAAGAATTTGCACATCTTGGAGGTCAGACAGACTGGATACAATTCCAATGCTGGCTGGTTGAATCGTTTAAAAAAATGACATTGCATCACGTACAAGAATGTGTGTGTAGAGAAACAGTCAGTCGACGAAGCAACGACTCACTCATGGATAGAAGACGTGCTCAGACATCATCATCACCAAGTGCCATGCCGACTGGCGTAGACATTCATGAATCTCCACAGATCTCGGTCTTTGGTTTTCTGGATCAACTCTGCCGTTGATATTCCTCCATGCCACCATCGCAATCTATTCAGCATCATTTCTTGTGGTCTGCCTCTGCCTCTCTTCCCCTCAATCTTTCCAGTTGTCACGATGTTTTCCAGTGCCTCTCTTCTCATCACATGCTGAGGAGGGTGAGAACAGGCAAGCTTCGTGCAGAGTGGCTTGCTTCGCTTTGGAGGTCACGTGTGACAAGCATCACCTGGATCTTTTCTCCTGGGCATGCCGGTGTGCTGGGGAATGAACAGGCGGACAGATTGGCTGGCTCGGCAAAACTTGGTGGAGTATTGATGTATGACAAAACAGATGTGGTTGCGGCCTTGTGGGAGCACGTGTACACCTCGGAGGAGCAAATGGATCACCATGGTCTGGTAAGAATGAGACAGCGAGGTGTGACGAGGGGATCTGGCCGATGCTCGACGCTCAGAGGAAAGGCGAGACGGACATATAATCAGATTGCTGCTGGAACTATTAGTGTTGGTACTCTTCGCTGGCTGCTGAGGATGGGGACGGAGTGCTTATGGGAATGTCCTGAATGCTGTGATGTCGATTCCTAAATCAATCAATCAATCTTATTGTTGTATATAATGTTCTAATTTCGTTAGCCTCTTTAGCTCAGACCTGCTTTAGCTAAATAAAATTCTGTGGATGTATTTAATGCCGATGAAACTGGCTTATTTTGGAGATTGTTACCTGATAAAACATTTTCTTTCAAAAATGAAAAGTGTCATGGGGGGAAACAATCAAAAGAAAGAATAACAGTGGTTGTGTGTTCCAATATGGATGGTAGTGAAAAATGGCCTTTAATTGTGATTGGAAAATTTAAAAATCCTCGATGTTTCAAAGGCTTGAAAATATTGTGTGTGAATTACAGAGCCAATTAAAAGGCATGGATGACATCAGGACTGTTTAATGAGTGGCTACAAGAATTTTTGGGAAGACATTTTTCACAAGTCAAGAAGCAAAGCAAAATCACAGACGTTTTCTTTAATTAATTTGGAAATTTTCATATGACTTTAATGTACCGCTTTCTAAAATAATTAAACATTTCAACATTTCTGATATTGTATTGCTATGTATTTGTTCACTAACTGTGTTTCCTAAGTGGTACAATCATTTTACTCAATGCTACTGCAAGGTATTAGTGTAAATTAATGTAAATGTGTGCAGTCTGGATAAGTAGAATTTCTGATAAGTAGAACAAATTCCTTCGGCCCCTGTGACTTCTACTTATTCAGACTCTACTTTAAATGTGGTTGTAGTATCCTTGGTGTATCTTTGGTCAAATACGGGCATGGTATTCTCTAAGCTCACATAAATGAGGTTGTAGTATCTTTGGTCAAATATGGGCATGATATTATCTAAGCTCACATAAATGAGGTTTTAGTATCCTTGGTGTATCTTTGGTCAAATATGGACATAATATTCTCTAAGCACACATAAATAAGGCTGTAGTATCCTTGGTGTATCTTTGGTAAAATATGGGCATGATATTCTCTAATCTTAAATAAATGAGGTTGTAGTATCCTTGGTGTATTTTTTTGGTCAAATATGGACATAATATTCTCTAAGCACACATAAATAAGGCTGTAGTATCCTTGGTGTATCTTTGGTAAAATATGGGCATGATATTCTCTAATCTTAAATAAATGAGGTTGTAGTAACCTTGGTGTATCAAATATGGGCATGATATTCTCTAAGCTCATGTAAATGAGGTTTTAGTATCCTTGGTGTATCTTTGGTCAAATATGGGCATGATATTCTCTAAGCTCATATAAATGAGGCTGTAGTATCCTTAGTGTATCCTTGGTTAAATATGGGCATGATATTCATTAAGCTTATGGAAATCTTGATGTATCATTGGTCAAATATAGCCATTATATAACATTTGTAAACAGACTACAACAAACAGAAACACAACCTTAAGACAGATGTTCATAGATGAGCTGAGGTACAATAATTTCACTAGGGTATCACAAAGTAACAGTTGTAAACAGATTATAAATATATTCTACAAACAAATACAATAAATAAAGAGCATTTTGAATGAGTGTCATGAAACGGTCAATTAAACTGGCAGTAAATGAATATACAAAGTGAAGATGTAACTCTACAAGGACGGATGCTTAACCAAGCAAATAATAGCCAGTTCTCCCTTAATGAAACCTCACTTCAAGAGACAGAATCATACACCTATTTGGGATGGAATGTGGACAAAACGAAGTAGAGATATTAAAATTATAATACAAAAGTCAAGAGAAGCTTCATAACGCTAGGAAATGTGTGGAAGTCAAAGGAAGTTAAACTTAGCACCAAACTAAGAATGTTTAAAAAAACAAATTTTTTTGGTAAAATTGCTACTGTATGGGTCAGAAACACGGAGAACTAAAAGAATTGATATGAAACCACAAATATTTACTAAATGGTGGCTGCGCAGAATAGCAGGAATAAAATGGTACGACAGAATCATCAGTGTTGAGCTCATGGAAAAAACTAAACAAATCCTAGTGGATCAAAAAGTGAGGAAAAAAAACAGGACAAACTGGATCACACCACTGGATACATCACACACTGAGAAAACATTAAGTCCCAATAGTTGATAAAGGGAAGAAGAAGAAGAAGAAGAAGAGGAGGAGGAGGGGGGGAGGAGGAGGAGGAGGAGGAGTCACAAAACAACATTTATAAACACATTAGAAATATCTCAACAAATAAATACAATAAATAAATAGCATTTTGTATGGCAGGTGATAAAATGATCAGTTACATCGGCACTTAATCAAGTGTACAAGGAAGTTACGATGGATTGCCACAAGGACAGATGTCTTTGATTTTAAAGTAAAACCAAATTCAAATGTTAACAAAGTAACATTGATTGATTATCAGTCATCCTCTTCAGCAAGTATGTCAGATGTTGGACTGGCTGTGAAGGTTCCTGATCCTAGTCTATAGCTGCCTATCTTGTGTTGCTCTCTTTAATTCCAAGTACGAGCATGTCTGTATTGACAGATCTGTGCCTACCTTTTTATAAATGTATCTTTATAAATGTGTTTCCCAACATATGTGAAAATAGTTTTCTTTGTTCTGCACACGTTGGAAGCTGCAGTACCAATCTCACTTCAGAGTTAAATATTCTAAGTTTGGTGCTTAGTTTAATTTCTTGTGATAGGCAGGTGGGCTGGTAAGACCTTGTGGGCTTACTGTCTCCGGGCACGATTTACCGCTGCATTTTCCTCACGTCTGGACTTGTAGGATGTGGTTTCCTAACCCAGCTACTGACTTGAGTACTTTGTGTGACAAAGTCACCTGTGCATTTCTTTCAAAAAGCTTTTTGGCTCTTTTTCATACTTTTGCTGTGAAGTGCATTCAGAAAATTGCCGACGGCTAGCTGCTGGAACTTCAGCGACAGCCTTATGCGATAACGCATGTGCAGGTTGCTGTGGCTTGCTTGAACGGCTGCCATTTTTGACAATGAACTGCATGTTCACGTGAAGCACGGCTTGTTTCCTTCATGAGTTTACATGGGACAATGATAAGCATTTCATCTGGTTTTTGCTGGCACAGAAACAGAGCAATAATGGGGCGACCCTCTGCTGAGAAATTAGAGCTGCATGCCCAATACAAAATTTCTCAGTGATAGGAATTCTCCTCTTGCCTGTTGTAATCTTATTTCAATATCTTCATTTGCTCCCCATCTTCGCATACATTGCTGCCTAACTAGCTGTATAATTGATTAGCCTTGAACTTTTAACAATAAATTAAGACACAGAGATAGAACTTTTAATAATAAATTAAGACACAGAGATAAAATCCTGCCAGGAAATATTCTCATTATTTAAGAGTTACAAATCTGACAGCAGTAACAAGTATAGACATGACTAATATGTACTGGACATATGGTGCTGGTCCCATATTTCCATAGACCAAACAGCTGGCAGTCTGTGATGTAGTCGGTACCACGCTAGCCATCTTCCTTTCCCAAGACATTTTCTAGTATCCACTTTAGGCTAAGTCGACCCAGGAGCCCAGGTCAATTGTTAAAACTTCAAAACCACCCTGATGCGGGTTGAAGCCAAGCCCATTAGTACATCAACCGAGCTTCTAGCTACCAGGCTACCACAGCTAATATGACAGTAGGTAACAAAATATTATAATGGGAGTTAACACAATATAGCAATAAAGGTTCACATAATATAACAAGAGTTGTGTCGTGACATCACAGCATGAAAGAATATCTGTATCAAACATAATTAGCAGTATGCCAGACAGGAGGCTGTGGATAACAATGACAACCAATGCCAAACGGCATGGGCTATAAGAAGATGAATAGGAAGACGTGATTGTCTGGCTTTGGGATTCTTCAGATACAATTTTATCTACAAGTTGTGGCAGTCAGTTTACACTGTTACCCACACACTAATGCAGTCCGTTTACACTGTTACCCACACACTAATTCAGTCAGTTTACACTGTTAACCACACACTAATGCAGTCAGTTTACACTGTTACCCACACACTAATGCAGTCAGTTTACACTGTTACCCACACACTAATGCAGTCAGTTTACACTGTTACCCACACACTAATGCAGTCAGTTTACACTGTTACCCACACACTAATGCAGTCAGTTTACACTGTTACCCACACACTAATACAGTCAGTTTACACTGTTACCCACACACTAATGCAGTCAGTTTACACTGTTACCCACACACTAATGCAGTCAGTTTACACTGTTACCCACACACTAATGCAGTCAGTTTACACTGTTACCCACACACTAATGCAGTCAGTTTACACTGTTACCCACACACTAATGCAGTCAGTTTACACTGTTACCCACACACTAATGCAGTCAGTTTACACTGTTACCCACACACTAATGCAGTCAGTTTACACTGTTACCCACACACTAATGCAGTCAGTTTACACTGTTACCCACACACTAATGCAGTCAGTTTACACTGTTACCCACACACTAATGCAGTCAGTTTACACTGTTACCCACACACTAATGCAGTCAGTTTACACTGTTACCCACACACTAATGCAGTCAGTTTACACTGTTACCCACACACTAATGCAGTCAGTTTACACTGTTACCCACACACTAATGCAGTCAGTTTACACTGTTACCCACACACTAATGCAGTCAGTTTACACTGTTACCCACACACTAATGCAGTCAGTTTACACTGTTACCCACACACTAATGCAGTCAGTTTACACTGTTACCCACACACTAATGCAGTCAGTTTACACTGTTACCCACACACTAATGCAGTCAGTTTACACTGTTACCCACACACTAATGCAGTCAGTTTACACTGTTACCCACACACTAATGCAGTCAGTTTACACTGTTACCCACACACTAATGCAGTCAGTTTACACTGTTACCCCACACACTAATGCAGTCAGTTTACACTGTTACCCACACACTAATGCAGTCAGTTTACACTGTTACCCACACACTAATGCAGTCAGTTTACACTGTTACCCACACACTAATTCAGTCAGTTTACACTGTTACCCACACACTAATGCAGTCAGTTTACACTGTTACCCACACACTAATGCAGTCAGTTTACACTGTTACCCACACACTAATGCAGTCAGTTTACACTGTTACCCACACACTAATACAGTCAGTTTACACTGTTACCCACACACTAATGCAGTCAGTTTACACTGTTACCCACACACTAATGCAGTCAGTTTACCTGTTACCCACACACTAATGCAATCAGTTTACACTGTTACTCACACACTAATGCAGTCAGTTTACACTGTTACCCACACACTAATGCAGTCAGTTTACACTGTTACCCCACACACTAATGCAGTCAGTTTACACTGTTACCCACACACTAATGCAGTCAGTTTACACTGTTACCCACAACTAATGCAGTCAGTTTACACTGTTACCCACACACTAATACAGTCAGTTTACACTGTTACCCACACACTAATGCAGTCAGTTTACACTGTTACCCACACACTAATGCAGTCAGTTTACACTGTTACCCACACACTAATGCAGTCAGTTTACACTGTTACCCACACACTAATGCAGTCAGTTTACACTGTTACCCACACACTAATGCAGTCAGTTTACACTGTTACCCACACACTAATGCAGTCAGTTTACACTGTTACCCACACACTAATGCAGTCAGGTTTACACTGTTACCCAACCACCTAATGCAGTCAGTTTACACTGTTACCCACACTAATGCAGTCAGTTTACACTGTTACCCCACACCTAATGCAGTCAGTTTACACTGTTACCACACACTAATGCAGTCAGTTTACACTGTTACCCACACACTAATGCAGTCAGTTTACACTGTTACCCACACACTAATGCAGTCAGTTTACACTGTTACCCACACACTAATGCAGTCAGTTTACACTGTTACCCACACACTAATGCAGTCAGTTTACACTGTTACCCACACACTAATGCAGTCAGTTTACACTGTTACCCACACACTAATGCAGTCAGTTTACACTGTTACCCACACACTAATGCAGTCAGTTTACACTGTTACCCACACACTAATGCAGTCAGTTTACACTGTTACCCACACACTAATGCAGTCAGTTTACACTGTTACCCACACACTAATGCAGTCAGTTTACACTGTTACCCACACACTAATGCAGTCAGTTTACACTGTTACCCACACACTAATGCAGTCAGTTTACACTGTTACCCACACACTAATGCAGTCAGTTTACACTGTTACCCACACACTAATGCAGTCAGTTTACACTGTTACCCACACACTAATGCAGTCAGTTTACACTGTTACCCACACACTAATGCAGTCAGTTTACACTGTTACCCACACACTAATGCAGTCAGTTACACTGTTACCCACACACTAATGCAGTCAGTTTACACTGTTACCCACACACTAATGCAGTCAGTTTACACTGTTACCCACACACTAATGCAGTCAGTTTACACTGTTACCCACACACTAATGCAGTCAGTTTACACTGTTACCCACACACTAATGCAGTCAGTTTACACTGTTACCCACACACTAATGCAGTCAGTTTACACTGTTACCCACACACTAATGCAGTCAGTTTACACTGTTACCCACACACTAATGCAGTCAGTTTACACTGTTACCCACACACTAATGCAGTCAGTTTACACTGTTACCCACACACTAATGCAGTCAGTTTACACTGTTACCCACACACTAATGCAGTCAGTTTACACTGTTACCCACACACTAATGCAGTCAGTTTACACTGTTACCCACCACACTAATGCAGTCAGTTTACACTGTTACCCACACACTAATGCAGTCAGTTTACACTGTTACCCACACACTAATGCAGTCAGTTTACACTGTTACCCACACACTAATGCAGTCAGTTTACACTGTTACCCACACACTAATGCAGTCAGTTTACACTGTTACCCACACACTAATACAGTCAGTTTACACTGTTACCCACACACTAATGCAGTCAGTTTACACTGTTACCCACACACTAATGCAGTCAGTTTACACTGTTACCCACACACTAATGCAATCAGTTTACACTGTTACTCACACACTAATGCAGTCAGTTTTACACTGTTACCCACACACTAATGCAGTCAGTTTACACTGTTACCCACACACTAATGCAGTCAGTTTACACTGTTACCCACACACTAATGCAGTCAGTTTACACTGTTACCTCACACACTAATGCAGTCAGTTTACACTGTTACCCACACACTAATGCAGTCAGTTTACACTGTTACCCACACACTAATGCAGTCAGTTTACACTGTTACCCACACACTAATGCAGTCAGTTTACACTGTTACCCACACACTAATGCAGTCAGTTTACACTGTTACCCACACACTAATGCAGGCAGTTTACACTGTTACCCACACACTAATGCAGTCAGTTTACACTGTTACCCACACACTAATGCAGTCAGTTTACACTGTTACCCACACACTAATGCAGTCAGTTTACACTGTTACCCACACACTAATGCAGTCAGTTTACACTGTTACCCACACACTAATGCAGTCAGTTTACACTGTTACCCACACACTAATGCAGTCAGTTTACACTGTTACCCACACACTAATGCAGTCAGTTTACACTGTTACCCACACACTAATGCAGTCAGTTTACACTGTTACCCACACACTAATGCAGTCAGTTTACACTGTTACCCACACACTAATGCAGTCAGTTTACACTGTTACCCACACACTAATGCAGTCAGTTTACACTGTTACCCACACACTAATGCAGTCAGTTTACACTGTTACCCACACACTAATGCAGGCAGTTTACACTGTTACCCACACACTAATGCAGTCAGTTTACACTGTTACCCACACACTAATGCAGTCAGTTTACACTGTTACCCACACACTAATGCAGTCAGTTTACACTGTTACCCACACACTAATGCAGTCAGTTTACACTGTTACCCACACACTAATGAGTCAGTTTACACTGTTACCCACACACTAATGCAGTCAGTTTACACTGTTACCCACACACTAATTCAGTCAGTTTACACTGTTACCCACACACTAATGCAGTCAGTTTACACTGTTACCCACACACTAATGCAGTCAGTTTACACTGTTACCCACACACTAATGCAGTCAGTTTACACTGTTACCCACACACTAATTCAGTCAGTTTACACTGTTACCCACACACTAATGCAGTCAGTTTACACTGTTACCCACACACTAATGCAGTCAGTTTACACTGTTACATCAGGTCTAGCAGTTACCACCACACAGAGCAACATCAGGTTCAGCAGTGACCACCACACAGAGCAACACCAGGTCCAGCAGTGACGGACATATCTCTAATCCATATGACCATCACTAGGTCCAGCAGTGGCAGACAGACATCTCTCATGCCTGTGACAATCATACAAGTCCTGCAGCTCTGGCCAGGTTGTAGAAAACACCGTTGGGTTTCTTCAGCAAATTGTGTGGTGTATCAAACTCTTTGACCTCCCCTTTCTCCAACACCAGGATTCTGCAAGGACAAATCAATCAGTTCACCTTATTAAAGCTCAGTCTAACAGTAAGAGAAATACATTCACAGGCGGTGATTAGCATTTGTAGTGAGGAAAGGAAAGAAGTAGACATTACAGAACAAACTAGACAATACAGACATTTAAAGCTACAGGCATACCAAGGATTCAAACCTTCTACCTCAAAATTAGACATTCCTAAAACAAGATGCCATCTATATTTCATCATCATCATATTCTATTCCAACAGGTGTGGAGAATGATGGTCTGCCATGCCACATGATCATCTGAGTCCTGGATAGGTCTGTGTTCTTGCCCCTATAAATCCATGTGGCCAAACCATGCAATTGTTTATTTTTTTGTTTGTTCTCTAGCTCTTGCTCAACAAGTTTACCATTTGCCATCAAGTTTTCATTGTTATTTCTCCTCATAACATGTCAACAAATCTTGACTATTTACATTTAATTTCTCTAATAAATTTACGTTTTTCATGTTTCTTGAAGAACAATCACAATAATTTTATGTCCATTCACAGTGTTCTTTGCATTTTCCTCAGTAACTACTTCCTTCTCCAGTGTCAAAAGTTGCTTCCCAGCTTGTCTTTTAATTGTCCATGTTTCACACATGTCCTTCGACTCACAATCAAGTAGACACCTCTAAAGCAAGGTGTCAATATTAGCCAGGTCTATCACCCACCTGAACCCATAACTGAATATGATGGAAGATTTCACACTCAGCTATTTTCATAGAACAATAAGTATCAGAATGTATATTAACCAAGTGAAGATCAAACAATAAACAAAGGTCAAACAATATTCAAAGGCCACACAATAAACAACAGGGAAACAATAAACAAAGGTCACACAATAAACAAAGGTCACACAATAAACAAAGGTCGTGCAATAAACAAAGGTCAAACAATAAACAAAGATCAAACAATAAAAAGGTCACACAACAAACTGGAAACAATAACAAAGGTCACACAATAAACAAAGGTCACACAATAAACAAAGGTCACACAATAAACAAAGATCAAACAATAAACAAAGGTCAAACAATAAACAAAGGACGAACAATAAATAAAGGTCACACAATAAATAAAGGTCAAACAATAAATAAAGGTCACACTTTAAACAACAGGCAAACAATAAACAAAGGTCAAACAATAAACAAAGGTCTAATAATAAATACATTGGACCGTAGTTTGGGGGTCTAGAATATTACCAGTATCTAAGGAAAAGGCATCTTTGGTTGGTTTCATTGTGTTATAGGAGATACCGATGGCTGGGGAATCTCTGAGGACTTTGATTTAGCATCATAAACAATGTTATAGGTATTGATCTGTGCTCAGAGCCAGAAAAAATACAAAGTGAATTTCAGTAGCTGTGAGCTTGTTTCTCTATCTGTCACAGTTACCTGATATAGCCGTCAAAGTTACCTGATCTATTTGTCACATCTATGTGAACTAGCAGCTACAGTTGCCTGATCTACCTGTCACAGTTACCTGATCTATCTGTCACATCTATGTGAACTAGCAGCCACAGTTACCTGATCTACCTGTCATGGTTACCTGATCTATCTGTCACACCTACGTGAACTAGCAGCCACAGTTACCTGATCTATCTGTCACATCTACATGAACTAGCAGCCACAGTTACCTGATCTACCTGTCACATCTACATGAACTAGCAGCCACAGTTACCTGATCTATCTGTCACACCTACGTGAACTAGCAGCCACAGTTACCTGATCTATCTGTCACACCTACGTGAACTAGCAGCCACAGTTACCTGATCTACCTGTCATGGTTACCTGATCTATCTGTCACACCTACGTGAACTAGCAGCCACAGTTACCTGATCTATCTGTCACATCTATATGAACTAGCAGCCACAGTTACCTGATCTATCTGTCACACCTACGTGAACTAGCAGCCACAGTTACCTGATCTATCTGTCACAGCTACCTGATCTAGCTGTCACAGTTACCTGATCTATCTGTCACTATTATCTGATCTGCCTATCACAGTTATCTGATCTATCTATCACAGTTACCTCATCTATCTATCACAGTTAAATGATCTACCTGTCACTATTACCTGATCTACCTATCACAGTTACCTGATCTACCTATCATAGTTACCTCATCTATCTACCACAGTTACCTGATCTGCCTATCACAGTTACCTCATCTATCTATCACAGTTAAATGATCTACCTGTCACTATTACCTGATCTGCCTATCACAGTTACCTGATCTACCTATCACAGTTACCTGATCTGCCTATCACAGTTACCTCATCTACCTATTACAGTTACCTGATCTGCCTATCACAGTTACCTCATCTATCTATCACAGTTAAATGATCTACCTGTCACTATTACCTGATCTGCCTATCACAGTTACCTCATCTACCTATTACAGTTACCTGATCTACCTATCACAGTTACCTCATCTATCTATCACAGTTACCTGATCTACCTGTCACTGTTACCTGATCTACCTATCACAGTTACCTGATCTACCTGTCACTATTATCTGATCTAACTGTCACTATTACCTGATCTACTTAACACAGTTACCTGATCTGCCTATCACAGTTAACTGATCTGCCTGTCACTATTACCTGATCTACCTGATACAGTTACCTGATCTGCCTGTCACAGTTACCTGATATACCTATCACAGTTACATGATCTACTTGTCAAGTTTTCTGATCTACCTGTCACAGTTACCTGATCTACCTGTCACAGTTACCTGATCTATCTGTCATAGCTGCCTGAGCTAGCAGCCACAGTTACCTGATCTATCTGTCATAGCTACTTGATCTAGCTGTCACAGTTACCTGATCTACCTGTCACTATTACCTGATCTACCTATCACAGTTAACTGATCTACCTGTCACAGCACCTGATCTGCCTGTCACAGTTATCTGATCTGCCTATCACAGTCACCTGATCTACCTGTCACAGTTTTCTGATATATCTATAACTGTTACCTGATCTGCCTGTCATAGTTACCTGATTCACCTGCGTATTACCTACATTCCCCCTTTACATCTACTAAACCCACCTGTCATAATCCAAGACCGTGTTTAATCGGTGAGCAATGGTCAGGATGGTGCAGTTCTTGAACTCCCGCCTGATGGTCTCCTGAATCAACTCGTCTGTCTCCATGTCCACTGCAGCAGTAGCTTCATCCAGGATCAAAATCTGGGTCTTCCTAAGTAGAGCTCGGCCTAGACACAGCAGTTGTCTCTGTCCCACACTGCAGAGGTTCAAGACTGGCTCATGTATACACCTAGACTATGATAACTAATGCAGGTGTAATTAAACTGAAATAACAATGCTTGCCTGGAAAAGGTTAATGAAACTAGATCATTATATATACAACTATAAGAAAGAGACAAACAGAATTCCTTGGCCATTTTATGAGAAAAGAGACATTGGAGAATATCGTGTTGACTGGAAAGATCAGTGGGAAAAGATGCAGAGGCAGACCAAGACAAATGATGTTGGATGGACTAAAAGGGTGGCATGGAGCAATATCATCAGCAGAGTTGATCCAGAACACCAAGGACCTGAGATCTGGGGACCAGTTGGCAAGGCATATTGTGATGACGATGAATTCAACTGTACGTGTTTAGAGCAGAGCTGTGATTATTTGTGTCTTTTACCCAACACTTCTGACTTCTTTCCAGCATTTGCTGACTGGGTTATCTGTCCATGGTAGTTTCATAGGATATACATGCAAAAGCAAGCTTAGAATTTAGATTGAAGTCTTCATATCTGTTTCCTTATGCACTCAGGGTCACCCAGACCCCCTGCTCACTCTGTGATGAATCAGTCTCTAGGTATGGACAAGTTGTCTGTCTCACCACAGTCCACTTGGTTCCAAAGAGTCTTCACTACATTCCATCCATCATGAGCCATGCCGGTAAGCATGAGCAGTCATGATTCGCCATTTCACTCGATCACCAGAGTCGTGGATCAGCTCAGTGTTCTTGTCTCAACCAAGTCACATGGTCAAGCCATCCATGTATTTACTTCTCTGTCTTCCCCTTGTTCTCTCCCCCTCAATCTTGCCAGTTGTCACCACATTAGCCTGATCATAAAGTAGATTGCTGCCCTGAGGAGCAGTTGCCTGGTCGATGATCCACAAAACCAGAGAAGAGAGTCCATGCTACAACCCTGACACACATCCAATCAAGCAATGCAAGCCACTCAACATGGAACATGGCAGTTTCTATCGCCATAAGTCTACTCTGTGAGTCTGTTACAAGTTAAATTAGTCGTATATCCTTTACCTTGGAATGTGATCAACATAGAACAATTAGTATAACGAATCACATCACAGAGATTTTGCTACGAATTATCATGCAAAGAGTGAGGAAGAAAATACAACCTGAAATAGGGGAAGAACAATGTGGGTTTGTAGAAGGAAAGGGTACAGTAAATGCTGTGTATGTGCTGCGAACAGTTATTGAACGTGCTATAGAAGTAAACAAGGATATTCATCTTTTCTTTATTGACTACACAAAAGCTTTTGATAGAGTTAGACATGTCAACATGGTGGATGTACTTGCAGATCTACAAATTGATGGGAAAGACATTAGACTTATAAAAAAACATATATTGGAAACAATAAGCTGCCATAAGGATTGATAATGAAGTGGGACAATATCAGCCTATTAAGAGAGGTGTTAGGCAGGGATGTGTAATGTCTCCAGATCTTTTTTCCCTATACAGTAAACATATTTTCAGAAATGTAGAAGATATAAATGGAATCAGCATTGGAGGACGAAACATCAATAACATTAGATATGCAGATGATACAGTATTGATTGCAGACAATGCGCAAGATCTGCAACAATTAGTAGATGCGGTTGTTGTACACTGGGGTTAGAATTGTAAAAACCCGGGAAGGTTAACCCGGTCAACAAATGCCCGCAGAAGTCGGATGTGTCGGCCTAACGGCGCAAGAACGCAGCTCTGCTGTAAACAGGCACAACGCAATTACATCCGGAAAAAAACTCCGGATGAACGAAGAAGAAGAAGAAGAAGAATTGTAAAAATACACAGGTTATGGTAGTCACTGGGAAGAACAAAATACCACAATGTAATATACAAGTAAATGGGACTATTCTTCAACAAGTGAATCAGTACAATTATCTCGGAACAATCATAACATCTGATGGGAGATGCCTTGAAGAGATTAGAACAAGAATCACCATGGCGCAAGTAGCCTTTAGCAAGATGAAAAACATACTGACCAATAAAAAGATGTCAATTAAAACGAGAAAAAGAGTGTTGAGGGGATACATAGAGCCTGTTCTTTTGTATGGATGTGAAACTTGGACAATGAGCAGTCAAGCTGAAAAACATCTGATGGCTGCAGAAATGTGGTTTCTGAGGAAAATGCAAAGAATACCATGGACAGACAGAAAAACCAATGACCAAGTGCTACAGGAGACAAATGACAATTGTAAATTGATTAGAGAAATTAGACGTAGACAGTCAAAATATTTTGGACATGTTATGAGAAGAAATGGATTGGAGAACTTGGTGACAACTGGCAACATCGAAGGGAACAGATCAAGAGGAAGACCGAGAGGAAATACCTGGATGGCTTGGCCACATGGCATGGACGAGACAGGAACACTGAGCTGATCCACGACTCTGGTGATCGAGTGAAATGGCGAGTCATGACCGCCCACACTTTTTGGCATGGCACATGATTGATTGAGTGATATCCTTTACAGGACGTCGCATTCAACCACATCATTTTATTTGGCTGTTTGTGATTTCTTGGCAAATTTACGTTCAATAGTTTGTCATTACTATCTGAACGACCGGAACTCATACCACTGTATGAAAACCAACGCAAGGAGGTCTGCTGCTTTTAAAAAAATAAAAAATTGCCCTCAGCTGTTTCAACTGCGGGATTACGAATTCCATCCATAACCCCCTTCGCTACGGAGCAGGTGTACTTTAAGTATGTCCCAAATATTAACCGCTACATGTAAATATCACAGACACATATGCATGAAACACATGTGAGTATCAACTGTAATCAAGTGTCAGCTATGTGCAAGTATCATCTGTGCGCAAATGTCATCTGAGTGCAAATGCCATCCAAATGTCTGTTACAAACACAGCACATATGGCTGCACTACCCTTCAACAATCAAAAAACTGCTGTCACAGCCTCTAGCTCCATTCTAATGTTAAAAATTGTGATATCATACACCAGGCTCTCTACTTTCACAGTGTCCATATGTCTTGACAACGGAATCCCACCCACTACTACTGCCTCTCACCACAGACTCATCAGTGTATAAGATCTAGGCATAGGCTGTCATTTATCAGCTGTTACATGGACACCTCTGTATCGCCCACTATCAATTCCCAGATTTTGAAAACCATCAATACTTATCTCACAGGTAGTGGATGACAGAAAGATTACCTGCACTCACCTTAAGTTCTTCCCACACTTGTAATCGTCTGTCAGAAATGTAAGATTATCATCACTCACCTCAAGTTCTCCCCACCTTCCCCACACTCATGGTCAAGTCTGTCAGAAAGGTAAGATACCCAGCACTCACCTCAAGTTCTCCCCACCTTCCCCACACTTGTGGTCAAGTCTGTCAGAAAGGTAAGATACCCAGCACTCACCTCAAGTTCTCCCACCCTTCCCCACACTTGTGCTCAAGTCTGTCAGAAAGGTAAGATTACCAGCACTCACCTCAAGTTCTCCCCACCTTCCCCACACTTGTGGTCAAGTCTGTCAGAAAGGTAAGATACCCAGCACTCACCTCAAGTTCTCCCACCCTTCCCCACACTTGTGCTCAAGTCTGTCAGAAAGGTAAGATTACCAGCACTCACCTTAAGTTCTCCCCACCTTCCCTACACTCGTGGTCAAGTCTGGTAGGATTACCAGCACTCACCTCAAGTTCTCCCTCACCTTCCCCACACTCATGGTCAAGTTTGTCAGAAAGGTAAGATACCCAGTACTCACCTCAAGTTCTCCCAACCTTCCCCATACTTGTGGTCGTCTGTCAGAAAAGTAAGATTACCAGCACTCACCTCAAATTCTCCCCAACCTTCCCCACACTCATGGTCAAGTCTGTCAGAAAGGTAAGATACCCAGCACTCACCTCAAGTTCTCCCCACCTTTCCCACACTCGTGGTCAAGTCTATCAGAAAGGTAGGATTACCAGCACTCACCTCAAGTTCTCCCCCACACTCGTGGTCAAGTCTGTCAGAAAGGTAAGATTACCAGCACTCACCTCAAGTTCTCCCCACCTTACCCACACTGGTGGTCAAGTCTGTCTGAAAGGTCAGATTACTAGCACTCACATCAAGTTCTCCCCACCTTCCCCATACTCATGGTCAAATCTGTCAGAAAGGTCAGATTACCAGCACTCACCTCAAGTTCTCTCCACCTTCCCCACATTCATGGTCAAGTCTGTCAGAAAGGCCTTCCACAAATCTGCGAAGATGGGCATGTTCCAGAGCTCTCCACAAGGCCTCCTCTGTGTGTTCACCGAATGGATCCAGGTTTTCTTTGAGAGTCCCAGCAAATATGACTGGATCCTGAAAGAGGCAATGACAGCTGCATGAGGTATGCAAATTATGTTACAACTTCCGTTCTACTAACATAATATATATAATTTATTATGTAATGATTAGAGCTGCTAATTTGTTAGAAGGATTATCATTCATAACCTTTTCTGCTCTAATTAGCGAAACATGTGTCACTGGTTATTCTTCATCTTTATTAATCATCCCACCATTTGGGATTAGCTATTATTGATCTTTACTTATGAACCTAGCATGAGTGATTGGCTATTCATATTTACAAATCACCTACTCACAAAATATGATGAGAAAGATTAAGACAGACATTTTTCGTGCAAAGTGGCAGTCTTCAATTCAACTATCAAAAATAGAAAGCTTCTGTTGGATTTTTCTCCCAGGACATGCTGGAAATGAGCAGGCGGACAGATTGGCTGGGTCTGCATCGCTGGGTGGAATACTGATGCATGATACGGCATTCGTGGTCAGCATCCTTTGGAATTGTGTGTAAAGTGCAGAAGAACAGATGAATCATCATGGGTTGGAGAGAATCGTGCCGCAGGGAGTGACCTGAGGATGTGGCAGACACCCAGGACTCCAAGGAAAAGCCAGATGGACATATAATTAGACTGTTACTGGTACCAATAGTATTGGGACTCTTTGCTGGCTGTTGAAGATGAGGACAGAACACATATGGGAATGTCCTAAGTGCTGTGATGTCGGTTCTTGATTCAACTCATTTCCTAATCACCTCATCATGTGTGATTGGTTATTCATATTTACAAATCACCTCACCTGTGTGATTGGCTAATCTTCATCTTTATTAACCAACCCACAATGTGTGATTGGATATTCATATGATGAAGTCAACTCTCTCGACTTTAGTACTTTTAGCTGTGGGATGGGTTATGCCAACTATGGGATGGGCTGTGGTCAACTGGGGATTGATAGTGGTCAGCTGTGGGATGGTTTGTGCTCATCTGTCTGATGGTTTGTGCTCAGATGTGGGATGGTTTGCGGTCAGTTGTGAGGTTTGTTGTGATAAGCTGTGGGATGGGCTGTGGAATGAGCTGTGGTCAGATGTGGGGTGGGCTGTGGTCAGCTGTGGGGTGGGTTGTGGTCAGCTGTGGGGTGGGTTGTGGTCAGCTGTGGGATGGGCTGTGGTCAGCTGTGGGGTGGGTTGTGGTCAGCTGTGGGGTGGGTTGTGCTCATCTGTCTGATGGTTTGTGGTCAGATGTGGGATGGGTTGTGGACAGCTGTGGGGTGGGTTGTGGTCAGATGTGGGATGGGTTGTGGTCAGATGTGGGATGGGTTGTGGTCAGCTGTGGGGTGGGTTGTGCTCATCTGTCTGATGGTTTGTGGTCAGATGTGGGATGGGTTGTGGTCAGTTGTGGGGTGGGTTGTGGTCAGCTGTGGGGTGGGTTGTGCTCATCTGTCTGATGGTTTGTAGTCAGCTGTTGGATGGGTTGTGGTCAGCTGTGGGGTGGGTTGTGGTCAGCTGTGGGGTGGGCTGTGCTCATCTGTCTGATGGTTTGTGGTCAGCTGTTGGATGGGCTGTGGTCAGCTGTGGGGTGGATTGTGGTCAGCTGTGGGGTGGGTTGTGCTCATCTGTCTGATGGGTTGTGGTCAGCTGTTGGATGGGCTGTGGTCAGCTGTGGGGTGGGTTGTGGTCAGCTGTGGGGTGGGCTGTGCTCATCTGTCTGATAGTTTGTGGTCAGATGTGGGGTGGGTTGTGGTCAGATGTGGGATGGGTTGTGGTCAGATGTGGGATGGGTTGTGGTCAGCTGTGGGGTGGGTTGTGCTCATCTGTCTGATGGTTTGTGGTCAGATGTGGGATGGGCTGTGGTCAGTTGTGGGGTGGGTTGTTGTCAGCTGTGGGGTGGGTTGTGGTCAGCTGTGGGGTGGGTTGTGCTCATCTGTCTGATGGTTTGTGGTCAGCTGTTGGATGGGCTGTGGTCAGCTGTGGGGTGGGTTGTGCTCATCTGTCTGATGGTTTGTGGTCAGCTGTTGGATGGGCTGTGGTCAGCTGTTGGATGGGCTGTGGTCAGCTGTTGGATGGCTGTGGTCAGCTGTTGGATGGGCTGTGGTCAGCTGTGGGGTGGGTTGTGCTCATCTGTCTGATGGGTTGTGGTCAGCTGTTGGATGGGCTGTGGTCAGCTGTGGGGTGGGTTGTGGTCAGATGTGGGATGGGTTGTGGTTAGATGTGGGATGGGTTGTGGTCAGCTGTGGGGTGGGTTGTGCTCATCTGTCTGATGGTTTGTGGTCAGATGTGGGATGGGCTGTGGTCAGTTGTGGGGTGGGTTGTTGTCAGCTGTGGGGTGGGTTGTGGTCAGCTGTGGGGTGGGTTGTGCTCATCTGTCTGATGGTTTGTGGTCAGCTGTTGGATGGGCTGTGGTCAGTTGTGGGGTGGGTTGTGCTCATCTGTCTGATGGGTTGTGGTCAGCTGTTGGATGGGCTGTGGTCAGCTGTGGGGTGGGTTGTGGTCAGCTGTGGGGTGGGTTGTGCTCATCTGTCTGATGGTTTGTGGTCAGCTGTTGGATGGGCTGTGGTCAGCTGTGGCATGGATTGAATTCAGCTGTGAGACTCATCAGGGACAACCAGGAAACAGCTGGTTGTGTAGGAACATGATCATCTGCATCACCCACAAGATGAGAACATTGTGACAACTAGAAAGAGCAGTGAGAAGAGAGGCAGAGGCAGACCAAAAGAAATGATGCTGAATGGATTGAGACGGTGGCATAGAGGAATATCGTCAGCAGAGTTTATTCAGAATACCACAGACAAAGATCTGTGGAAAGACATGATGCCTATGCCAGCTGGCAATACACATGATGATGATGATGAGGATCAATCAGGAAAATTAAGAAAAGGATAGGACATCTAGTTCCCTCAGATTAGGGTGAAAAACTAGAAGGTCAGTGTGTCTGTTAACAATCTCTCAGCAGTTGGGAGTAGAACAGATTAGGTGGAATAAATCGCTGTCAAGGCAAAAATTCAAAATGACAAACCTATAAACAGATGATTTATGGTGTGTGTGATTCTGTTCTGCTCTAACCAAGGTCCTTGTTGGTGCTACAAATTTCATGTGCTGTGAGAAGATTCTCCTGGTATGATCTTTGGGAGGAGTCTGAAGCGCTAATGCCTTCCATCACTTTCATGTTAACGCACTTGACCAATATCAAGACCAATATCATATCATAACAATCGCACGCTGTAAGATATGCTGAGTGAGACGGAACCCATATTGGTGTGTCCCTAGTGTTGTTAATTTATTGCTAGCTAATCAACCAATCAAAGTTATACTCTATTTTTGGCATCTCTTGGTAATAAAATTGGCAATAAAAACATACCTTGATAATATTTTGATGGGAATATCGATACATGAAGCCCATAAATGGGCACTCTCCCGCTGGTTATAGTTCACCTCAACACTGCAAGTTACAAGAGGAACAAGATGAGATGAGATGATGAAATTTTGACTTCTGAGTAAAAAGAAAATTGACGTACTTGTGGGAGAATGGTGACCTTGGACCTGAGGTCATGCAATCCCAGCATGCTGATGTCTACATTGTCTATGAGAATTCGACCACTGACCGGTTCCACCAATCGAAAGATGGCCAGTGTTAGTGAAGACTTGCCAGCTCCAGTGCGCCCAACTATTCCAACCTGAAAGGGATCGTATCTGCAATCAGAATTTCACAGAGACAAGAAAGAGAGAGAGATAGTGTGATTGTGATAGAGGAGACAAAGTAAAGCAAGATGAGAGAAAGAGATAAGACAACACCAAAGTGATGGATGAGAAAGAGAAAAATGATTCTCTTACAGGATACAGAGAGAGGTAAGAGAAAGACAGATCAGAGGGAGCTCACTTAAGAGACAGTGTCAGGGTCTTACTTTCAATTAACAGTGGCCCGTGTTCTCTAACAGAAGTGAAACAATCATACACAAAGAATGATTGTACAGACACGCGGCAACATAACTGATACACTTTAATCACATAACTCAACGGCATTCATATAATGCTGCGCTCAAAATTAGGGACAATGCCATGACAATTACATATATACAATACACAAGTTCATAGGTGCATAGAACAAGCACTCATTCAATCCATAACCAGAATCTACTCAGCATACAGGCTTTCTCACATAGAGCATAGAATAATACACCACACTTTCTCTCATGTCCGTCCTGTCTCGAAGTCCTGAAGCAGTCTGAGCTAATCACCAATGTTTCTCGTTAGCCCTGCTTTTAGTCCCCGTGCGCTTCGTGCGTCACACTGACCACTCCGCATCAACTGCGTAGTAGCTGCCAGCCGGGTTAATCGTCGTGCTTGTCCATCGCCTACAGGCGATGGCAATGGAGATTCTGACAGACAGGGACATGCGAGAGAACACTAAAGAAGCAGGGACAGGTGAGAGACAGAAAGGTGACAGAAACAGGTGAAAGAGAGACACAGAAGCAGGTGAAAGAGGGACAGAGACAGGTGAGAGTGACAACAGATAAAGAAAGATGAGTGTGAGAGGCATGGAGAGACAGAAAAATTAGACAGAGACACATAAGAAGAATGACACATTGATAGATATGAAATATGACATAGAAACTGATAAGGAAGATGACAAAAGGTGACACAGATACTGACAGAGAGAAATCTAGGCACTGAGAGTGACAGACACTGATTGAGAGAAACAGAGACACAAAGACAGTGACATGGAAAACACTGATAAAGAGAAAATGAGACACTGAGACATTGACAAGAAGACACTGATAGAGAGAAATTAAGAGACAGATATAACTGAAAGAAATGGAGACACCAAGACAGCAACAAGGATAACTGATAGACAGAAATGGAGACAATGAGATAGAGACAGGGAAAACATTAATAGACAGAAATGGAAACAGTGATACTGAGACAAGAAGACACTGATAGAGAGAAATTAAGAGATAGATATAACTGATAGAAATGGAGACACCAATTTGGTAACAAGAATATCTGATAGAGAAAAGGAGGCAATGAGACAGAGACAAGGATAACTGATAGAGAGAAATGAAGAGACAATAGACAGAAGATGGAGAGACCAAGATAGGAGCAATGAGGCATCGACAGAAAGAAATAGAGACAGAGAGATCAAGAACCAAGAAAAGACGAACATAAAGAGACAGATATACTGAAAAACATGACAATAAAACTAAGAAACTGCAGACAGAAAGAGAAGTCTCCATGGCCAAGTGGTCAAACCATCCGCCCAATGTTCTACAGTTGAGACCCATTGCTGGAGCTATGGAGTTTGAACTTTGTGCAATGCTCTTGGCAGGTAGGCTGGCTTGTCATTCAGTGGTGAGTCATATAGTAATGATTTTTGCAAATTTTCCATGCCTTTATAATGCATATTCTGGTATTGTTGTTGCTGTTCTCAGTTAGCCTCATGCATGATGTATGGATGAAATAATGTATGAAAAAGAACAAAAGAATAAACTGTATTTTTAAAGAGTCACAAATTGGGAATGCAGGTCCATCTCACATTCAACCTTTCTAATCACTCATCTTTTGTACATCAATTGTAATCTATTGTGCATGTTACATTCACATAAGACATTTTTTTTTACACTGTCAAATGAATGCTCTGAACATAAACAATCCATATTACCATGTTATGAGGCAGGCAGACAGACAGACAGACAGACAGACAGACAGACAGACAGACAGACAGACAGACAGACAGACAGGCAGGCAGGCAGGCAGGCAGGCAGACAGGCAGACCTGCATACATACTAACATCATTTACACAACACTCAGTTATGCACCCACTCAATATCATATAAATACACACTCCATCGCATACACATATACTTTCTGACAATCATAAGCTCACTAACAAAAGTTTACTTATTCATTCATTAGTAGCATGTCCATTGCAGAACCTCGCTCCCATAACAACATTCCGGAAAACCTATCAAATCCCAAGCAAGATGTCCTGCGTCTGATACACCCATCTGGAGATCATCCTGCCACATCCTGCACCCATCTTCTCTTTGGCCTTCCTCTTCCTCTCTTCCCAGGCATATACCCCTACCATTATTGTTCTCTCCAAACTTTCATGACGTTTTAAGTGACCAAAATATATCAATTTTCTTTGTTTTATCATCTTTTATAGCCAACACTCTTCAATATTCAGCTCTTGAAGTATGGATGCATTTGTTCTTTTCTTTACCCAAGATATTCTTAGAACCTGTCTATAACATTTCTATTCAAAGGCATTTATGGTCTAGTTCAGCTTGTTTAGCAAGTGTCCAGGTCTCACTGGCGTATGTTGCAATGGGAAAGATGCATGCTCTTAAAAATCTAATTTTTGTAGTTCTGTCTGTCCCACTCCATAATTTATTAAGTTGTTTTAGTCTTTGAAGAGCAATTGATAGTCGTCGTTTAATTTCTTTCATTGTGTCACCATTATTGGTAATCAATGACCCAAGATATTCAAAACTTTTCCACCACCTCCAATCTTTCCTCATTAACATATATTTCTTTCTCCATGGTAGTTTTATCGGTATGCATTATCTTTTTTTTGCTATGTTACGATACAAGCTGTGATTTTCACTATTATTAAATTTTCTATACCATTCTGTGATGTGGATAGTAATACTGTATCATCAGTATATCAAATCTCTGGTATTTCATGACCACCGATATTTAGGGCATCATATTGCTCCCTGGTTATATCATCTCTGACATTTCTCACATTTTCAGCTTACAGGTTAAACAAATAGGGTGACAGCACATAGACAGAGCATTTTTATGAGTTGTATTACATGTGATGGAAAGCCCATATTCCTCATGATTTCCCAAAGTTTCTGATGTTTACAGTCAAATGCCTTTGAATAATCCACAAAACATGAGAATAGGTTTACATTAAATTCTCTGCACTTCTCTATTATTAAACGCATGTTGAGTATGTGGTCTCTTGTTCCTCTTCCTTGTCTAAATCCAGCTTGAACCACGTTAATTTCTTGTTCCATTTTCTTACGAAGTCTTCGCATTATGACTTTTAGTAGAATTTTACTTGCATGACTGATCAGGGCAACAGTTCTATAGTTGGTGCATAATTTCAGGTTGCCCTTTTTTGGTATTGGAATGAAGATAGTTCTCTTCCAATCTTGTGGCCATAATGCGTGATAGATTTGTATGCTTTCTTCTCCTCCCGATTTAATTAGTTCAGCTGGTATCTCATCACATCCAGGTGATTTGCCTCTCTTCAGGTTCTTTATTGCCTATGCAATTTCATCTAATGGGGGTTCAGGTTCTGTCTCTGCTGTCATTGGTTCATGTATATCATTCATATCCTCACAGTCATTCATATCATACATTCCAATGCAGTATTCCTGCCATCTTTCTAGAATTTGTCTAGAGTCTGTTAAGGTATTTCCCAACTTGTCGCAGATAACATTTAATTGGGGTTGAACATTTCTTGCCAATAACTTCATTTTTTTGAACATTTCGTAATCTCTTCCATTCTTATGATATTGCTCTATTTAAATACAACAATTTTTTTATATTGGTTTTTGTCCTTTCTTGTGTTCTTTCTTATTTCTTGTGTTAAAGATTTATACTTCATCCTACTGTTATTGGTTTCCCCTTTCTTTTTCAGTTCCCTTCATTGTTTTATTAATACCAATGTTCATGGTGTAATCCAAGGCTTATGTTGCTTAGTCCTCGTTGGAATTATATCTTTACTTATATATACATACATATTGTCTCTCTTTCTCCATCTCTTTCACTCTCTCTGAGATAAGAAGGGCAGAATGTAAGACGAGCCTGCGCATTCAATCTGTAACCCTTTGAAAGTCAAGTTTACTTGTTTGTAGTGAAAGACCAAGCCAAATGGGATAAACCCAGTGCAATGAAGTAGATTCCCTCACCTTAAGCCTTATTTTCTTAATACAAAGTGAAACATAGTAAGAGACATAGTGAGAGACAACACAGAGAAACATAGTAACAGATACAGTGAGAGAGACAGAGAAAAACAGAAAAACATAATAACAGACTCAGTGAGAGAGGCACAGAGAAACACAGTAACAGACACAGTGAGAGAGGCACAGATAAACACAGTAACAGACACAGTGAGAGAGAGACAGTGAGAGAGACACAGATAAACACAGTAACAGACACAGTGAGAGAGACACAGAGAAAAACAGAAACAGTAACAGACACAGTGAGAGAGATACAGAGAAACATAGTAACAGACACAGTGAGAGAGAGAGACAGAGAAACACAGTAACAGACACAGTGAGAGAGAGAGACAGAGAAACACAGTAACAGACACAGTGAGAGAGAGAGAGAGACAGAGAAACACAGTAACAGACACAGTGAGAGAGAGAGACAGAGAAACACAGTAACAGACACAGTGAGAGAGATACAGAGAAACACAGTAACAGACACAGTGAGAGAGAGATACAGAGAAACACAGTAACAGACACAGTGAGAGAGAGAGACAGAGAAACACAGTAACAGACACAGTGAGAGAGAGACAGAGAAACATAGTAACAGACACAGTGAGAGAGACACAGATAAACACAGTAACAGACACAGTGAGAGAGAGACAGAGAAACATAGTAACAGACACAGTGAGAGAGACACAGATAAACACAGTAACAGACACAGTGAGAGAGACACAGAGAAAAACAGAAACAGTAACAGACACAGTGAGAGAGATACAGAGAGTCACAGAGAAACACAGTAACAGACACAGTGAGAAAGACACAGAGAAACACAGTAACAGACACAGTGAGAGAGAAAGACTCAGAGAAAAACAGAGAAACATAGTAACAGACACATTGAGAGAGACAGAGAAAAACACAGAAAAATAGTAACAGACACACAAAGAGAGACACAGAGAAAACCAGAGAAACATAGTAACAGACACAGTGAGAGAGACACAGAAACACAGTAACAGACACAGAGGGAGAGAGACATAGAGAAAAACACAGAAAGACAGTAACAGACACACAGAGAAACACAGTAACAGACACAGTGAGAGAGACACAGAGAAACAAAGTAACAGACACAGTGAGAGAGACACAGAAACATAGTAACAGACAGAGAGAGACACACACACAGAGAAAAACAGAGAAAGACAGTAACAGACACAGTGAGAGAGACACAGAGAGACACAAAGAAACACAGTAACAGACACAGTGAGAGAGACACAAAGAAACACAGTAACAGACACAGTGAGAGAGAGACAAAGAAACACAGTAACAACAACAACAACAACAAAACTTTATTTTGAAAGGGTTAAGAATTGGGCACGCAGGCCCGTCTAACATTCTGCCCTTTTGTCACTCTCTTTCATACATTATACCATTCACACATCATTCAAGGCTAACTGAAAACAGCAACAATATAAAATATATGCATTATAAAGGCATGTGGAAAAATTAAAAATAAATACTACACGACTCAGTAATAGTAATAACTGGTGTGGCATTTATTAGCTACGTGGAATATACTGGCCTACCAAAAGGGGACTGGCTGTTATACTAGGGTTTTATTATATTATTACTTCTATTATTAAGGGGGAAGGTAATCCGTACTGAGATAGTGTTCAAATAATTTGCGATTATATGTATAGGGATTGATGATGTCTTTTATTTCATGTGGAAGATTGTTCCACAGCTGAGCTGCAGAGTACGTTAAGCTTGTTTTGTATAAGTCTATCCTAGGCTTCGGAAGGTGTAATAAATTTAATCGTTTACTGTGTCTAGCATTATATTCAAACAATGGCCAAAGGTAGTTTGGGGCATTCCGATGTAGGATTTTGTGAATTAGTTTGGCCTTATTGAAAAGCAGACGTTTGCGGAGTGGTAGTAACTGAAGGCGTTTATGCAGGCTAGGATTTTCAGTTAAATGTTTGCTATAAATTAATCTCATGGCCCGTTTCTGGAGTGAGTAAAGTCGCTTGGTGCTTGAATTGGAACAACCGTCCCAGATTGTAGAGCAGTAGTCAAAATGTGTCTGTATGTGTGACGTATAGAATATTTTCCTTGTGTCCTCATCAAGGAAATTTTTAATTTTGGCGAGTTGGTAGACTTTTTTCGCTGTTTGTTTAGTGAGCGCTTGAACGTGAGGATTAAAGGTTAGGTTTCTATCAATGATGAGGCCTAATGTTTTGTGCTCAGTTACACTTTCTACTGGCATGTTATCGACGTGAAGTTGAAGTGATCTGTGTGAATTTAGAGTCTGAAGTCTTTGTCTTGTTGTTAATAACATAGATTTTGTTTTAGTGATGTTAATTTGCATACGGTTCGCATAGCTCCACCTAACTACATTATTTAATTCTTGTTGCAAAGACAACTCCAGCAAATTACTGCTTTCAGCGTTTGTATACACTGTACAGTCGTCTGCAAATAGATCGCAGGACGACGAAAGATGCAAAGGTAGATCATTAATATATATGGCGAATAATAGAGGGCCAAGAATAGAGCCTTGCGGTACTCCAGTATTGAAGGTAGTGGTTTGGGACAGAGATTTATTGTATGATACTACTTGCTTTCTGTTTGACAGAAAAGATGTTATTAGCGTCACAACATTAGGGCCAATTTTCATTGTCTCTAGTTTTTTAATTAAAATGGCATGGTCTATCATATCAAATGCTTTTCTGAAATCGATAAACACAGCTCCACATAGATTGTTGTTATTTATATTATGGTGCCAATTTTCTATCATGTTTGTTAGGGCCGTATGGCAAGAATATTTTGGTCGAAATCCTGATTGACTGTCAACTATAAGCTTGTTGCGATCTAAATATTGTAATGTTACCTTATGGATGTGTTTTTCTAGTGGTTTAGATAGTGATGATAGTAAAGAAATGGGTCTATAATTGTTCGGGAGACCATTGTCCAATGAACCAGATTTAAGGAGAGGATACACTTTAGCGATTTTGAGAGCTGATGGAAAGTGACCTTTGGTGATACACTGATTATATACATAGGTTAGTGATACACAGATCACTGGCGCAGCACAGCGGAGAATCCGACTGCTGATTCCATCTAACCCAGATGAGTTTGTGTTTTTTAGTTTACTGAGGTAAATGAGTACTTCAGTGACTGTCATTAGCGGTATGTCAGAAAGGATATCTCGGGGGCATCTAGTCTGGCAAAACGATGACAGTAAAGATAAGTTGCAAGGAGAATTTGGTATTGTAGCCTTCAACTGATCTATGTCATTCTGAAAAAAGTTACTGAATTGGTCGCATGAAATAGGATTTGATGGTAATGAATTTGAGTAGTTGTGCTTGTTTGTCAAGGTGTTAATTGCCTTCCATATGTCCTTACTATTTGTTTTATCCATGACTAAGTTCTTAAAGTAATTTTTCTTTTCTTTTCGTATGGTATATTGAACTTTGTTTCTAAGAGTACGGTATGTGCTGAGATCCCGCTTTTTATGTGCCTTATCTCTGTCTCTCATAATTTCAAGAATTTCCTGGGTGATCCAAGGTGGTTTGACGTGATGTTTTACTCGAACTTCCTTGATTGGCACATGTCTATCAAACACATCAATAAAGATCTTCATCCAGGATTCCAGAGCATCATCCGGGTCTGGAAGTTGATAAACATTGTTTAGAGGTGAACTGAGCAAGTCCTGTAAAAATGCGTTTTGGTTGAAATTTTTGTAGCTTCTATATTTTACAGTTATGTGTTTATGTTTAGGAGTTTTAATTCCTTTTTTAGACCATGTGCAGCATATTGGGTAGTGATCGCTCATTGCACAATTGGGCACGGTGCATTCTATGATGTTGTCCGAGCAAGTTACATAAATGTGATCTATAAGTGTTGAAGATGAGTTTGTTACTCTAGTATCTTGTTTTACTATTTGTTGGAAGTTGTATGATGCAATTATATTTCCCCAGATTATATGGGATTTGTTGGTGTCAATGTTAAAGTCTCCGAGTAGTATAATTTCCTTCCCGGAAGCGAAAACCACATCCATCATGGTAGTGAAGTTTTCGTACCAAACGTATCCAGCCCTGGGATTTCGATAGAGGTAGCCAATTATCAGGGGTGTGATGTTTCGAAGTTTTAACTCCAACCAAATACATTCTATTTCGCAAGTTTCAAAGTCTAGCCTACGGTGAACATTTAGTAGATTAGAAACATAGGCTACTATGCCTGTCTCTTGTTTCCTACAGGGATCTCTTCTAAACACTTTGTACCCTTTAATAGAGATGTCCTCATCTGAAATGTTTTCATTTAGTCTACTTTCACTAAGGCCGAATACATGAAAATTTTGATTAAGAATAGAAGATAACTCTGGCAGCTTGTTGAATAAGTTACATATGTTTAAGTGTCCAAAACGTATTCCTGATTTATTGAGCCAATGTTGCCACTTCTCAGACATTTCACCCAAGAAGTAAGTGTAAATTAGTCAAAATTAGGTAAAAATACAAGATCATAAAAATACACAATAACATTAATTTGCAAAATACCAGTAATAGAAATCGATATGTAAATGACAATATTATAACGATATAACTAATGAGACCAACAAGTATAGTGCAAATACAGAACAAAAAGAATTAAAGCGTATGAACATACAACAATTACGTAGCTCGAACTACTTCGCAAGCTATGTAACCAGCTGCTATCAGAAAGAATGAATAAATGACTATACAAGTCAATGTTCCTGTTTAAAGTTGGGTATCCCACACGGGAGATAAAACTCTAAATAGTAAGCAGTTAAAGTTCAAGGAGGAAGCTCTTTTCCTGGTATATTGCGTATAGGGCTCAGTGTTTAATACATATCCTATCTTACAGGTCTGTATTGTAGAGACATCATAAAAGCTTGATTCAGTGCGGCCGGACTAAATTGCATCAAGTGTAGCAGTTCTGGATTCCAATGATGCGGAACCTGTTGTTGTCTGATATGTGACCCATTTTTGGCGTAAAGTTCTGGACCCCAATGATGCGGAACTTCCTGCTGTCTGCTAGGTGGCCCATTTGTGGCGTGAGGGGGATGTGTCAAAGTGGTATTACTGCCGTGTGTGTGTGCCGATGTTTGCAACGCAGGCTCCTTGCAGGGGAGGGCAGGAAAACTATTGTGGTAGTTATCTCCTTCCCGTGCTAAGATGGGGGTAGGAAGGATGGGTTGGTTTATTCTTGGTAGCATGTGTGATTCTTGAGTGGCCGGAGGTCGGGGGTCAGATGTCAGCAGACGTTTACCTGGTGAAATGGGGGAGTTTCGGCTGGCCTGGGTTGGCCTAGGTTCTTCAGAATTTATCATTTGTGTGTTGGTCAGGTTTTTTGCCCTTTCAGGATATTTAATGTTCTTTGCAAGAAGACTAGTTCCTAATGTTGTTGTGTGTATTTGGTCTCTATACAATCGTTTCCTTGGTGCTCCTGTACTGTGATGTGAAGAAGGGTGTGTTGTTGATAAAGTGTACACGATACCGATTGCAAAAAGTCTCTAGGGTGTTATTGTTTATGTCGGCCAATCGACGTTGAGAGCCATAACTTGGTGGTATGATGGAGGAGAAAAAAACTGTAGAATTTGGGAAAGTGTAACGTAGTAAGTCAAGTAGTGTTCTTAACTGAGAAATTGTTATACTTTGGTTTTTCATAGTGTCTTGTATTCCTGTATGAATCGTTGTCTTTCTAATGGCTGTATTAACCTCCAGTTTACGTACACTGTTTGTTAGTCTTTCTACTCCTGCACCTGGAAGCTGAATTGTTGCGGCTTTGTCGGTGTCTGATATGGACATGCGGTCGCTGTAAATGCCTCCAATCAAAGAGTCGCCAATTATCAAGTGGGTGCAGTCAGCCGGTGTTTTCTGTGTATGTTGGGTTCTGACACGTCTTGCACGCTGTTTCTGCCATTGGTGACAATCCAGCTGTAGTCTGTCTTCTTGCATATTATCAGATGTTTCTTGAATGTGGGCGTATTCTCTCGGCAATGCTCTGTCGTCCAGGCTGTTGTTTGATAGTTGCTCTTGTAATGCTTCAAATCTATTGCTGACCTTTACTTCGATAGGATATGTTGAGTGCTGTCGAGCAACATTTTCTATTTGCTGATGTGTTTTGGTTGGCTGAGTAATTGACGCGCCTACGACTGGTTCTGTTACTTCTAGACTATCTGCGTGTGCTGCCAGGTCAGTAGTGGGCGAGCGTTGTAACGTCTCAACGGTGTGTTTTAGTTTCACATTTTCTTCTCTCAGGAGAGTCACCTCTGACTTGAGGTTGTTATAGTCACTAATGATCGTGGCGATCTTGTTTGTGTTGTCAGAGGCGGCATCAAAAAGTACTTTCAGGTCTGACTCTAACTTTTTAATATGCTGCTGACAGACGCACGAGTGTTGGTTAGTAGCTGGTCTATCATCTAGTACCGATGGTGCAACCTCTATTTGATTCGAATTTATTTCATTTGGTTGTATACTGTCTTCTACACACATACTCATCGGGTACTCAATGGCTAGCAACACTGGTCGGTTAGAAGTTTCATTCGTGTTGTCGCTGTGCTGAGTCATGGTTTGTTGGACTATGGTGTCATTATGGCCTGATGCTGTGATGGCTACAGCTTCAGATTGTGTAGGTTCGCCAGCCACTAGCATGCTGAGATCGGCAGGTGTGTTTAGTGAGTCACCTATTATTTTCTGTGCTGTCTGTTGAATTTCAACGAAATGAGTCGAGAGCCACTCAGACATGACGTCAACTGCCCCCTGGGCAAGCAAACTGTTTTTTGAGTTGTAGAGATGCAAAGTGTGTAACGAAGCTGATACTTTGATTTCGACTTGAGCGCCGTGTCGGTCCACCCTGTACTCAACTTGGTCGCCCTGATAATGTTTGATCAGGCATGTTCGAAATGCCTCATAATGCAGAGTATTATTGAAAGTAATGGAAATGCATTTCCCGTCGTTCATACGCTTGACAGACAGTGATGGAGAGCCAAAGCAATTCTTTAACTTGCTTTTCACTGCTTTCTCTTTGTTTAGTGTGTAGTTCTTAGTTCTGGTAGATCTTAATCTTAACCCACATCGCCCACGTTCTGCAGCTACCTCCAGTCCAGAAGCTTCCCCCTGTTCAAGCATGGCTACATAGTATTGTATTTTCGCCCGCAGGTACACATTTTAGCAGCGCCCGCACTCGGTTTAAATTCCAGTGTTGTGATTGGCTAGTTCAAGCTATCACTGACGCTTCTCCGTTTCGTGAATAGTTTATCCATAGTATTGAATACAACATTATTAGCATTCATATCCAACACTGCACATTTAGCAACCTTAACACAATTTCACAAGTTGAACGGCATTGTTGTGATCACAATCATATAAAATCCATTGCGCTCTAATGAAGATAGACAGAAAAAATAATCCAAAAAGGAGGAGAGCACACAAACACGTCTGCACACTAGGCAGTATGCGAAATAGAGAGGACACAGTGAGAGAGACACAAAGAAACACAGTAACAGACACAGTGTGAGAGAGAGACAGAGAAACACAATAACAGACACAGTGAGAGAGACACAAAGTAACACAGTAACAGACACAGTGAGAGAGAGACAGAGAAACACAATAACAGACACAGTGAGAGAGACACAAAGAAACACAGTAACAGACACAGTGAGAGAGAGAGACAGAGAAACACAGTAACAGACACAGTGAGAGAGACACAAAGAAACACAGTAACAGACACAGTGTGAGAGAGAGAGACAGAGAAACACAATAACAGACACAGTGAGAGAGACACAAAGAAACACAGTCACAGTGAGAGACACACAAAGAAACACAGTAACAGACACAGTGAGAGAGAGAAACAGACAAACACAGTAACAGACACAGTGAGAGAGAGACAGAGAAACACAATAACAGACACAGTGAGAGAGAGACAGAGAAACACAGTAACAGACACAGTGAGAGAGACACAAAGAAACACAGTAACAGACACAGTGAGAGAGACACAGAGAAAGAAAGTAACAGACACAGTGAGAGAGACACAGAAACACAGTAACAAACAGAGAGAGAAACACAGTGACAGACAGAGAGAGACACACACACAGAGAAAAACAGAGAAAGACAGTAACAGACACAGTGAGAGAGACACAGAGAGACACAAAGAAACACAGTAACAGACACAGTGAGAGAGACACAAAGAAACACAGTAACAGACACAGTGAGAGGGACACAAAGAAACACAGTAACAGACACAGTGAGAGAGACACAAAGAAACACAGTAACAGACACAGTGAGAGAGACACAAAGAAACACAGTAAATGACACAGTGAGAGAGAGACAGAGAAACACAGTAACAGACACAGTGAGAGAGAGACAGAGAAACACAGTAACAGACACAGTGAGAGAGACACAAAGAAACACAGTAACAGACACAGTGAGAGAGACACAAAGAAACACAGTAACAGACACAGTGAGAGAGACACAAAGAAACACAGTAACAGACACAGTGAGAGAGAGAGACAGAGAAACACAGTAACAGACACAGTGAGAGAGACACAAAGAAACACAGTAACAGACACAGTGAGAGAGACACAAAGAAACACAGTAACAGACACAGTGTGAGAGAGAGAGACAGAGAAACACAATAACAGACACAGTGAGAGAGACACAAAGAAACACAGTAACAGTCACAGTGAGTGACACACAAAGAAACACAGTAACAGACACAGTGTGAGAGAGAGAGACAGAGAAACACAGTAACAGACACAGTGAGAGAGAGACAGAGAAACACAATAACAGACACAGTGAGAGAGAGACAGAGAAACACAGTAACAGACACAGTGAGAGAGACACAAAGAAACACAGTAACAGACACAGTGAGAGAGACACAGAGAAACATAGTAACAGACACAGTGTGAGAGACACAGAGAAACACAGTAACAGACACAGTGAGAGAGAGACAAAGAAACACAGTAACAGACACAGTGAGAGAGAGAGACAGAGAAACACAGTAACAGACACAGTGAGAGAGAGCCAGAGAAACACAATAACAGACACAGTGAGAGAGAGACAGAGAAACACAGTAACAGACACAGTGAGAGAGACACAAAGAAACACAGTAACAGACACAGTGTGAGAGAGAGAGACACACAGAGAAACACAGTAACAGACACAGTGAGAGAGACACAGAGAAACACAGTAACAGACACAGTGAGACAGAGACAGAGAAACACAGTAACAGACACAGTGAGAGAGACACAGAGAAACATAGTAACAGACACAATGAGAGAGACACAAAGAAACACAGTAACAGACACAGTGAGAGAGACACAAAGAAACACAGTAACAGACACAGTGAGAGAGACACAGAGAAACACAGTAACAGACACAGTGAGAGACATAAAGAAACACAGTAACAGATACAGTGAGAGAGAGACAGAGAAACACAGTAACAGACACAGTGAGAGAGAGACAGAGAAACACAGTAACAGACACAGTGAGAGAGAGACAAAGAAACACAGTAACAGACATAGTGAGAGAGACACAGAGAAACACAGTAACAGACACAGTGAGAGACAGAGAAACACAATAACAGACACAGTGAGAGAGAGAGACAGAGAAACACAGTAACAGACACAGTGAGAGAGACACAGATAAACACAGTAACAGACACAGTGAGAGAGACACAAAGAAACACAGTAACAGATACAGTGAGAGAGAGACAGAGAAACACAGAAACAGACACAGTGAGAGAGAGACAGAGAAACACAGTAACAGACACAGTGAGAGAGACACAAAGAAACACAGTAACAGACACAGTGAGAGAGACACAAAGAAACACAGTAACAGACACAGTGAGAGACACAAAGAAACACAGTAACAGACACAGTGAGAGAGAGACAGAGAAACACAGTAACAGACACAGTGAGAGAGAGACACAAAGAAACACAGTAACAGACACAGTGATAGAGAGACAGAGAAACACAGTAACAGACACAGTGAGAGAGACACAAAGAAACACAGTAACAGACACAGTGAGAGAGAGACATAAAGAAACACAGTAACAGACACAGTGAGAGAGAGACAGAGAAACACAGTAACAGACACAGTGAGAAAGAGACAGAGAAACACAGTAACAGACACAGTGAGAGAGAGACAAAGAAACACAGTAACAAACACAGTGAGAGAGACACAGAGAAACACAGTAACAGACACAGTGAGAGAGACACAGAGAAACATAGTAACAGTCACAGTGAGAGAGAGACAGAGAAACACAGTAACAGACACAGTGAGAGAGAGAGCCAGAGAAACACAATAACAGACACAGTGAAAGAACCACAGAGAAAAACAGAGAAGCACAGTAACAGACACAGTAAGAGAGAGCCAGAGAAACACAGTAACAGACATAGTGAGAGAGAGCCAGAGAAACACAATAACAGACACAGTGAGAGAGAGACACAGATAAACACAGTAACAGACACAGTGAGAGAGAGCCAGAGAAACACAATAACAGACACAGTGAGAGAGAGACACAGATAAACACAGTAACAGACACAGTGAGAGAGAGCCAGAGAAACACAATAACAGACACAGTGAGAGAGAGAGAGACAAGAGAAACACAGTAACAGACACAGTGAGAGAGAGAGAGACAGAGAAACACAGTAACAGACACAGTGAAAGAACCACAGAGAAAAACAGAGAAGCACAGTAACAGACACAGTAAGAGAGAGCCAGAGAAACACAGTAACAGACACAGTGAGAGAGAGACACAGATAAACACAGTAACAGACACAGTGAGAGAGACACAGATAAACACAGTAACAGACACAGTGAGAGAGAGACACAGATAAACACAGTAACAGACACAGTGAGAGAGACACAGATAAACACAGTAACAGACACAGTGAGAGAGAGCCAGAGAAACACAATAACAGACACAGTGAGAGAGAGACACAGATAAACACAGTAACAGACACAGTGAGAGAGAGCCAGAGAAACACAATAACAGACACAGTGAGAGAGAGAGAGACAAGAGAAACACAGTAACAGACACAGTGAGAGAGAGAGAGACAGAGAAACACAGTAACAGACACAGTGAGAGAGACACAGAGAAAAACAAATAAACACAGTAACAGACACAGTGAGAGAGAGACAGAGAAAAACAGAGAAACACAGTATCAGACACAGTGAGAGAGACACAGAGAAAAACAGAGAAACACAGTATCAGACACAGTGAGAGAGATACAGAGAAACACAGAGAAACATAGTATCAGACACAGTGAGAGAGACACAGAGAAACATAGTATCAGACACAGTGAGAGAGACACAGAGAAACACAGTATCAGACACAGTGAGAGAGACACAGAGAAACACAGTAACAGACACAGTGAGAGAGACACATACAGAAACACAGAGAAACAAGCACCAAAAGAAAAACATAAAGGGAGAATGTCAAGAGAAAGAGAGATGGCAGAAGGAGAAGAAGTACCTTTTCTCCTGGCTGGACTTCAAAACTGATAGCCCTCAAGACTAGATCCAGACCGTCCCGGTAGCGAAGACTCAGGGCTTCCACTCGGACATGTCCCTGGCTGGGCCACCCAACGGGGCTTTTATACATGGTGTTCTCCCAGGCAGCCTACAAGTGGGTCACAGAAAGTGGTGTTGATCAGTGAAACAGTTAAGTCAAAGGACATGAGGTGTAAATATATCATCATTAGCTGTCTTTATCTCTTTGCACTTCTCATTTGTATCTGTCCCTCTCTTGCATGTCTGTCCTCTCTCACCTGTCACTGTCCCTGTCTCTGATAGTTGAACCTCTTGTCCACTCTAACACACTGACCACTCACCTCCATACCGATTGTGGTATACTCTAACAGTTAAACCCCTGTCCACTTAAACACACTGACCACTCACTTCCAAGCTGATTGTAGTATACTCTGACAGTTAAATGAACCTCCTGTCCACTCTAACACACTGAACACTCTTTTCCATACTGATTGTGGTATACTCTGACAGTTAAACCTCCTGTCACCTCTAACACACTGACCACTCACCTCCATGCTGATTGTAGTATACTCTGACAGTTAAACCTCCTGTCCACTCTAACACACTGACTACTCACCTCCATGCTGATTGTGGTATACTCTGACAGTTAAACCTCCTGTCCACTCTAACACACTGACTACTCACCTCCATGCTGATTGTGGTATACTCTGACAGTTAAACCTCCTGTCCACTCTAACACACTGACTACTCACCTCCATGCTGATTGTGGTATACTCTGACAATTAAACAAACCTCCTGTCAATTCTAACACACTGACCACTCACCTCCATGCTGATTGTGGTATACTCTGACAATTAAACAAACCTCCTGTCCACTCTAACACACTGACTACTCACCTCCATACTGATTGTGGTATACTCTGACAGTTAAACCTCCTGTCCACTCTAACACACTGACCACTCACTTCCATGCTGATTGTAGTATACTCTGACAGTTAAACCTCCTGTCCACTCTAACACACTGACTACTCACCTCCATGCTGATTGTAGTATACTCTGACAGTTAAACCTCCTGTCCACTCTAACACACTGACTACTCACCTCCATGCTGATTGTGGTATACTCTGACAGTTAAACCTCCTGTCCACTCTAACACACTGACTACTCACCTCCATGCTGATTGTAGTATACTCTGACAGTTAAACCTCCTGTCCACTCTAACACACTGACCTCTCACCTCCATGCTGATTGTGGTATACTCTGACAGTTAAACCTCCTGTCCACTCTAACACACTGACCTCTCACCTCAATGCTGATTGTGGTATACTCTGACAATTAAACAAACCTCCTGTCCACTCTAACACGCTGACCACTCACCTCCATACTGATTGTGGTATACTCTGACAGTTAAACCTCATGTCCACTCTAACACACTGACTACTCACCTCCATGCTGATTGTAGTATACTCTGACAGTTAAACCTCCTGTCCACTCTAACACACTGACTACTCACCTCCATGCTGATTGTAGTATACTCTGACAGTTAAACCTCCTGTCCACTCTAACACACTGACTACTCACCTCCATGCTGATTGTGGTATACTCTGACAGTTAAACCTCCTGTCCACTCTAACACACTGACTACTCACCTCCATGCTGATTGTGGTATACTCTGACAGTTAAACCTCCTGTCCACTCTAACACACTGACTACTCACCTCCATGCTGATTGTAGTATACTCTGACAGTTAAACCTCCTGTCCACTCTAACACACTGACCTCTCACCTCCATGCTGATTGTGGTATACTCTGACAATTAAACAAACCTCCTGTCCACTCTAACACACTGACTACTCACCTCCATGCTGATTGTGGTATACTCTGACAGTTAAACCTCCTGTCCACTAACACACTGACTACTCACCTCCATGCTGATTGTGGTATACTCTGACAGTTAAACCTCCTGTCCACTCTAACACACTGACCTCTCACCTCAATGCTGATTGTGGTATACTCTGACAATTAAACAAACCTCCTGTCCACTCTAACACACTGACCACTCACCTCCATACTGATTGTGGTATACTCTGACAGTTAAACCTCATGTCCACTCTAACACACTGACTACTCACCTCCATGCTGATTGTAGTATACTCTGACAGTTAAACCTCCTGTCCACTCTAACACACTGACTACTCACCTCCATGCTGATTGTGGTATACTCTGATAGTTAAACCTCCTGTCCACTCTAACACACTGACTACTCACCTCCATGCTGATTGTGGTATACTCTGACAATTAAACAAACCTCCTGTCCACTCTAACACACTGACTACTCACCTGCATACTGATTGTGGTATACTCTGACAGTTAAATCTCCTGTCCACTCTAACACACTGACTACTCACCTCCATGCTGATTGTAGTATACTCTGACAGTTAAACCTCCTGTCCACTCTAACACACTGACTACTCACCTCCATGCTGATTGTAGTATACTCTGACAGTTAAACCTGTCCACTCTAACACACTGACTACTCACCTCCAGGCTGATTGTGGTATACTCTGACAGTTAAACCTCCTGTCCACTCTAACACACTGACCACTCACTTCCATGCTGATTGTAGTATACTCTGACAGTTAAACCTCCTGTCCACTCTAACACACTGACTACTCACCTCCATGCTGATTGTAGTATACTCTGACAGTTAAACCTCCTGTCCACTCTAACACACTGACTACTCACCTCCATGCTGATTGTGGTATACTCTGACAGTTAAACCTCCTGTCCACTCTAACACACTGACTACTCACCTCCATGCTGATTGTAGTATACTCTGACAGTTAAACCTCCTGTCCACTCTAACACACTGACCTCTCACCTCCATGCTGATTGTGGTATACTCTGACAGTTAAACCTCCTGTCCACTCTAACACACTGACCTCTCACCTCAATGCTGATTGTGGTATACTCTGACAATTAAACAAACCTCCTGTCCACTCTAACACACTGACCACTCACCTCCATACTGATTGTGGTATACTCTGACAGTTAAACCTCATGTCCACTCTAACACACTGACTACTCACCTCCATGCTGATTGTAGTATACTCTGACAGTTAAACCTCCTGTCCACTCTAACACACTGACTACTCACCTCCATGCTGATTGTAGTATACTCTGACAGTTAAACCTCCTGTCCACTCTAACACACTGACTACTCACCTCCATGCTGATTGTGGTATACTCTGACAGTTAAACCTCCTGTCCACTCTAACACACTGACTACTCACCTCCATGCTGATTGTGGTATACTCTGACAGTTAAACCTCCTGTCCACTCTAACACACTGACTACTCACCTCCATGCTGATTGTAGTATACTCTGACAGTTAAACCTCCTGTCCACTCTAACACACTGACCTCTCACCTCCATGCTTATTGTGGTATACTCTGACAATTAAACAAACCTCCTGTCCACTCTAACACACTGACTACTCACCTCCATGCTGATTGTGGTATACTCTGACAGTTAAACCTCCTGTCCACTAACACACTGACTACTCACCTCCATGCTGATTGTGGTATACTCTGACAGTTAAACCTCCTGTCCACTCTAACACACTGAATTCTCACCTCAATGCTGATTGTGGTATACTCTGACAATTAAACAAACCTCCTGTCCACTCTAACACACTGACCACTCACCTCCATACTGATTGTGGTATACTCTGACAGTTAAACCTCATGTCCACTCTAACACACTGACTACTCACCTCCATGCTGATTGTAGTATACTCTGACAGTTAAACCTCCTGTCCACTCTAACACACTGACTACTCACCTCCATGCTGATTGTGGTATACTCTGATAGTTAAACCTCCTGTCCACTCTAACACACTGACTACTCACCTCCATGCTGATTGTGGTATACTCTGACAATTAAACAAACCTCCTGTCCACTCTAACACACTGACCACTCACCTGCATACTGATTGTGGTATACTCTGACAGTTAAATCTCCTGTCCACTCTAACACACTGACTACTCACCTCCATGCTGATTGTAGTATACTCTGACAGTTAAACCTCCTGTCCACTCTAACACACTGACTACTCACCTCCATGCTGATTGTAGTATACTCTGACAGTTAAACCTGTCCACTCTAACACACTGACTACTCACCTCCAGGCTGATTGTGGTATACTCTGACAGTTAAACCTCCTGTCCACTCTAACACACTGACCTCTCACCTCCATACTGATTGTGGTATACTCTGACAATTAAACAAACCTCCTGTCAACTCTAACACACTGACTACTCACCTCCATGCTGATTGTGGTATACTCTGACAATTAAACAAACCTCCTGTCCACTCTAACACACTGACCACTCACCTCCATACTGATTGTGGTATACTCTGACAATTAAACAAACCTCCTGTCAACTCTAACACACTGACCACTCACCTCCATACTGATTGTAGTATACTCTGACAGTTAAACCTCCTGTCCACTCTAACACACTGACCACTCACCTCCATGCTGATTGTAGTATACTCTGACAGTTAAACCTCCTGTCCACTCTAACACACTGACCACTCACCTCCATGCTGATTGTAGTATACTCTGACAGTTAAACCTCCTGTCCACTCTAACACACTGACCACTCACCTCCATGCTGATTGTAGTATACTCTGACAGTTAAACCTCCTGTCCACTCTAACACACTGACTACTCACCTCCATGCTGATTGTGGTATACTCTGACAGTTAAACCTCCTGTCCAAACACACTGACTACTCACCTCCATGCTGATTGTGGTATACTCTGACAGTTAAACCTCCTGTCCACTCTAACACACTGACTACTCACCTCCATGCTGATTGTGGTATACTCTGACAATTAAACAAACCTCCTGTCCACTCTAACACACTGACTACTCACCTCCATGCCGATTGTGGTATACTCTGACAGTTAAACCTCCTGTCTACTCTAACACACTGACTACTCACCTCCATGCTGATTGTGGTATACTCTGACAGTTAAACCTCCTGTCCACTCTAACACACTGACTACTCACCTCCATGCTGATTGTGGTATACTCTGACAATTAAACAAACCTCCTGTCCACTCTAACACACTGACTACTCACCTCCATACTGATTGTAGTATACTCTGACAATTAAACCTCCTGTCCACTCTAACACACTGACCACTCACCTCCATACTGATTGTAGTATACTCTAACAATTAAACCTCCTGTCCACTCTAACCACTCAACTCCATGCTGATTGTGGTATACTCTGACAATTAAACAAACCTCCTGTCCACTCTAACACAGTGACCACTCACCTCCATGCTGATTGTGGTATACTCAGTCCGACAGTTTCTATCAGGTCTTAGTCAGATACGACTGAGCTACCATATGACAGTAGACAGTAGTACTTGCTTTCTGTTACTGCCAAATGTAGGGCAGCACTCACCAAACCCGACACACCGGCAGAGAAACACAATTGGGAGGGTATAAGTCTTATAATAGTGCAAAGAAATGCAGCCTAAAGACGAAATGCCATGATAGGGCAGACCAGGCCCTAAGCCTTGGTCAGCAACTAGTATAGGATAGAAGTTCTCACAGGCGGTCAGTAAGAGCATTGTTTTGCTGATCCATCAGCTTCTGCAGCTTGTGTTGTTCCAGATATCTTGGTGTTACCTTCCCTCTGGAGTAAACTAGGCAGGCTGAGTGAGGGATCATGCTGCATGGTCTCTACAATTATAAGGGGCATTAATTTGAAATCAGTTCATGCCGCACAGTGCATAATAGCGTATGCTGAACATGATCATGTCATAGTCGTGTGATAAATACAGACCAATGAATAAAAGTGCATGTGCTTATCGTCCCATGATGCGTAGGGTCTGTTTCTGACCGTTGAGAAAATGGCCGGGTTGATCCAAAAATCCGTCCAAAGAAGCTCAAAGAGCGGTGATTCAGTTTCTTTCATTTGAAGGATTTCGACCAGTGGACATTCACCAAAGAATGCAGGCAGCTTACGGTAATAAATGTGTGTAGAAAACAACAGTGACAGACTGGGCATGAATGTTTCGGAAAGGACGTCAGTTCACGACAGATCTTCGACGGCCGGGTTAAGCGCATATTGTTGCAACAGAAAAAACCATCACCAAAATTTATGCAGCAGTACAGATGAACCGTTGTCGAAGCATACGTTTGCTAGCAAAAGAATTTGATGTGTCAATGCGACAATTCAAAAGGTCGTTCGTAAGAAAGTGAAATATCAGAAGGTGTGTTCACAGTGGGTACCACGGATGTTGACCGACCACCAAAAAGAGGAACAGCACTGGGATGGTGTTTGAACAACTTGCTGCATTACAGTGTGGAGGATGATGCATTTCTCTTCCGCATAGTGGCAGGCGATGAATCATGGTGTCACCACTTTGAGCCGAGCAGCAAAAGAGAGAGCATGCAATGGAAGCATGCTGGATCACCAAAAGCCAAAAAATTCAAGTTACAGGTTTCCGCTGGTAAGGTTATGCTGAGCGCATTTTTTTACCATGAAGGGCTATTGTTGGCCGACTTTAAAGAACCTGGTGTCAACATCAACTCTACCCACTACTTGCAAACACTAGACAAGCTGCAAAAAGCCATCAAGAATAAACGACCCAGGCATGCTTTCTCGTGGTGTGATTTTGTTGCACGATAATGCTTGTCCGCATGTCGCAAAGATTGTGCAGGAAGCATTAGCAAGGAAGAAGTGGGAAATTCTGCAACATCCAGCCTATAGTCCTGATTTGTCACCATGTGATTTTCATTTGTTCGGACCTCTAAAAAAAGCTCTCAAGGGGCAATGATTTCACACAGATGCAGACGTAATGAACGCGGTAAACACTTGGTTCAGTGAGCAACCACAATCCTATTTTGCGGACGGCATTCGCTGCCTACCTAAGCAATGGGATGATTGCCTGAATGCATATGGCGACTTCTTCTGACCAACCCATGATGCATAATTCATTCAAAATGAATGCTTTGTTTAATTCTACCACACCTGTTAATGATTCTTTCATGCTTTTGTAATAAAGCCATTGTAACGGGTTTCAAATGAACGTCCCTAATAATTCCAGGCTTTATACTATAGAGATGTATCCAGGCTTTATACTATAGAGATGTATAACTCCATCCCTGTTCCCCGCCATGGGTTGTAGTTATTATGTATTTATTGAAGCACAATGTAACAAACTATCGCCTGTCCAGATGGCCAGGTGCCAGTAATATTTGACAGTTGAGCCTCCTGTCCACTCTAACACACTGACCACTCACCTCCATGCTGATTGTGGTATACTCCATGATCCTCTCCACTGACACGATTTGCGTCTCCAGATCACTGGTCATGGTCACCAGCCAGTTGAGGTTCTCTGTGATCTAGCAATGGAACAAACATATTCAGCTTTTTGGGGACATGATGACGAAGCAAAACTATTGAGTTTTGCTGTGATTAACAATAAAATAGACATATAGTAATTCTATCACCATCAGGTGAATAATCTTACTGGCATTCTACTAGCAACTGGGCATTTTACTGTTATTTCATTAGTAACTGGGCAATTTTACAGTAATGTCTCTGGCAACTAGACAAGTTTACTATTTCACTAGAAACTGGGCAAGTGTGCTGTTATTTTACTACAAAACAGTTATATTACTTCACTAAAAACTGGGCAATAGCAAGTTTCCTGTTATTTCACCAGAAACTGAGCAAGTTAATGTTATTTCACTAGAAACTGTGCACGCTTACTGTTATTTAACTACTGGACAATTGTATTGTTACTTCACTAAAAACTGGACAAGTTACTGTTATTTCACTAGAATCTAGGCAAGTTACTTTTATTTCATTAGAAACTGGGCAATTTATTGCTATTTCACTAGAAACTGGGAACGTTTGCTGTTATTTCACTACTGGATAATTGTACTGTTACTTCATTAAAAACTAGGCAAATTGCTGTTATTTCACATGAAACTGGGCAAGCTAATGTTATTTTACTAGAAATTGAACCCTTTTGCTAGTATTTCTGTAACCACTGGGCAATGTTTCTGTTATTTCACTAGCAACTAGACATTTTTCTGTCACTTCCAAAGAAACCTAGCAAATTGTGCAACTGTCATATCACTAAAAATTCAAATAATGCAACTATCATTTCACTAGATAATGGGTATTTTATCACCAGAAATACTAATGCACTTGTCACTGACTGAACAACTAACTCAACTCTCCTATCACTAAATGAACAACTAACTCAACTCTCCTATCACTAACTGAACAACTAATTCAACTCTCCTACCCTAACTGAACAGCAGACTCAACTCTATCATTAACGGAACAACTAACTCAACTCTCTTATCACTAACTGAACAACAAACTCAACTCTCCTATCACTAACTGAACAACTAACTTAACTCTCCTAACACTAAACTCTCTAGCTACTAACAACTAATGCTTCTCCTACCGTGCTAGTGACTCCATGAGACGTGCATACTAACCTGCAGAGCGTACGTAACAGACAGACCCATGATGCCACCGCTGATGGAATCCCTCATTGCCACAGCAATGGTTGCAGCCAACAGGATGATCATGTTGCCAACACTTTCTAGCCGGAAACCCAACCACCTGACAGAGATCACACATATGAGGGGCTTTCAATTGAAAACCTTAACAGTGTGATAGAAATTACAAAAACCATGCCATTGTCTTGTACCTGTCAGTATTGTTGTTAAGGATGTCAAGAGTGTTAAGCATGTGGCATCATGGTGCAGACAAAGATGGTGATATCATAACTAGCATTTAAAAATGGCCACCCAACTTTTGACATGCACCAAAAAGGAACAAACATAACAGACAGACCCATTAACTTCTGTTATCCATTTATTGATCAGTGGAGGGGTGAAACCTATAGAAATTCATCAGTGAATGAAGGTCTAGTATGGTGATGCATGCCTGTCAGTCCAGCAAGTGTATGGGTGGAGTAAGAAATTTCAAAACTTTTCGGTCCGATGAAGAGGTACAGCAGGTGGTGCATGAGTGTTACACACACGACCAAGATAATTTTTTTCTACAGGAATTCAAGCACTTTATCGGCGCTGGAGGACTTGCATTGAACGCAGTGGTGACTACATAAAAAAATGATACATTTGTTCTTTATATTTTTTTTTCCAGAATATATTCACACACACATTTTAAAAAAACATGTAAGGTTTTCATTTGAAGCCCCATCTTTTATATAAACACCTTCTAACCAGAAATCACGCATTTATATGAACAACACTTTAAGCACCAGGCAGAGATCACGCATATGATGTATAATAACTTCATTTATACATATCAACTGTACAACTACTACATTTATCCACATCAACTGTACAACTACTACATTTACCCACATCAACTGTACAACTACTACATTTACCCACATCAACTGTACAACTACTTCATTTACCCACATCAACTGTACAACTACTTCATTTACCCATATCAACTGTACAACTACTTCATTTACCCACATCAACTGTACAACTACTTCATTTACCAACATCAAGTGTACAACTACTACATTCACCCACATCAACTGTAGAACTACTTCATTTACCCACATCAAGTGTACAACTACTTCATTTACCCACATCAACTGTACAACTACTTCATTTACCCACATCAACTGTACAACTACTACATTTACCCACATCAACTGTACAACTACTTCATTTACCCACATCAACTGTAAAACTACTTCATTTACCCACATCAACTGTACAATTACTACATTTACCACATCAACTGTACAACTACTTCATTTACCCACATCAACTGTACAACTACTTCATTTACCCACATCAACTGTACAACTACTTCATTTACACACATTAACTACACAATTACCCCATTTACCCACATCAAATATACAACTACTCCATTTACACATATCAAATATACAACTACTCTATTTACACATATCAAATATACAACTACTCCATTTAAACATATCAAATATACAACTACTCCATTTACACATATCAAATATACAGCTACTTCATTTACACACATCAACCGTATACTACTCCACTTACCCACATCAACCATACAACAACTCCACTGAGACAACCAAACTTTACCAGGACAAAACTCACCTATTAGCTGAGTAGTTTATGAACATGAAAATCTGGTTGGCGTCTACTTTGGCATCAGACTCCGCCACAAACCAGTTCTCAGCATTAAACGCCCGTATAACACTGGCCCCAGCCAGGGTCTCACTGAAGTGGTTGAAGATGGGGGATCGAGTCTTGGAGCCCAGCCGCTTCAGCTGGCGGGAGGTGGCAATGTAATATTTCTGGAGATCAGATGAAAGTCAACAATGCCCAGCTTTACGTTAGTGCAAACATAGAAACAAAAACATGTCCCGTAGCAGGACCCCCCCCCCCCCCCCCCCCCCAGGGTATGTGAAGTGTTTTGACCATCACATTTGTGTAGGCCTGAGTGCATGCAGGGATAGGTGGTCAGTCTTTACCTTCCATGGTCTTATCCCCATAGCACACACCACCCCCTCCCCCACTTTGGTGTTCTTCTCTCATGTTGCTATGGCAACCTGTGGGCTTGTGGTATTATTGACCTTTAGCCCCTTGACCCTGGCTTTCCCATCATAGCCAAGTTTCTGGTCTACACCACCCCCTCCCCCACTTTGGTGTTCTTCTCTCATGTTGCTATGGCAACCTGTGGGCTTGTGGTATTATTGACCTTTAGCCCCTTGACCCTGGCTTTCCCATCATAGCCAAGTTTCTGGTCTAACCACTTTGTTATAACCATACATGGGATATTCAATCACACGGTTCGCAAGATCAGTCCTGCGTCTAGCGTTCGTTGTCTCGGATGACTGTGTGAGGTGCACCAAACTGGGATCCTCCCAGCCAACGCAAGTCAGCGAGGCAGGCATTTTGAGAATGTAACCGCATCGTGCAGCTAGGGCCATCGTTTGAGCGTGCAAAAGAGCAAATTTGTATGACCATTTGACAAAGTCTCGATAAGCGCCCACTCTCTCTCTCAATGAGTAGTGGGCCTGCAGTCAGTAAGCTGGTATAGCTTTTCGGTAGTCCTGCCGGCGTAGCTTGAAAGCTCGTCCAGTGGTTTTGCATGCATCACCTTGTACCAGGAGGGCGCGCTTTAGCGATGCTACTCTTGGCCTGCGTGTGCGTGAATAGTCCTTCTGTCCGCCACTTGTCATATGCATTGAGAACTGAAGAGGCTAGCCATAAATCATGATAATTGTTCGCAACTTAGACGAGCAATATCTTCTGTGGGCAGAATCTCGCTGTACGCATTTGTGTGTGGACTGTTCTGGCGGTCAGTCCGTCTATCTGATGGATATCTGGTTGATCCTATCAGTAATCATACGCTTGTCACTACGCTTTGTCTCAAAACTGAAAATAAAAGGAATTGACGGAAGAGCCATTTGCACTCTCTAGGCTACCATTTGTATTTGAGAGTCACTATATACAGGGATAACTGGCGTGTGGCAGCCTAACGTCCACTGCACCTGTGACCGTCTCCAGTCATCTTGCCATGCTTGCCACTGGAACCAGATGGACGCAGGCGAGAGAGTGGGGTCGACGGAGTTGCACAACCACTACCTCACTATAATCCAAACTAAAGCGCAAGTCATTCGTTCTACATCACATCAAAAGATGCAATGAATGAATGGTCCTCATCATTATTCGTGATGGACGAACATCCATTCAATCACACGTATATTCAGTCCATAACAAGGAAACAGATGAGTAACTTTTATACATTTATATTTTCATGTAGAGTTTTCATGTTGTTGTATCGATGTGTGTTTGATGTTTGATGTCAATGGCCAGTACGTCCATTTTGTCACTTGTGATCATGTTCTAGAAAAGCTGACCAATTCTATTTCGTGTTTTTTGGTGGGGAAGTAACTATGGAACTGGTCAACAATCGGTCAGCAAAGACAGCAGGCATCAAACCCTTGCTCGACCATGAGGAAATGGAGAAAGCTTCAAAAGAGAAGAGAGATATGGTGGAGGAATTCAAGCATTGTTCAATAGAGGTAAAAAAAAGTGACATGGGAACACTTTATGAAATGAGATTGGGGCAGATAAGACCGATTCTACATGCCATTTTTTGGTGAAGAAGCAACTATGGAACTGGTCAAGATTCGTTCAGCAAAGAGAGCAAGCATCAAATCCTTGTTCGACCATGTTCATGCCACTACCAGCGTAACATCCTAACTGTCACACCAATACACCCACTAGGTCCCTCTAGTTTTTTTCAAAATGTTTAAGGTGTAAAATACACAGGTCAAATTATCCCAAAGCAGATATTTATGTTAGGGTGTAAAACATTATGCCTTCACATAATCTTGGTTTTTATGAGGTTAGGTGGATAGTTTCCTTACTCATCATCTTTCCTTCCCAGACAATACACGTAGAACAAAGTCATAAATGCTTAGTCTCTCTCAGCAGAAATCAGACACTGATCCTACTCAGACATACTCAGATGATGTAATACAAGACACTGATCCTACTCAAACATACTCAGATGATGTAATACAAGACACTGATCCTACTCAAACATACTCAGATGATGTAATACAAGACACTGATTCTACTCAGACATACTCAGATGATGTAATACAAGACACTGATCCTACTCGGACATACTCAGATGATGTAATACAAGACACTGATCCTAATCAGATACTCAGATGATGTAATACAAGACACTGATCCTACTCAGACGTACTCGGATGATGTAATACAAGACACTGATCCTACTCAAACATACTCAGATGATGTAATACAAGACACTGATCCTACTCAAATTTACTCAGATGATGTAATACAAGACACTGATTCTACTCAGACATACTCAGATGATGTAATACAAGACACTGATCCTACTCAGATGATGTAATACAAGACACTGATCCTACTCAGATACTCAGATGATGTAATACAAGACACTGATCCTACTCAGACACACTCAGATGATGTAATACAAGACACTGATCCTACTCAAACATCCTCAGATGATGTAATACAAGACACTGATCCTACTCAAACATACTCGGATGATGTAATACAAGACAGTCATCCTACTCAAACATACTCAGATGATGTAATACAAGACAATGATTCTGCCCAGATACTCAGATGATGTAATACAAGACACGGATCCTACTCAGATACTCGGATGATGTAATACAAGACAGTGATCCTACTCAAACATACTCAGATGATGTAATACAAGACACTGATCCTACTCAGACATACTCAGATGATGTAATACAAGACACTGATCCTACTCAAACATCCTCAGATGATGTAATACAAGACAGTGATCCTACTCAAACATACTCAGATGATGTAATACAAGACACTGATCCTACTCAAACATACTCAGATGATGTAATACAAGACACTGATCCTACTCAAACATCCTCAGATGATGTAATACAAGACAGTGATCCTACTCAAACATACTCAGATGATGTAATACAAGACAATGATTCTGCCCAGACATACCTGAATAAAGTAGTACACACCGGCAACAGGCAACAGAAAGGCCAGGAACAACGGAGTGCTGTAGGAGATAACAATAATTGTTGATGCAACAGTGAACATGCAGTCCAACCACATGAGGAAAGTCATGGGAATTTCATTATCCACATCATCCATGTCTTTGGAAAAGCGGTTGATGATCCGTCCAACAGGTGTAGTGTCAAAGAAGGACATGGGCGCATGCAGCACCCGGCTCAGCATGAGTCCGTGAAGCAGACGTGAGGCATGAATTGTACGCAGACTTTCAACCACGGAAAACCCGATGATAAAAATAGCTGCAGAAAAAATTTAAATAAGAAATTAGTGTACATTTGATATTTATAAAGATAACACATGATCTGTACACTCTCAATCATGGAAAAACTAATGATAAAATCAGCTGTAGAAAAATTGAAATTGGAATTTAGTGTACATTTGGTATTTACAAAGACAGCACAAAAATATAATTTCTTCTCAGACAATTCTTAGAAATGTGAATGAAGACTCAAATATGTTGCACAATGAATGCATGCTGGCAGTGGGGTGGTGGGTTCACTCCACACACTAGTCAGCTGGACTTAAACATGCACTTCTCATTCACAAAGCAATGACAAACTACTGAATGGAAAATTGCCTAGAATATCATTCTGGGGTTGATTGCACATATCCGCAAAGGACATGCAACAAAAACACAGAGAGAGATTTTGCTGCATCTGGCCAGGTGCATACCGCAGAAGTCACAGAACATAAACTGGAGCAACAAGATAAATCCTTCAAGGTGAAGAAGACAACACACATATTCCCACAGCAATTTAAATTATCCACCCAGTAATTGTATTTATCCACCACGGTAATTTCAATTATCCAGCACGATAATTTTAATTATCCACCACAGTAATTTTAATTATCCACCACAGTAATTTTAATTATTCACCACAGTAATTTTAATTACCTACCACGGTAATTTAAATTATCCAGACTGATAATTTAATTATCCACGACGATAATTTAAATTATCCACAACAGTAATTTAAATTATCCACCACAGTAATTTAAATTATCCACCACTAATTTTATTATCCACCACAGTAATTTAAATTATCCACCACAATTTAAATTATCCACAACGATAATTTTAATTATCCACCACAGTAATTAAATTTATCCACCATGGTAATTTACATTATCCATCACAGTAATTTAAAGATGCCACCATGGTAATTTAAATTATTCCCCACAGTAATTTTAATTATCCACCACGGTAATTTAAATTATCTACCATGGTAATGTAAATTATCCACCACTGTAATTTAAATTACCCACCACAGTCATTTAAATTATCCATAACGCTAATCATAAACTAACTACCATGTATTTTTTCTGGTGTCTTCATTATTCAAGTTTACTGTGGAAAAACGTTGTTCTGAATTCTCAAAAACATTCTAAAAATGTCTGGTACCCACTTTTATGAGGCTGAGCCGACTCAAGGGCCGCAATGGTTGGAAAAACTGATGGAGATTTAACCCATTTCTAACGAAGTGCTCTAACCACGTCTGACTATTGTGACATATATCAAACATAAGACATTTACAATGCAGCAAACCAAATTATATTGCTATATATAACATCAAAAATAAGACACATACTTTGCAGAAAACGAAATCCTTAATATTTCTACACATGACATCAAACATAAGACACTTACTCTGCAGCAACCCAAAGAATCCGTACATGCCCACATAGTAGTCGTTGGTGTCTCGCCGTGAAGTGCTGTTTGAAGGCCACTGGGTCAAGTTGGCCAGGTCCGGGTCATCAGTCCAGGCACTTAGAAAGATCAGAGCCCCCATGTTGGCAGCAGTGTAGAGGGCATACAAGAAGAAGATCAGGAACACGTAGAAATAGCCGATAGATTTGATGTACTGTCTGTAGATACTAAACTTCACCTGCAACAAATTCATAGGTATGAATGTTTGGAGGGTAAGAGTATTTCCTAAAGAGGAGAAGAAAATGCCTTCTTCTCTCTGCTAGACTTTGGGACACCCAGGGCAAAGGGGAGAACCCAATTAGCTCCCCAACCAGGGTAATATGAAACCAAGTGAGCAAGTGGATTCAGTTTGAGTGCAACCATCAGCTAGTTGTTGGTTACAGTTTGCGAAGGAAGGCAGAGGATTTCTGTATAAAAACAATGGCTATGGTGACTGATCTGTATGGTGAGTGACCTGAATTGTGACTGACCTGTATGGTGAGTGACCTGTATGGTGACTGCCAAGAAGGAAAGCAATTTCAGACTAGCTTCTTTCATCTCCCAATGAAATGAGGCCTTATAACATGTTAGGTCACCACTGACCTCAGACTCCAGGGTAAGGACGTTGCCACTCTCCATGGCCAACATGAAGTCTTCTTCTTCTGTCTTTTATGTCCCAATGGGCAGAGATCTTATAACCTGTTAGGTCACCTAGGACCTCAGACTCCAGCGTAAGGACTTTGCCACTTTCCATGGCCAACATAAAGCCTTCTCTTCTGTCTTCCTTCTTCCAATGAAGCAGAGGTCTTCAACCAACTCATATTCCATGGCCATCATGAAATCTTTTCTTCTCTTTCTAAAGGAGAGCTTGGCATATGACACCAAAACCTCAAGTCTGAGAATGGAGGTGGAGGCGGTTACTGCAGCTTTCCACTAGTTGGAGAACAAACTGTATACACATGTCATGATTGTGACTGATTCACATAGCATTCTGACAAAGGTGAAGACTGGCATGCTTCATGCTGAATGGTATGCATCAATTCAGGTATCGCAGGTTATAAGCATTCACTGGATCTGTTCTCCAGGCCACTTTGGTGTGGTCGGAAAAGAACAAGCAGACAGATTGGCTGGTGCTGCATCATTGAGGGGTGATTTGATGCATGATAAAGCAGATGTGGTGAAGGCCCTCTGGGAGAACATGAATAATGCAGAAGAACAGTTAGACTATCATGGCCTAGAGAGAATGAGCAGCAAGGGGTGGTCAGAGGATCTGGTAGACAGTCGCCACACAGAGATAAAGCAAGATGGACATACAATCATATTGTAACAGGCAACATTAGTATTGGGACTCTATGCTGCCCGTTGAAGATGAGGACTGGGCACGTATGGGAATGCCCCAAGTGCAATGATGTCGGTTCTGGACTCAACTCAAGACAAAACCAATATAACGAGACTAACACAGGACAGAGAATGAGATACACAGCCGAGTCTTCTTCTTGCGCCCCGTGTTCCCTGTTGGGACATATATGCCCTGAACCAACTCACAGCAAGTCATCTAATCTGTACGTGCCCATGTGGGTTTGTCTCATTCTATTTGATGTGCCCATGTGGTTTTGCCTCATTCTATTTTATATGCCCTGCCCATGTGGTTTTGTCTCATTCTATTTGATGTGCCCTGCCCATGTGGTTTTGTCTCATTCTATTTGATGTGCCCTGCCCATGTGGTTTTGTCTCATTCTATTTGATGTGCCCTACCTATGAGGTTTTTGTCTCATTCTATTTTATGTGCCCTGTCCGTGTCCATGCAATTTTGTCTCATTCTATTTTATGTGCCCTGCCAATGTCCATGCAATTTTGTCTCATTCTATTTGATGTGCCCTGTGTCCATGCAATTTTGTTTCATTCTATTTGATGTGCCCTGTCTGTTTCCATGTGGGTTTGTCTCATTCTATTTTATGTGCCCTGCCCGTGTCATTGTGGTTTTGTCTCTTTCTATTTGATGTGCCCTGTGTGTGCCCGTGTGGTTTTGTCTCATTCTATTTTATGTGCCCTACTTAAACACAGCTGAGTTATATGGCAAAGAACATGCCTGAAACTTCAAGATACAGAAAAGACAGAAAAGCTTGACAAAAAATGGTTGAAGGCTTCATTGAAGCACAGCCTAACCTACACTGCTGACACCTGGCTGTGGCGGCTAACTGGACATAACAGAAACAGACTGCAAGCACTTACGTTTCCCAGTTCAACAATCTCCTCTCCAATCAGGGCCGACTGCTGGCTCACCTGCCGCAGCATGATCTTCCCCACGGTGTCCACTTTGGGTATCTCCACATAATCGTGAGTGTGTGCGGCTGGGCTCCTGTCAGAGAACCACAATGGGACAGTGATGTCACAACACTACAATGGGACAGTGATGTCACAACATTACAATGGGACAGTGATGTCACAACACCACAATGGGATAGTGATATTAGAACATTACAATGGGATAGTGATGTCAGAACATTACAATGGAACAGTGATGTCACAACACTACAATGGGACAGTGATGTCACAACATTACAATGGGACAGTGATGTCACAACATTACAATGGGACAGAGATGTCACAACATTACAATGGGACAGTGATGTCACAACATTACAATGGGACAGTGATGTCACAACATTACAATGGGACAGTGATGTCACAACACTACAATGGGACAGTGATGTCACAACATTACAATGGGACAGTGATGTCACAACATTACAATGGGACAGTGATGTCACAACATTACAATGGGACAGTGATGTCACAACATTACAATGGGACAGTGATGTCACAACATTACAATGGGACAGTGATGTCACAACATCAAATAATGAAACAATACTATGCTACAGGAGCACAAAATAACTCATGACATGCAAACAGCTAGGATTCACAGAGCCAGCTCCCAAAACTATATGATGACATACTGTGGCGATGTTGCAGGAGTACCAGCTCCAAATACTATATGATGACATACTGTGGCTATGTTGCAGGAGTACCAGCTCCCAATAATATATGATGACATACTGTGGCGATGTTGCAGGAGTACCAGCTCCCAATACTATATGATGACATACTGTGGCTATGTTGCAGGAGTACCAGCTCCCAATAATATATGATGACATACTGTGGCTATGTTGCAGGAGTACCAGCTCCCAATACTATATGATGACATACTGTGGCGATGTTGCAGGAGTACCAGCTCCCAATACTATATGATGACATACTGTGGCTATGTTGCAGGAGTACCAGCTCCCAATAATATATGATGACATACTGTGGCTATGTTGCAGGAGTACCAGCTCCCAATAATATATGATGACATACTGTGGCGATGTTGCAGGGGTACCAGCTCCCAATACTATATGATGACATACTGTGGCTATGTTGCAGGACTTACGTGATTGACACATGTCTGTGGAGGCTCTGTGTAACAATCTGGAAATCCCCAATATCTCCATCTTCTTCAGTTTCAGAGAGTCTTCTAAGAACCTCCTGCTTCAATTCCTGCACTGACAGATACAAGGAGATGCCATTGTAGCTTCAATGGTTGAAATAGGCCATCATTTTACCCATAAACCTAAACCCACTGTAACAAAACACAACTCATATAAGATTAGCCTCAACCCACTCTAACAAAACAAATCTCATATAAGATTAGCCTCAACCCACTCTAACAAAACACATCTCATATAAGATTAGCCTCAACCCACTCTATCAAAACACATCTCATATAAGATTAGCCTCAACCCACTGTAACAAAACACATCTCATATAAGATTAGCCTCAACCCACTTTAACAAAACACATCTCATATAAGATTAGCCTCAACCCACTTTAACAAAACACATATAATATAAGATTAGCCTGAACCCACTCTAACAAAACACATATCATATAAGATTAGCCTCAACCCACTGTAACAAAACACATCTCATATAAGATTAGCCTCAACCCACTGTAACAAAACACATCTCATATAAGATTAGCCTCAACCCACTGTAACAAAACACAAGTCATATAAGATTAGCCTCAACCGACTGTAACAAAACACATCTCATATAAGATTAGCCTCAACCCACTGTAACAAAACACAACTCATATAAGATTAGCCTCAACTCACTGTAACAAAACACATCTCATATAAGATTAGCCTCAACCCACTCTAACAAAACACATCTCGTATAAGATTAGCCTCAACCCACTATAACAAAACACATATCATATAAGATTAGCTTCAGCCCACTGTAACAAAACATATCTCATATGAGATTAGCCTCAACCCACTGTAATAAAAGACATCTCATTTAAGATTAGCCTCAACCCACTGTAATAAAACACATCTCATATAAGATTAGCATCAACCCACAGTAACAAAACACATCTCATATAAGATTAGCCTAAACCCACAGTAACAAAACACATCTCGTATAAGATTAGCCTCAACCCACTATGATAAAACGCATCTCATATAAGATTAGCCTCAACCCACGGTACCAAAACACATCTCATATAAGACTAGCCTTAACTCACTGTAACAAAAAACATCTCATATAAGACTAGGCTTAATTCACTGTAACAAAACACATCTCGTATAATATTAGTCCCAGCAGAAGAGAACAAACAACTTGTTGCATTCGCTCACTTTGAACTTAAGCGTAGTCCATAAGACTGTTTATAATAGTGATAGACTGAATTTTGCATGTGGATTAGCTTTCCCTATTAACAGTGTCCCTCGCCATCAGGCGAATCCACTCTCACTTCAGAGGTACTTGTAATTTACATCCCCAAGTCAAGGACAACAGGTCAACATTTTAGTCCAGCTGTCCCGTGTAGGGGATGAACCGCTTACTTCGGCATCAGCACACCGGATGCTTAAGAAGACATGTTCTTATCCATTCGGTCATGCGGACCTGCAGTGCTGAAAATAATATCAGGAAGCCGATCAGGAATTTGAAAAAGACTGCTTGACGGACAGTGCAAGACAATTCATCTGTCTCCATAGAAAGATGGCATCATGGTACACTTCCTGGTGTGTCCAAGAAGTATATTGCACCTGGCCTCATTTGAACCTTTCCAAATGATATTCAGTGTTTACACCTAGGCATATTGTGCCACTTATGTTGAAACCAGGAATATCCTTGAAACGACAAAATATTGTAGTTAAGCATCTTGATAGATTGTTAAACCCACATTCACACATTACCGTAAACAACCAGAAAATCTTTATATCGTTCTTATTTGCAAATTTTTATGGCTTATAGTGTATTATTCCATCTCATCTCATCTTGTTCCTCTTGTACTTTGCAGTGTCGAGGTGAAGCATAAACAGTGGGAGAGTCCCTGTTTATGGGCTTCATATATCAAGATTCCCATGGACTTTGTTATTCCCTCCGTCCATCGTTTACATGGCCAGTCTTTTCTTCTGCTTCCATTTGGTCTATACATCATTGCTTGTTGTGGTAATCTAGTTATATGACCAAATAATTTAATTTACTGTTTTCTGATTAAATCTAGTACTGCTTAACCCCCACTTTAGTCCTAATTTCTTCATTTCTCTCTTCTTGATACACTGAGTAATCTTCTCAGGAATCCCATTTCTGTTGTTGTAATTTTTTTTTCTCTTTTTCTATCATTGTTAAGGTTTGGCATTGGTAGCATAGAGTTGGTAGGAATATTGTGTTGTATAGTGCTTTCTTAATATCTATTGATACATGTTTGTTCTTTAGTATTGGTGCCATTTGTTCAATGAGTTGGTTTGCCTTATTACATATATTTTTTATCTCGTCTTCTGATTTGCCATTTAATGATACTGTACTTCCTAAGTACTTAAAACTCTTTACTTGTTTCAGGGGTGTTCTTTTAGATGCGGCTGTGTTGTTATTTTTTCTTCTTTGGCTATAGTTATTACCCCTGTTTTACATATACTAATTTTCATGTTATGTTCCTTGCACATTTCATTTAGACTATTTAAGTGGACTTGTAATTCTGCTTCTTATTTTGCTATTAGTGCTTAATCATCCGCAAATAGGAGTTCTTTAATGGTGTAATTTGCTGTTGGTTCTTCTTCTGTTTTCTGTTCATCTCATGGTATTGTTACGGTTTCTGTACTATTCCAATAAATTACGAGTAAAATAATTTACATCTCTCATTGTTCTCTTCAAGTTTCCTCTACTATGTTGCTCAAATATTCGGTTGTGTTTTTTTAATGTTTTCATTTTCCATTTCCCTGAGATTTTCTAGACTTTGAAACTGAATTGCCAATCCTCTCTTTTTCCCATTTACGTATGGGAATGTCCTGAGTGCAGTGATGTCGGTTCTTAACTCAACTCAACTCAACTCCCATTTACAAAACACCCCCACACCCTTGCACGCCTCCACACCCAGTTAGTTTTCTCTCTTCTTAAGTGTCAGACAGTTATGGCTTTGACCCCCGCTGTAAGAATATTGGTGATGCTGTCTGGGAAAGCTTCATGTGGCGATTCTAGAAAATGAGCTCTATCAGTCAAGGTCAGGAGTGGGGCAATGTGAACATCATCAGAATACCCTATTAGATGGTGAAAGGGATGAGGTGAATTCTCCTCACTGCCTGAGGTTCACTGTTTCCACTATGATGAAGCCTGCAAAAAGTCATACTCTTTGTGGACTTTTTCTAATTGAAAGAGCCACAGTAAATCTACACAATGATGGTAGACACTCGGCACTCACACCTTGCACTCCTGCTAGAGACCCCATGCACATAATCAAAATGAGTGCATTATCAGCCTACCCAGACAGAAAAAAAAGTCATCACCACTGCCTAAATTCTTCCTGTCATCTACAAGTGAACAGCTCAAATGACAGAGCTCTTGCAGCAAGAATAATAACAATCACTTAGTGCCAGTTGTCGTCTAACTCTTTCAGTCTCTGGAGGTGAAGTAGATCAGAGATTACACTGTCCATCTCTGGCTCAAACAGGCCATGTTCATCTCTGAACTTGACATTTAGTCTACTCAGATAAAAGTGAAAAACTTAGCGGACTGTGTAACTTTCCAACTCAGAAACTGGAGATCGAAAAGAACAAGTAAAGTAGGCTGCGGTCCAGACAACATTTCCAAACAATAAAAGCTACTCAGAATTGATTGAGACGGTGGCATGGAGGAATATCATCAGCAGAGTTGATCCAGAAAACCAAAGAACGAGATCTGTGGAAAGTCGTGAACGCTTATGTCAGCTGACATGGCACTTGATGATGATGATGATGATGACAGAAATGATAAAAGCTTTTAACAAAGAATGTGTGATTCTGTTAAATACACATTCAGATACTTGTCGGTGCTAAGGAATTTGTGCACAGTGTTGAGATTCTCCTGGTTTGATCTATAGAAGACTGAGGTACTTACAGAGATATGTATGTGCAATGGAAGTGATTCTTTACAGGCCAAATAAAACTAGAGAGTCTCCATGATGAAGTGGTTATGCCATCTGCACTCGCTCCAAATTTTGTGGGTTCAGTTCTGCACTATAACATTCAGTTCATGAGTGCAGTTTTCTCAGAGACTGCGGGTCGTTGCCGGAGCTACAGAGTTGGTGCTCTGTGCGACACTTTCAGCAGGTGGTCCTATGGAAAGAGACTGAACCATATGGGATACAACACAGTGCAATTAAGTCAATCCTTTCACCTTTTATACTTTTTTCTTCTTCGAACAACACCAATCCTTCTATCCCAGACAGTTGTTACTTTAACCCTTTCTTATCTTTTATCCATTTTTCTGTTACTGTTACATCTACTGCCTGAGATAGAAAGAGTTAAGTAAATAACATAATCTTACAAAGAGTCATCATAACTAGATACTAAATAGCATATGTTACTTCTTACATTCTTCATTGTCTGTGTCTTCACCATCATCGTCCTCGATAAGGAATGTTCGAATCAACTTGGCAAAGACTCCATTGTGAGACAGCAGTTCATCGTAGTGGCCAGACTCCGAGATACGACCTTCGGTCATCACAATGATCTGGTCAGTGTGAGCTAGATACTGTATACCATGTGTAACCAGGACCCGCACCTGGACACCCGAGATGGATATATCACATATCAGCTGATATAGTGGACACATGAGATGGATATATCAAATATCAGCTAATCCAGTGGACACATGAGATGGATATATCAAATATAAACTAATAGACTGGACACATGAGATGGATATATCAAATATCAACAGATACACTGGACACATGAAATGGATATACAAAATATCAACTGATAGACTGGACACATGAGATGGATATATCAAATATCAGCTGATCCACTGGACACATGAGATGGATACATCAAATATCAACTGATACACTGGACACATGAGATGGATATATCAAATATTAACTGATAAACTGGACACATGAGATGGGTATATCAAATATCAAGTGATACACTGGAGAGCCGGTCTCTCTGGCCGAGGGGTTACAACACTTTCTCCGTAATCCCGTTTATCACGCAGTCTCGTAGCGGGCGAGAACTGGAGCGGTTCTACCCCCGCTGGTGACTTGCGGGATAACTCGAGCCGGCCAGCTCAGAAAGCAATGGCAAACTACTGAGCGTAATCTTGCCAAGAAATCAACAGGCAGCTGAAAGATGCTGCTGTTGACAGCGATGTCCTGTAAAGGATATGGGAATTTTAAAAAAAACAACACTGGAGACATGAGATGGATATACCAAATATCAACTGATACACTGGACATATGAGATGGGTATATCAAATATCAACTGATACACTGGACACATGAGATGGATATATCAAATATCAACCGATAGACTATACAGTTAGATAAGACAGAAAATATATACCTCTCCTATGAGTAAATATAAACTATACAGTTAGATAAGACAGAAACTACATACCTGTCCAGTCCTATGAGTAAACATAAACTATAGAGTTAGATACAACAGAAACTATATACCTTCCCTATGAGTAACATAAACTATACACTTACATAAGATAGAAACTATATATCTGTCCTTTGAGTAAACATAAACTATACAGTTAGATATGACAGAAACTATATACCTGTCCTATGAGTAAACATAAACTATACAGTTAGACAAGACAGAAACTATATACCTGTCCTATGAGTAAATATAAACTATACAGTTAGATAAGACAGAAACTATACAGCTATCCTATGAGTAAACATAAATTATACTGTTAGATAAGACAGAAACTATATATCTGTCCTAGGAGTAAACATAAACTATATTGTTAGATAAGACACGAACTATACAGCTGTCCTATGAGTAAACATAAACTATACCGTTAGGTTTCAGGGCAAATTGGTCTCCAAATTAACACCACAAAAACAAAGACTATTGATCTTACCAACAGTTCAGATGACACCAAATTGAACAGCTACGTTCTTGAAAAAGTCAACAGCTTCACCTACCTAGGAAGCAAAATGACATCTACGGGAGACTCAACACCAGAAATATCATCTAGAATCGCACTGGCATCTAGTGCCTTCAATAAACTGTCAAACATCTGGAAGTCAAAGACACTCAGCAAACACACAAAACTTAAAATCTTCAACTCTTGTGTGATTCCAGTGTTAACGTATGGATGTGAAAGTTGGAAATCAACGGTAGCTTTAGATAAAAAATTAGACAATTTTGAGAAAAAATGTCTTAGAAGACTTCTAAACATCCACTGGACAGACTTCAGAACTAATTCGCAAATACGACAAGAGACTAAGCAAGATACAGTATCCAATTTCATAAGAAGACGCCGTTGGAACTACATCGGCCATGTACTCAGAATGGACAAGACAAGACTCCCCTACCAAGCCCTCATATGGTCACCGGTAGGGAAAAGAAAACGGGGAAGACCAAGAGAGACCCTGTGTAGAACCATCATTAGAGAAGGCTCATTCAATGGCGAAGTAAATATCCAAGATCTACAACAGGTAGCAGCGAACCGCCAGGCATGGAGAGACAGGACTTCTGCCCTATGCGCCGCCTTAGGCTCAAGAGGAAAGACTAACTAACTAATACCGTTAGGTAAGACAGTTATCCTATGAGTAAACATAAACTATAGTTAGATAAGACAGCTATCCTATGAGTAAACATAAACTATACAGTTAGATAAGACAAACTATACAGCTGTCCTATGAGTATACGCAAAGTACATTATCCTATGAGTAAACATAAACTATACAATTAGATATACAGAAACTATACAGCTGTCCTATGAATAACATAAACTATACAATTAGATATGCAGAAACTATACAGCTGTCCTATGAATAACATAAACTATACAATTAGATATGCAGAAACTATACAGCTGTCCTATGAGTAAACACAAAGTATACTGTCCTATGAGTAAACATAAACTATACAATTAGATATACAGAAACTATACAACTGTCCTATGAGTAAACATAAACTATACAATTAGATATACAGAAACTATACAGCTGTCCTATGAATAACATAAACTATACAATTAGATATGCAGAAACTATACAGCTGTCCTATGAGTAAACACAAAGTATACTGTCCTATGAGTAAACATAAACTATACAATTAGATATACAGAAACTATACAACTGTCCTATGAGTAATCATAAACTATACAATTAGATATACAGAAACTATACAGCTGTCCTATGAATAACATAAACTATACAATTAGATATGCAGAAACTATACAGCTGTCCTATGAGTAAACACAAAGTATACTGTCCTATGAGTAAACATAAACTATACAATTAGATATACAGAAACTATACAACTGTCCTATGAGTAAACATAAACTATACAATTAGATATACAGAAACTATACAGCTGTCCTATGAGTAAACATAAACTATACAATTAGATATACAGAAACTATACAGCTGTCCTATGAGTAAACATAAACTATACAATTAGATATACAGAAACTATACAGCTGTCCTATGAGTAAACATAAACTATACAATTAGATATACAGAAACTATACAGCTGTCCTATGAGTAAACATAAACTATACAATTAGATATACAGAAACTATACAGCTGTCCTATGAGTAAACATAAACTATACAATTAGATATACAGAAACTATACAGCTGTCCTATGAGTAAACATAAACTATGCAATTAGATATACAGAAACTATACAGCTGTCCTATGAGTAAAGAAAACTCATCACGTCATGTGCCATGCTGGTCAGCGTGGGTGGTCATGTTTCGCCATCTAACACGATCACCAGAGTCATGGGTCAGCTCTGTGTTCTTGTCTCGACCACATCAATGTGGTCAAGCCATCCACATAAAGTCATCTAGGATATAAATTAAACTACACATCCACTCACCTTGCCTTCAAGCATCCCCGAGTGACCAATGACATGATCAAAGATGTGCTGCCCAACATGGGAGTCCACCGCACTGAGGGGATCGTCCAGCAAGTAGACATCTGCCTGGGCATACAGTGCCCTGGCCAGGGACACACGCTGTTTCTGCCCGCCAGACAGATTGATACCCTGGTTCAAGACATGGAAAGTCAAGACTGGACATTGATTTTTGTTCGGATAAGGAAATTACAACTATTGCGTCTCATGAACAATTAGTTGCATCCATCTTTCCAATGAACAAAGTTCACTTTACATAAACACTGTCTTTTTATATTCTTTCTCTCTTACTACCTTTTCAATGAACAAAATTCATTTTACATAAACACTGTCCTTATATATTCTTTCTCTCTCACCATCTTTTCAATGAACAAAATTAATTTCACATGAACACTGTCCATTTATACTCTCTCTCTCTCTCTCTCTCTCTCTCTCTCTCTCTCTCTCTCTCTCTCTCTCTCTCTCTCTCATACTTTTTATCACACGCTCTCTCTTTTTTTTTTAGGAAAAAAGTCCAAACTTGTCTATAATGGATTTCGATTAAACTAACTGGCAAATGGACCGATTAAACTAACTGGCATACATATCTGCACAAACAAAAGTCTAAACTTTTGTATAATGGACTTAGATTATACTAACTGGTGTACACATCTACCCAAACACATGTCTAAACTTTTCTATAATGGACTTAGATTATATTAACTGGCGTAATATATATACCTAAACAAAAAGAACTTACTCGTTCACCTATCTCTGTTCTGTCCCCAGCGGGCAGCATGTCAAGGTCGGGTCGTAGGCCACATGCATCGATGCACCTGTTATACAACTCCTTGTCCATGGGTTTCCCAAACAGAATGTTGTTCCTGACCGAATTGTTCTGAATCCAGGCTTGTTGTGACACGTAGGCAATCCTGCCCTGGACAGTAGTTCACAGACATTAGCTCACCCAACAACAACAAGGAAATGGGCTCGTAAGCACAGTAGTTCACAGACATTAGTTCACCCAACAACAACAAGGAAATAGGCTCGTAAGCACAGTAGTTCACAGACATTAGCTCAACCAACAACAACAAGGAAATGGGCTCGTAAGCACAGTAGTTCACAGACATTAGCTCACCCAACAACAAGGAAATGGCTCATAAGCATGGTAGTTCACAGACATTAGCTCAACCAACAACAAGGAAATGGGCTCGTAAGCATGGTAGTTCACAGACATTAGCTCAACCAACAACAACAAGGAAATGGGCTCGTAAGCATGGTAGTTCACAGACATTAGCTCAACCAACAACAACAAGGAAATGGGCTCGTAAGCATGGTAGTTCACAGACATTAGCTCAACCAACAACAACAAGGAAATGGGCTCGTAAGCATGGTAGTTCACAGACATTAGCTCAACCAACAACACAAGGAAATGGGCTTGTAAGCATGGTAGTTCACAGACATTAGCTCAATCAACAACAACAAGGAAATGGGCTCATAAGCACGGTAGTTCACAGACATTAGCTCAACCAACAACAACAAGGAAATGGGCTCGTAAGCATAGCAAAGAAACCTGTTACATGCCTTAACTGCTTCACTGCCAAACAAAGAGTAGGTTTAAATCAAACATGATAAACAATCAAATGAACAAGTATTACAATGTAAGCTTCCATTCACTGAGCATTGAAATTACAGAAGATACCACAAAATGAAACAAATAACATGGTGACCCTAGTATGGTGATATATATCGTCCTTCTGTTCGAATGGGAGGTCACATTTGGTGATGTATTATCCTTTGAATAATGAAGACACAAACAATAGATTGCACGATTTAATGCCTGGCATATTTTGCTGCATCTCGTCAGGTACATACTGCAGAAATCACACAACATAAAGTAAAATAACTAGATACATCCTTCAAGCTGAAATATCCACATGTTCATACATTAATGTCAATTGTCTTCCACCGTAATTTTAAACTGACTATCATGTCTTCCTGTTTGCATAAAACTGGCCTATGCAGATTAATCGTGATTGCTTCCGCCACCTAATTTTAGATAAAATGACACTTGTTGTTTTTTTTTTGCTAATGAAGGCATTCTAGATTCAATGTCCATTCTGTCTACTGCCATTGTGTGAAGCGCTAGGCTGCATATTTTCTAGGTCATGGCATAATGATGTGAGGATGATGAGTTCCCTTTATTGTGGACATTACCCAGACAATACTCAAACAGTTCTGAAAATTATTCAGTATTAATTTCATGAGGCTGGTTTGACCACGGGAGAAGTACTGGACAGAAAAATTTATCTGCCACAGTGGGAATTGAACTAGGATCACTGTCGTCACAGACAAGTGCTTTAACTACTATGCAACTGTGATGCCTAATCTATACAGTATATATTACAGTTTACATTCTCCCAGATTTAACCTTCTGCTGCCAGTTATCCAAAACTTACTCTTATGTTAACAACCCCTGACAGTTTCTTCGTGTCTCCCAGTATATGTTACAGTTTATATTCTCCCAGATTTACCCTTCTGTCACAAGTTGTCCCAAACTTACTCTGATGTTAACAACCCCTGACAGTTTCTTCATGTCTCCCAGTATATGTTAGTTTACATTCTCCCAGATTTAACCTTCTGTCACAAGTTGTCCCAAACTTACTCTGATGTTAACAACCCCTGACAGTTTCTCCATGTCTCCTAGTGTATTCTTTTTCTTCTTTCGTTCGCTTGAAATATGTCTATAACTGCAATGTTGTCTCTTGTATGAATTTAACAGTCTTTTAGTTCACACAGCGGTCCATAGAGTTTATCTTCCACTGTTGTATAGTGTGTCCAGTGCCTGTGGGCGGTCACTTGGACAGTAGTAATTGATCAGATGTAGGTCTGTATTGCCTGTCTTAAGTTTAAGTGTCTGATACTCAGCCCCTTCCTATGTAGACTTCGATTTGGGAAGCAGTGATGTTATTTTTTACAAGGGTCAATATCCCATCTTTTTGCCTGTCCTTTTGGTCAAATAATAACACTGGTAGCCTCTGATTTTGAAGACTATATTTTCGTTGAGGTGAGTTTCTTGCAAGCAACATATGCTTACTTTTTCTTGGTCCAGGATGTTTTCTAATTCTATTTTTTGTTGCTGATTCCCTCCACATTCCAGTGCATTATTTTAAGTTTTTGTTTAGTATGGCCAGCCGTTCTATTCTCATGTCCCCTGGCCATCTGAGAAGGACCTCCAGTAGTTGGGGGGCTTTCGAGACATAGGGCCCGGGGGACCAAAGCAGTGCGAGCACCATAACATTTAGCAGTAGTCGACATATTCCATTTTGCGTAAATGCATGGAATCCTGATTTCTGTGGTGCGCCTCCTGGCTGGTTGCCTCCGTCTTCAGCACCTTTCCTTTGCTAGAGCAGACTGTGGTCTCACTCGAGTTTAGATGTGTATGTGCGCACAAACGTGTCTGCGCATGCATGTATGTGCATACACATCTAGAGCATACTGGTTATTTTTCAGCACCAGAAACTCGCCGTCGCCCCTTCTCCCGTTAGTAAAAACAGTTCCACCACATGAAGGCCAGGAGTTGGACTTTTGCTGCATACGTTATGTATTCACGAGCCATTGGGGTATTTAAGCAATGTTGGGCGCTCACCCCAACACTGCGTCCCGGCTGCATACAGCAACATTTGGAACCCTCCTAGCATGTTACAGTTTACATTCTCCCAGATTTAACCTTCTGTTGCCAGTTGTCCCAAACTTACTCTGATGTTAACAACCCCTGACAGTTTCTCCATGTCTCCCAGTATGGCTGAGATCAGGGATGACTTCCCACTTCCAACAGCTCCAACCACGGCCACCAGACTGTCCTCAGCAATGACAATGTTGATACTACAGACCAGAGCAAGGAAATCAGGTCAGTTCACTTTGTCTTCAGAGCATAACTTATACAACTCAATGCTTAAAAGATGAGGTTAAGAGACATTATTAAAAAATGTTGGCTCGCTTTGAACTCAAGCGTAGTCCATACATGTGCTACTACTTCTAATGCACTGGACTGATTTGTGTGTGTGGATTAGCCTTCCCTATTACCAGTGTCCTTGGCCATCAGGTGAATCCACTCTGACTTCACAGGTACTTGTAATTTATGTCCCCAAGACAAGGACGAGAAGTCAACATTTTAGCCCAACTGACTGGTGTAGGTGTTGAACCTGTTACCTCGTCATCAGCACACCAAATGGTTAAGAACGAGAACTCTTATTCATTCGTCCAACCTGGCCTCCTGGGCTAAGAGATAAACATGATGATAGTGTGGCTGTTATGTTGGTAACATTTATCTGTAAGATAAGTTTTCAGACACACCAACTGCATCTCATTATTACATGAGGTTCATCCATCCTTCATTCTATACAATGACACCCTTTTTTGCATCTGGACATACACTTCTAGTTTGCATTATGTCTCTTCTGTGAATTCTATGAGTCTTTTGTATGCACCTTGACATGAACTTCTCCTGTTCACATCATAAGTCTCATATGTATACATCCTGATGTGAGCGATACCATGAGCCTCTTTTAGGTGGCATCTGTTCATGTCACTAGCCTTTTGTGTAGTCATTGAAGCTCTTGCGTTCAGTGTACCTGACAATACCACCAGTATTACATGTGTATACTATGAGACTCTTCTATGTATTCTGATCATGTTATGAGTCTCTTATATAAGGGGGTCTTCAAATGAAAACCTTTAATGTTTTTTGTTGTTGGTGAATATATTCTGTAAAATTAAAGAACAAATTTATCATTTTCAATGTAGTCACCACTGTGTTCAATGCAAGTCCTCTTACGCCAACAGTGCTTGGATTTCTGTAGAAAAAAATTATTTTGGTTGCGTGTGTAACCAACCACATATGAATTTTTTTTTGGGTATATCTTCACAGAACTCATGCAGTTTTGAAACTTCCTACTTCACTCATACACTTGCTGGACTGACCGGCAGGAATCACATGGGACCTTCATTCACTGATGAATTTCTATAGGTTCCACCATTCATTGATCAAAAAATGGATAACAAAACACTTCTCTTTAGTGCAAGTCAAAAGTGGGGTGGCCATCTTTAAACTATCCACATGATGTCACCGTGTTCATCTGCACCTTGATGTTATATGCTTAACACTCTTGACGTCCTTAACAATATTTACAGGTGACAAGACAATGGCATGGTTATTGTAACTTCTATCACACTTTTAAAGTTTTCATTTGACGCCCCCTCATAAAACCATTGCCACCATAATTATTATTATATAACAAAAATAGATTATTTGGTTGTTTCGGGATTTGAAATTTAAATATTGAGCACAACCAACTACTGGCAACGCTCATCGTATTCTGGTATGAACCTAAGGCCTATCCACGTCAATATGGAAGCACTATACTCGAGTTTCGCTCTCGTTTGAGCTCGTCAGTAGTGCATATTCCTGACCGGATCCGGAAACAAGCCCCGGATCACTGGCGTGTGAAGCGGGTGTGTAACCACGCAGCACACGCTGGACACACCAAATTATCACAACAGAATATTACAACGTCACCCATCGTAGGCTATGCTCAAGATTTTAGGCCTGATTGAGTCTATTTTCTGGAAACACCCATGCAGCTTTTTGAGATTGTCTGATAGCATGCAGAGGTATGGTTTCTGAGGAGAATGTAGCGGATGCCATGGATAGACAGAAAAACTAACGACCAAATCCTACAAGAAACAAATGAAAATCATAAACTGATTTGATAAATTGGATGTAGACAGTCAAACTTTTTTGGACATGTTATAAGAAGAAATAAATTAGAGAACTTGGTGCCAGCTGGCAAGATCGAGGGGAAGAGACCAAGGGGAAGACAGAGAAGTAAATACCTGGATGGCTTGACCACGTGGCATGGTCGAGACAAGAACACTGAGCTGATCCACGACTCTGGTGTTCGAATGGAATGGCGAACCCTGACCACCCACACTTACCGGCATGGCACATGATGGATGGATGGGCATGCTGGGTAGGTTAAATTGTTGCTACTCCGTGCTTCCCTGGTGGGTCACAGTTATACTCTTGATTCGTTGTAGATAAAAAAGATTATTAAATATTCTTTGCAGGATATTAGATCAACCCCCAGATTGATATTCTAGGCAATTATATGTTCAGTAGTTTGCCAGTGCTTTCTGAATGAATGTCAGCGTTTAAGCCCAACTTAATCCTGGTGTAGGGAGACTGAAGTCCCACATTGCCTTCACTGCACCGGGTTTTTATCCCATATGGCTCAGTATCTTTCCGCAGCGAACTGCCGAAAGCGTCGCATAAAGAACGAACTCCGTAGCTCCACCGACGACCACCAGGAGTCTCGGACAAAAATATACTCATGAACTGAAGGACCCGGCTCGGAATCGAACCCACAACGTTCGGAGCGCAATTCAGACAGCTTGACCACTTTGCCACAGAGACTCCCATGCTCTTATCCATATGGCCATGTACAGTACATATTCAAGAACATACAACAACAAAACACTACTCACCTGGTTAATGTTACACCAGATTCAGAACTCCATCTAAAACTACCGTCACATATGTCAATGACATTTTCTGTGGACAAAAGACAAACCAACAGATACTGCAGTATAGGACAAGATCAACAAAATGGACAAGTAAAATAAAAGCAATAAGAATGCTGAGGTAGAGGGTACAATCCCTACACCGGTAACCTTGACTAAATGTTGATTTCTCATCCTTGACTTGGGGATGTAAATTACAAGTACCTTTGAAGTCGTGGTGGGTTCGCCTGGTAATTAAAAAAAAGCTAATCCCCGGGAAGGTTAACCCGGTCAACAAATGCCTGCAGAAGTCAGATGTGTCGGTCTAACAACGCAAGAACGCAGCTCTGCTGTAAAAAGGCACAACGCAATCACGTCTGGAAAAAAAATCTCAGGATGAACGCAGAAGAAGAAGAAAAAAGCTAATTCACATGCAAAAATCAGTCCAGTGCACTGGAAGTAGTAGCACATGTATGGACTACGCTTGAGTTCAAAGCAAGCGAATGAAAAATAAAGAATAAGAAATCAACTAGAAAAGTAGTAAAGAACAAGATCAAGATGAATGAGAACAAGAACAAGCAGCAGCAGGAGCAGAAGAAGGAAGAGGAGGAGGAAATTGTAAAGAGCTGGCAAAGCCGTTGCCCTAGCAACAATTCAACAAGTGACAAACCTGCCCACAATAGAATATTTGATTCATTCTGGTGCTAGACAAGGATGGGCTCTATCAGGTTTTGAAGGTTCTCATAACCTCAGCAATAGTGGTTTCCCAGCAACTGTGGGATATGGAAGGAATGAAGGCAACACTGCATGAATATCTTCCTCCTCTTTTTCTCATTGACTGTTCTGCTTGTGCTTTGACAGAACACCTGTAACTGTGGGCCAATGATCATTCACCAGCTGATGAAACACTTGGTGGTCTTTAAGATTATATTGTATGATTATAATTGCCACACTTCCTAATTCTATATTAATTATCATAAAGATAACTATGATGACAACAGATATGGAGATCATAAAGATAATGGAAATCATAAAGATAACTATGACGACAACAGATATGTAGATATTAAAGATAACTATGACGACAACAGATATGGACATCATAAAGATAATGGAAATCATAAAGATAACTATGACGACAACAGATATGGACATCATAAAGATAATGGACATCATAAAGATAACTATGATGACAACAGATATGTAGATATTAAAGATAACTATGACAACAACAGACATGAACATCATAAAGATAATTGTGATAATAACAGATATGGAGATCATAAAGATAATGGACATCATAAAGATAACTATGATGACAACAGATATGTAGATATTAAAGATAACTATGACAACAACAGACATGAACATCATAAAGATAATTGTGATAATAACAGATATGGAGATCATAAAGGTAATGGACATCATAAAGATAACTATGAATACAACAGATATGGACATCATAAGATAACTATGATGACAACAGATATGGACATCATAAAGATAATGGAAATCATAAAGATAACTATGACGACAACAGATATGGACATCATAAAGATAACTATGATGACAACAGATATGTAGATATTAAAGATAACTATGATGACAACAGATATGGACATCATAAAGATAACTATGATGACAACAGATATGTAGATATTAAAGATAACTATGACAACCACAGACATGAACATCATAAAGATAATTGTGATAATAACAGATATAGAGATCATAAAGATAATGGACATCATAAAGATAACTATGATGACAACAGATATGTAGATATTAAAGATAACTATGACAACAACAAAAAGTACTGGAGAGTTTTGGTCAGAGACCATAACTTTATGAAGGGAAAATCTCGACTGCACCTCCACGCGGTAGAGGATGGAAACACACTACGGTGTGGCTAACACAGCTCTGGGGACCGAGTATCCACCGGAATAAGTGGACAACTCTGCAGCTGAGCAGAGCAGAGGCACTCACTTGTCCTTGCAGTCGGAAATGGCTGTCAAAAGCAGAGGTAAAAAGACCACCATGTGAATGTGGAAGGCAAGGGGAAACCACCACATTATCTTCCCAAGACTTCATGGCAAAACATAAATCAAAGTTAGTGAAGGACGTTAATGGCTGTCTTAGGGCATCCTCGTCCGGTAGGGACAGTCATGAGCCACAGGTGACACCAGACCGTCATCCAGCTACTGATGGCAAAATCTTAACTAAAATAAATAAATTTAGAGTAGGAACATGGAATGTTAGGACATTAAATGAGCTAGGAAAGTTGACCAATGTTCTAAGAGAGATGGATAGCATGAAAATGAATATACTAGGCGTTAGTGAGATGAGATGGAAGGGATCGGGCAAAATTATAGCTGACAATCACACAATAATTTATTCTGGAGGGGAGACACATGAGAAAGGGGTAGGAATAATATTAGATGAAAAAACAGCCAAGTCAATTAATGGATACTGGTGTATTTCAGATAGAGTTATTATGGTAAAAATCAAAGGCAAACCAATAGACATAAATATTATACAAGTATATGCACCAACAGCAAGCAGTAGTGATGAAGAAATACAACACTTTTACGACGAAATAGAAATGGCGATGGCTCAAATTGGATCACAAGAAATAAAGATAATACTTGGTGATTTTAATGCAAAAGTAGGAAAGGGAAAAATGGAGGATGTAGTGGGGAATTATGGTTTAGGTACAAGAAATGAAAGAGGGGAAAAGCTAATAGAATGGGCAAATATCAATGATATGATAATTGGAAACACATGGTTTAAACACCATAAAAGACGACTGTACACATGGATAAGCCCTGATAAGAAAATACGCAACCAAATTGACTACATACTAATTAATAAAAGGATTTAGAAATGCTTTAATTAATGTAAAGACAATGCCTGGTGCTGACTGTAATAGTGATCATGTACCACTATGTGGACAAATAAAAGTAAGATTAAAAAGAGGGAAAAAAATGGTTAAGAACATGAGACTTAATAAAGAGGTTCTAAAAATAGATAAAGAAATGCAAGAACAATACAGAGTGACTGTGAAAAATAGGTACAATGCAATAACTAAAATACAGAGTATAGATGAACAATGGGAAATGTTAAGGGACTCCATTCATCAAACTAGCAAAGAAGTATTACCAGAGAGAGGCAAAATAGCTAAGAAAAAATGGATGAATGAAGATATCTTAAACCTGATGGACAAAAGAAAACAGTATAAAAATGACAAACAAGAATACGCTAAGATAAATAAAGAAATAAAAGATAAATGTGGGAAGGCTAAAGAAAGTTGGTTAAACGAGCAATGCAAAAAAATTGAATTAAATTCCATTAAAGATACAAAAAATATGCACAGACAAATCAGTGAGCTTACAGGGAAAAAAAATAAGAATAAATACAGGGTGTTTGAAATCAAAAACAGGAAAGATAATATTAGAGGAAGATGCTATAATGAAGAGGTGGAATGAGTATATAAGAGAATTATATGAAGGAGAAAGGGCAGAATTAACAGAAGATAGTAACTTAGAAGGTCCACCTATTCTGAAAGAAGAAGTCGCTGACGCTATGAAACGTATGAAGAAAGGAAAAACAGCTGGGCCAGATGAAATCACAATAGAAGAATTAGAAGTATTGGGAGAATTTGGAGTAGATATATTAACCAAAATGTTGAATGATATTTACAGCAGTGGATATTTACCCAGTGATATGCTGAAATCTGTATTTATAGCTATACCAAAAAGACCAGGAGCAATTGATTGTGAAGATTTTCGTACAATTAACCTTATAAACCATATCACTAAGCTTCTACTCAGAATCATAATGAGAAGAACCAAAAAGAAAATAAAAATGGAAATTAGTGAAGAACAGTATGGATTTGTGGAAGGAAAGGGCACAAACAATGCAATTTATACATTGCGGACACTAATAGAAAGGTCAATAGAGAAACAGAGGGACATATATTTGTGCTTCATAGATTATACTAAGGCATTTGATAAAGTAAAACATGATGAACTGATTAAAATGTTGGAAGATATCAACACTGATGGAAAAGATTTAAGAATAATAAAGAATATTTACTGGAACCAAGTAGCAGCAATTAAAATGGGAAATAAAGAGGGTAGTTATGAACAGATAAAGCTAGGAGTACGACAAGGGTGTGTCTTGTCACCAGATCTTTTCTCCCTGTATAGCGAAGTAGTAATGAGAGAGATCAAAGAGATGCCAGGAATACTAGTTGGAGGTTATAATATAAATAATATACGCTATGCAGATGACACAGTATTGGTGGCGGATAATTCAACAGACCTACAACAATTATTAGACGTTGTAGTAACAGAGAGTGCAAGGAAAGGACTCAACTTGAATATCAAGAAAACAGTAACAATGGTAATATCAAAGAAAATGGTGACACCAAAATGTGACATAGAAATAGAAGGGAAAATCCTTAACCAAGTTGATAATTTTAGATACCTAGGGGCATTTATAACATCAGATGGAAGATGTACAACAGAGATTAGGAGCAGAATAGGGCAGGCAAAAGCCGCATTTCATAAAATGAAGAGTATCTTATGCAATAAGTCACTGTCACTGAATGTAAGAAAGAGAGTGCTGAAATGCTATGTAGAACCAGTTTTGCTGTATGGCAGTGAATCTTGGAATGTAAATGAACAAATTAAGAAGAAATTAGAAGCAACAGAGATGTGGTTCCTGAGACGAATGTTGCGAATTCCTTGGACTGCCAGAGTAACTAACGACGACTGCCTGAAACAGGCTAATGAAACTAGAACATTATATACAACAATAAGACAGAGACAAACAGCTTTCCTCGGTCATGTGATGAGAAGAGAGGCATTGGAGAACATCGTAACAACTGGAAAGATCGAGGGGAAGAGAGGCAGAGGTAGACCAAGAGAAGTGATGCTGGATGGATTGAGACGGTGGCATGGAGGAATATCAGCAGCAGAGTTGATCCAGAAAACCAAAGACCGAGATCTATGGAGAGCCATGAACGCCTACGCCAGCCGGCACGGCACTTGATGATGATGATGATGACAACAACAGACATGAACATCATAAAGATAATTGTGATAATAACAGATATGGAGATCATAAAGATAATGGAAATAATAAAGATAACTATGAATACAACAGATATGGACATCATAAGATAACTATGATGACAACAGATATGGACATCATAAAGATAACTATGATGACAACAGATATGTAGATATTAAAGATAACTATGACAACAACAGACATGAACATCATAAAGATAATTGTGATAATAACAGATATGGAGATCATAAAGATAATGGACATCATAAAGATAACTATGATGACAACAGTTATGTAGATATTAAAGATAACTATGACAACAACAGACATGAACATCATAAAGATAATTGTGATAATAACAGATATGGAGATCATAAAGATAATGGACATCATAAAGTAACTATGATGACAACAGATATGGACATCATAAAGATAACTATGATGACAGCAGATATAGACATCATAAAGATAACTACGATGTCAACAGATATGGACATCATAAAGATAACTATGATGACAACAGATATGGACATCATAAAGATAACTATAATGACAACAGATATAGACATCATAAAGATAACTATGATGACAACAGATATGGAAATCATAAAGATAATGTAATGACAACAGATATGGATATCATAAAGATAACTATAATTACAACAGATATAGACATCATAAAGATAACTACGATGTCAACAGATATGGACATCATAAAGATAACTATGATGACAACAGATATGGACATCATTAAGATAACTATGATGACAACAGATATAGACATCATAAAGATAACTACGATGTCAACAGATATGGACATCATAAAGATAACTATGATGACAACAGATATGGACATCATAAAGATAACTATGATGACAGTAGATATAGACATCATAAAGATAACTACGATGTCAACAGATATGGACATCATAAAGATAACTATGATGACAACAGATATGGACATCATAAAGATAACTATAATGACAACAGATATAGACATCATAAAGATAACTATGATGACAACAGATATGGAAATCATAAAGATAATGTAATGACAACATATATGGACATCGTAAAGATAACTATAATGACAACAGATATAGACATCATAAAGATAACTGTGATGACTACAGATATGGAGACCACACAGATCATGGACAAAACTGTACCTGTGTCAGCAACATGTGAAACGCCGTATTTATCTAAGTCGTCATGACAGAGAAATCGCCCAATTCTCTGAGCCGAGATGAACGCCTGCAGGACAGTCAAACATAAAGAGACTTACACTCTACTATATGCACTGTTGCTAGGCAACAGATACAAATACAGGAACCCTTTTCACACCATGTGATGTATTGGGTAAATAGTTCTAGCCTGTATTTTTTAAGGACTAATCAGCACTCGCTGCGTAATGTGATCCATAAAAAACCTGCCATCTTTATTACCCAGGTCATTTTCTAGTAGACATTTTAGGCTGGATTGATGGGAGCCTGTGAGTGAAATAAACCCATGCTTTGATGGGGACTCGACCACATGGCAACCGGGCTGGCAGGCAGGTGCTCCAGTCACTATACTACCACAGCTCCCACTATGATAGTTATTGTAATTACATTTCTCTAATTTCTAAAAATTTATCAAAAAATATGTTGCATAGAGCTGACAAAATGAACTCCAGTGGTACAGGATTTAAGTCTCTGCGTCAATTATAGAAAACTGTAGTAAGCTTTGCTGTATGGTATTGCACATAAAACTCGTTATAACAGATGTCAATCTTTACTCTCATCTCATCTCATCATGTTCCTCTTGTACCTTGCGGTGTCGAGGTGAAATGAGATGAGATGAGATGAAAACTGTCATTTACTGCCAATATAGTACCTTGCGGTGTATGGCAGAGGGGTCTTTGAGCCTGAGGAATAAAGGCCGCCTGGCTAGTGCAGTCGCCGCGAACTGTGCAGGTTAGGATTTTCTTTTTGCCCCCGACAGAAAAAAATCCCACACCTTACCGGGGATCGAACCCGGGTCTCCCGAATGAGAGTCCGGCGTTCTAACCACTCGGCCAGCCGCTCCTCCAATCTTTACATTAATCTTTACATTAATAGAAAAAATTTCTCTTTGACAGTCTTTGCCAACTCATTAATGATCTAATGTGTACAGAAAAAGGTAATACAATAATGAAAGGCTTCCTAAAACAAACCTTTTTGTTTGAGAATAACCAACATTAAACACCATCCAGGTGTCTCCTAATAGCAGATCACCGATCTGTGAATGAGTCATACAAAATTGGAATGCAAGGAGGGGAAACCCTGGGTAGAAGACCTAGGTAGGATGTCTCTGGTTACGTACAAGGTGCATCTTGTAGGATGTGTGGCCCGATTTTGATGTTTGTTTATACTTCTAAACTTCACAAATTGAATCTTTATGAACATACTACCAGTACCTGGCCATCTTGACAGACCATAGTTTGTTACATTGTGCTTCAAAAACGGCATAATAACTACAACCCATGGCGGGGACCAGGGACAGAGTTAAACCTCTCTAAAGCACAAAGCCTGGGAAGTGTAAAGACCATGTGTTGCCCATGTTGCATGATCCCTCTCTCGGCTTGTCTAGTTTACTCCAAGGAAAGGTTACACTAATAAATCTGGAACAAGAACAGTTGCAGAAGCTGCCAGATCAGCAAAACAATGCTCTAACTGTCCATTATGAACATAGCTAACTATTTCATATCAATTTCACCTCTAATAACCAAAACTTACTAAGATATGCTGAGACATCTGCTATTCACTTGGATAAACCACAATTACATAAGCAAAAAGACATGATAGCCCCTCTAAAACTGCCTTTGTGACCTTTAAACATATGACAATGTGTTTTGTCTATTTTGGTTGAAATGAATCATTACATTACTTCATTATAAGATTGACGCTTTCTGTAGTATGCACCTAACAAGATACAGCAAAATATGCCAGGCAAAATATTCTGCAATATATTGTTTGTGCCTTCATAACTCAAATTCTGAATGGGAAAGCATTGTTCTGTATTTAATATTACACAAGCCTAGACATACTGACAATGGGTATTTACATATACATAAGAGCAGAATCTCACTCCCATCACTGCTCACTGAAAGAGACTCTCTTCCTACTGACTAAAACAGTAAACTGTAACATCTTTATCTTCACAAGATCTGTGGCAATCATTGAAGCAAAGTTACGTATATAAAACATTCTTTGAAACACACTCATCTGCATACTAGGATAAAACAGCAAACGGCAAACATCTGTTACCTTCAGAAGATCTGTGACGATCATTGGAGCAAAGTTGATGGCATATCTGAGAATATCGAACAGAGAGATTGCAACAAAAGCAGTTTTGGGATCCAGGTAATGATTGTCATCGATAAACACGTAGCATAGAAATGTCAGCAGTGAGACCTGAAACCAAAGACAAGTTAGTTAGTTAGTTAGTCACGGTTCCAACTTCACAGCAACGGGTCGTCCCCAGTTATGCTCCGTTCCTGTGCCAGTGAATATCACATAAAACGCTCCCCACTGCCCAATGTGAAAAGTGGAAAAGACAGGAGTCTCGACAAACAACAGCCCGCACAGATACACTGTGCATAATGCCGCCGCCAGAATGTCAACACAATAGTCCCCCACGAAACATCCAGTTTATCTCTGATGGAATCGACAGTCATTTTCCCATCTGGATGTTTCCTAGATGTTCACCCACACAGTCCACGAAAATACAGTTCATCGTCGATGGCAGTGGCAGTCAACCAGAAACCCAGCAGCCACGCATTTCTGCATAAGGCAAAAACCGGTCAATCTGGGACATAGCCAGCTGCCATCGCTCCGAACATGCAGTCACATTCCAAAAAACCTCGGGCAGATTCAAAAGCATTTCACATGAAACTCACAGCTCACAGTGTCGCGCCACGCACTCACTCAGTAGCATGGCGACGGAACCATAGCCTCCTTAGTCGCCTCTTACGACATGCATGGTAGGCTACAGTGTTTCTATTCTTTGCTTCCCTTATGGGCCCCGGCAACACACGGGAGAACCAAAGATAAGCAGTGTTTAAGAGGAAGTACAGTGTCTGCAACTGAACAGGCTTTATCTATGTATTAATTAACAGGTGTCATCTATATAGTACTGAACAGGTGTCATCTATATAGTACTGAACAGGTGTCATCTATACAGTATTGAACATGTGTCATCTATATGGTACTGAACATATGTCATCTGTACAGTATTGAACAGGTGTCATCTATGTGGTACTGAACAGGTGTCATCTATACAGCACTGAACAGATGTCATCTATACAGTACTGAAAGGTGTCATCCATACAGTACTGAACAGGTGTCATTTATACAGTACCAAAAGGTGTCATCTATGCAGTTTTGAACAGGTGTCATCTATGCGGTACTGAACAGGTGTCATGTATACAGTACTGAACATGTGTCATCTATACAGTACTGAACAGGTGTCATCTATACAGTATCGAATAGCGTCATCTATGTGGTACTGAATAGGTATCATCTATATGGTACTGAACAGGCGTCATCTTTACAGTACTGAACAGGTGTCATCTATACAGTATCAAAAGATGTCATCTATGCAGTGCTGAACAGGTGTCATCTATGTGGTACTGAATAGGTATCATCTATGTGGTACTGAACAGGCGTCATCTATACAGTACTGAACAGGTATCATCTATGTAATACTGAACAGGTGTAATCTAAGTAATACTGAACAGGTGTCCTCTATGTAATACTGAACAGGTGTCATCTATACGTACTGAACAGGTGTTATATATATATATCATGCTAGTGTCAACCGACAGTCACACAGCAGTGCCAACTGAACACCCTCACACTCTCACACCAAGACATTCACACCTATACTGTCACACAATACACCCTCACACCAACACCCCCCCCCCACACACACACACACCAACACCCTCATGCTCACACAAACACCCCCCCCCCCCCCCCCCCCAACCAACACCCTCACACTAGCACCCTCCAACAAACACACCAACACCCTCACACCCCCACACCAACACCAATACATGCACATATAACCAGAAGACCATCACTCGGCACTAGGTTGCCCTTACCACAAACGGTGCAGCAGTCCAGGAGAAGGTCAGCACTGAGTTGATGATGGCTGAAGTGCGGAGAGTCTGTAACTCCTTCTCCCTGATCTCCAGGATTCTCTTCTCAAAACTTTTCTCCCAGGCAAACAGCTTGATGATCTGAGGTAGTCCCAACACATGACCATATCAACATATTGTCTGTTCCACATACATATAACCATATCAACATATTGTCTGTTCCACATATATACATATAACCATATCAATATACTGTTGAGGAGACATTACAACCAACTCCTCATGGGAACAGTGGATTGAGATATTTAGTAATATTTGCTGTGGAGTGGCTGGCCGAGTGGCTAGAATGTCAGATTCTCCTTCGGGAGACCCAGGTTCGAATCCTCGTTAAGGTGTGGAGTTTTTTCTGTCGGGGGCAAATAGAAAATCCTAACCTGCACAGTTTGCGGCACTAGCCAGGCGGCATTAATTCCTCAGGCTCAAGACCCTCCTGTCATACACCGCAAGGTACTATATAGGCAGTAAATGACAGCTGTTTTTTTGTTGTTGACAGTAATAGTTGCTGTGTCAGAGGACTGAATACACATGGGAATGCCCAGTGAGCAGCAGTGCTGATCATCGTAACATAACATGACATGACATGACATAAAACAACATAACATGACACCATGACATAACATAACATGCTATAACATAACACTGTCAGCCCAATATATGCACATATAACCATATCAAAGTATTTATGCTCTCTGTTAGCCCATTATACTAACATAAGTTATAAACATTGATGATCTGTTGAACATAACAACACACAACCATAACAGTGTATGCCTCAACAGAAAGTCAAGGGGAAAAAATACAAAGGGGTGATTTTGGAGAGGTGGGGGGGGGGGGGGTAGTGTTTAAATACAGATCTGTGTAAACTAGCACACTTAGCATAATTGAAATATTAAAATCTACCACAATATGACAATATGAAAACCAGTGTGGACAAAACAGAGTTGGTGACATCTGTAAGAATAAATAAGGAAACTAAGATCTAGCTATCAGAGACATCATAAGGTAAAAGAAATGTAACCACAAAGATAGCAAGAGGTAACAGAATTGTAACAATAGAGATAGCAATAGGTAACAGAAGTGTAACAACAGAGATAGCAAGAGGTAACAGAAGTGTAACAACAGAGATAGCAATAGGTAACAGAAGTGTAACAAGAGATAACAGAAGTGTAACAACAGAGATAGCAAGAGGTAACAGAATTGTAACAATAGAGATAGCAATAGGTAACAGAAGTGTAACAACAGAGATAGCAAGAGATAACAGAAGTGTAACAACAGAGATAGCAAGAGATAACAGAAGTGTAACCAGAGATAGCAAGAGATAACAGAAGTGTAACAAGAGATAGCAAGAGATAACAGAAGTGTAACAACAGAGATAGCAAGAGATAACAGAAGTGTAACAACAGAGATAGCAAGAGATAACAGAAGTGTAACAACAGAGATAGCAAGAGATAACAGAAGTGTAACAACAGAGATAGCAAGAGATAACAGAAGTGTAACAACAGAGATAGCAAGAGATAACAGAAGTGTAACAACAGAGATAGCAAGAGATAACAGAAGTGTAACAACAGAGATAGCAAGAGATAACAGAAGTGTAACAACAGAGATAGCAAGAGATAACAGAAGTGTAACAACAGAGATAGCAAGAGATAACAGAAGTGTAACAACAGAGATAGCAAGAGATAACAGAAGTGTAACAACAGAGATAGCAAGAGATAACAGAAGTGTAACAACAGAGATAGCAAGAGATAACAGAAGTGTAACAACAGAGATAGCAAGAGATAACAGAAGTGTAACAACAGAGATAGCAAGAGATAACAGAAGTGCAACAACTGAGATAGCAAGAGATAACAGAAGTGTAACAACAGAGATAGCAAGAGGTAACAGAAGTGTAACAATAGAGATAGCAAGAGATAACAGAAGTGTAACAACAGAGATAGCAAGAGGTAACAGAAGTGTAACAATAGAGATAGCAAGAGATAACAGAAGTGTAACAACAGAGATAGCAAGAGATAACAGAAGTGTAACAACAGAGATAGCAAGAGATAACAGAAGTGTAACAACAGAGATAGCAAGAGATAACAGAAGTGTAACAACAGAGATAGCAAGAGATAACAGAAGTGTAACAACAGAGATAGCAAGAGGTAACAGAAGTGTAACAACAGAGATAGCAAGAGGTAACAGAAGTGTAACAACAGAGATAGCAAGAGATAACAGAAGTGTAACAACAGAGATAGCAAGAGATAACAGAAGTGTAACAACAGAGATAGCAAGAGATAACAGAAGTGTAACAACAGAGATAGCAAGAGATAACAGAAGTGTAACAACAGAGATAGCAAGAGATAACAGAAGTGTAACAACAGAGATAGCAAGAGGTAACAGAAGTGTAACAACAGAGATAGCAAGAGATAACAGAAGTGTAACAACAGAGATAGCAAGAGATAACAGAAGTGTAACAACAGAGATAGCAAGAGATAACAGAAGTGTAACAACAGAGATAGCAAGAGATAACAGAAGTGTAACAACAGAGATAGCAAGAGGTAACAGAAGTGTAACAACAGAGATAGCAAGAGATAACAGAAGTGTAACAACAGAGATAGCAAGAGGATAACAGAAGTGTAACAACAGAGATAGCAAGAGATAACAGAAGTGTAACAACAGAGATAGCAAGAGATAACAGAAGTGTAAACAACAGAGATAGCAAGAGATAACAGAAGTGTAACAACAGAGATAGCAAGAGATAACAGAAGTGTAACAACAGAGATAGCAAGAGATAACAGAAGTGTAACAACAGAGATAGCAAGAGATAACAGAAGTGTAACAACAGAGATAGCAAGAGGTAACAGAAGTGTAACAACAGAGATAGCAAGAGATAAACAGAAGTGTAACAACAGAGATAGCAAGAGATAACAGAAAGTGTAACAACAGAGATAGCAAGAGATAACAGAAGTGTAACAACAGAGATAGCAAGAGATAACAGAAGTGTAACAACAGAGATAGCAAGAGGTAACAGAAGTGTAACAACAGAGATAGCAAGAGGTAACAGAAGTGTAACAATAGAGATAGCAAGAGATAACAGAAGTGTAACAACAGAGATAGCAATAGGTAACAGAATTGTAACAATTAGAGATAAGCAATAGGGTAACAGAAGTGTAACAACAGAGATAGCAAGAGGTAACAGAAGTGTAACAACAGAGATAGCAAGAGGTAACAGAAGTGTAACAAGAGATAACAGAAGTGTAACAACAGAGATAGCAAGAGGTAACAGAATTGTAACAATAGAGATAGCAATAGGTAACAGAAGTGTAACAACAGAGATAGCAAGAGATAACAGAAGTGTAACAACAGAGATAGCAAGAGATAACAGAAGTGTAACAACAGAGATAGCAAGAGATAACAGAAGTGTAACCAGAGATAGCAAGAGATAACAGAAGTGTAACAAGAGATAGCAAGAGATAACAGAAGTGTAACAACAGAGATAGCAAGAGATAACAGAAGTGTAACAACAGAGATAGCAAGAGATAACAGAAGTGTAACAACAGAGATAGCAAGAGATAACAGAAGTGTAACAACAGAGATAGCAAGAGATAACAGAAGTGTAACAACAGAGATAGCAAGAGATAAACAGAAGTGTAACACAGAGATAGCAAGAGATAACAGAAGTGTAACCAGAGATAGCAAGAGATAACAGAAGTGTAACAAGAGATAGCAAGAGATAACAGAAGTGTAACCAGAGATAGCAAGAGATAACAGAAGTGTAACAAGAGATAGCAAGAGGTAACAGAAGTGTAACAACAGAGATAGCAAGAGATAACAGAAGTGTAACAACAGAGATAGCAAGAGATAACAGAAGTGTAACAAGAGATAGCAAGAGGTAACAGAAGTGTAACAACAGAGATAGCAAGAGATAACAGAAGTGTAACAACAGAGATAGCAAGAGATAACAGAAGTGTAACAAGAGATAGCAAGAGGTAACAGAAGTGTAACAACAGAGATAGCAAGAGATAACAGAAGTGTAACAACAGAGATAGCAAGAGATAACAGAAGTGTAAACAGAGATAGCAAGAGATAACAGAAGTGTAAACAAGAGATAGCAAGAGATAACAGAAGTGTAACAACAGAGATAGCAAGAGATAACAGAAGTGTAACAACAGAGATAGCAAGAGATAACAGAAGTGTAACAACAGAGATAGCAAGAGATAACAGAAGTGTAACAACAGAGATAGCAAGAGATAACAGAAGTGTAACAACAGAGATAGCAAGAGATAACAGAAGTGTAACAACAGAGATAGCAAGAGATAACAGAAGTGTAACCAGAGATAGCAAGAGATAACAGAAGTGTAACAAGAGATAGCAAGAGATAACAGAAGTGTAACCAGAGATAGCAAGAGATAACAGAAGTGTAACAAGAGATAGCAAGAGATAACAGAAGTGTAACAGAGATAGCAAGAGATAACAGAAGTGTAACAAGAGATAGCAAGAGGTAACAGAAGTGTAACAACAGAGGATAGCAAGAGATAACAGAAGTGTAACAAGAGATAGCAAGAGATAACAGAAGTGTAACCAGAGATAGCAAGAGATAACAGAAGTGTAACAACAGAGATAGCAAGAGATAACAGAAGTGTAACAACAGAGAGATAGCAAGAGATAACAGAAGTGTAACAACAGAGATAGCAAGAGATAAACAGAAGTGTAACAACAGAGATAGCAAGAGATAACAGAAGTGTAACAACAGAGATAGCAAGAGATAACAGAAGTGTAACAAGAGATAGCAAGAGGTAACAGATTTGTAACAACAGAGATAGCAAGAGATAATAGAAGGGTACAACAAATCAAATCAAATCAAATCAACTTTATTTTCAAAGGGTAACAAATTGGGCATGCAGGCCCGTCTTACATTCGGCCCTTCCAATCACTCGTCTTTCGTTCATCAAGAGCATTATACATTTACATAGGAAGAAAGATAAACATTGTGAAATGAATGTTGTAAACATAATCAAGACAAATTACCATGTTATGAGGCCCATATCCCATCCACCCATACATCACCCCACCACACACACACACCCAGAGGCACATACATACCCCACCAAGCAAACCCATCCCCCTCACGCACATCCCCCACCCTCACACACTGCCCTCACCTGTTCCCCCAACCATAACACATTCGCCACCCACAAACATCCCCCACCAACCCACACATCCCACATACACATCCTAACCCACACATCCTCTCCCCCACATCTCCATCGACCACATATTCCCCACCCACGCACACACATCCCCCACCAACCCACACATCGCACATCCACTCACACATCCCCAAACCATACACACACATTCCCACCAACTGACATCTCCCTACCTCGACACACACACACACATCTCCCTAACCACCTATACATCCCCAATCCACTCACACACACCCCACCACCCACACGTACATCCTCCACCCACCCACACATGCCCTAACCCAATCCCCCACCCACACATCACATACATCCTCTACCACGCAATATTCCCAACCCACACACCGCACACATATCCCTCACCAACACATCCCACACCCACATACCACCATGCATCCCCACCTACACAACACACATATATCCCCCACCCACATACCACACAATATTCCCACCCACACTCCACACAGATACCCTGACCCATCCACCCCACATACCCCCACCCACACACACATACCCACGTCCACACAATATCCCCAACCACCACACCATGCGCCTCTCCCCACCCACACATGCATTTCCCACCCATCCAGTAGTATACAGATAGCAAGAGATAACAGAAGTGTAACAACAGAGATAGCAAGAGATAACAGAAAGTGTAACAATAGAGATAGCAAGAGATAACAGAGTGTAACAACAGAGATAGCAAGAGGTAACAGAAGTGTACACAACAGAGATAGCAATAGGTACAGATAAGTGTAACAACAGAGATAGCAAGAGATAACAGAAGTGTAAACAACGAGATAGCAAGAGGTAAACAGAAGTGTAACAACAGAGATAGCAAGAGATAACAGAAGTTGTAACAACAGAGATAGCAAAGAGATAACAGAAGTGTAACAACAGAGATAGCAAGAGATAACAGAAGTGTAAACAACAGAGATAGCAAGAGATAACAGAAGTGTAAACAACAGAGATAGCAAGAGGTAACAGAAGTGTAACAACAGAGATAGCAGAGATAACAGAAGTGTGAACAACAGAGATAGCAAAGAGATAACAGAAGTGTACAACAGAGATAGCAAAGAGATAACAGAAGTGTAACAACAGAGATAGCAAAGAGATAACAGAAGTGTAACAACAGAGATAGCAAGAGGTAACAGAAGTGTAACAACAGAGATAGCAAGAGATAACAGAAGTGTAACAACAGAGATAGCAAGAGATAACAGAAGTGTAACAACAGAGATAGCAAGAGGTAACAGAAGTGTAACAACAGAGATAGGCAAGAGATAACAGAAGTGTAACAACAGAGATAGCAAGGAGTAACAGAAGTGTACAACAGAGATAGCAAGAGGTAACAGAAGTGTAACAATAGAGATAGCAAGAGATACAGAAGTGTAACAACAGAGATAGCAGAGATAACAGAAGTGCAACAACTGAGATAGCAAGAGATAACATAAGTGTAACAACAGAGATAGCAGGAGATAACAGAAGTGTAACAACAGAGATAGCATGAGATAACATAAGTGTAACAACAGAGATGCAGGAGATAACAGAAGTGTACAACAGAGATAGCAAGAGATAACAGAAGTGTAACAACAGAGATAGCAGGAGATAAACAGAAGTGTAACAACAGAGATATGCAAGAGATAACAGAAGTGTAACAACAGAGATAGCAAGAGATAACAGAAGTGTAACAACAGAGATAGCAAGAGATAACAGAAGTGTAACATAGAGATAGCAAGAGATAACAGAGTGTAACAACAGAGATAGCAAGAGATAACAGAAGTGTAACAATAGAGATAGCAAGAGATAACAGAAGTGTAACCAATAGAGATAGCAAGAGATAACAGAAGTGTAACAACAGAGATAGCAAGAGATAACAGAAGTGTAACAACAGAGATAGCAAGAGATAACAGAAGTGTAACAACAGAGATAGCAAGAGATAACAGAAGTGTAACAACAGAGATAGCAAGAGATAACAGAAGTGTAACAACTGAGATAGCAAGAGATAACAGAAGTGTAACAACTAAGATAGCAAGAGATAACAGAAGTGTAACAACAGAGATAGCAGGAGATAACAAAGTGTAACAACTAAGATAGCAAGAGATAACAGAAGTGTAACAACAGAGATAGCAAGAGATAACAGAAGTGTAACAACAGAGATAGCAAGAGGTAACAGAAGTGTAGTAACAGAGATAGCAAGAGATAACAGAAGTGTAACAATAGAGATAGCAAGAGGTAACAGAAGTGTAACAACAGAGATAGCAAGAGGTAACAGAAGTGTAGTAACAGAGATAGCAAGAGATAACAGAAGTGCAACAACTGAGATAGCAAGAGGTAACAGAAGTGTAACAACAGAGATAGCAAGAGGTAACAGAAGTGTAGTAACAGAGATAGCAAGAGATAACAGAAGTGCAACAACTGAAGATAGCAAGAGGTAACAGAAGTGTAACAACTAGCAAGAGATAACAGAAGTGTAAGAAAAGAGATAACAGAAGTGTAACAACTAGCAAGAGATAACAGAAGTGTAACAACTAGCAAGAGATAACAGAAGTGTAACAACTAGCAAGAGATAACAGAAGTGTAACAACAGAGATAGCAAGAGATAACAGAAGTGTAACAACTAGCAAGAGATAACAGAAGTGTAACAACAGAGATAGCAAGAGATAACAGAAGTGTAACAACTGAGATAGTAAGAGATAACAAAGTGTAACAACAGAGATAGCATGAGATAACAGAAGTGTAACAACTGAGATAGCAAGAGATAACAGAAGTGTAACCACAAAGAGAGAAAGATATAAAATGATAAAATAAATGTATCAAAAGAGATAGCAAGAGATAACAGATGTGTAACAACAGAGATAGCAAGAGATAACAGAAGTGTAACAACTGAGATAGCAAGAGATAACAGAAGTGTAACAACAGAGATAGCAAGAGATAACAGAAGTGTAACAACAGAGATAGCAAGAGATAACAAAGTGTAACAACAGAGATAGCAAGAGGTAACAGAAGTGTAACAACTGAGATAGCAAGAGATAACAGAAGTGTAACCACAAAGAGAGAAAGAGATAAAATGATAAAATAAATGTATCAAAAGAGATAACAGATGTGTAACAACAGAGATAGCAAGAGATAGCAGATGTGTAACAACAGAGACAGCAAGAGATAACAGAAGTGTAACCACAAAGAGAGAAAGAGATAAAATGATAAAATAAATGTATCAAAAGAGATAGCAAGAGATAACAGATGTGTAACAACAGAGATAGCAAGAGATAGCAGATGTGTAACAACAGAGACAGCAAGAGATAACACAAATGTAACAACGGAGATTGCAGGACGTTAAAAAAAAGTGCAACAACAGATATAAAATGCTTGTGAAGAATACTATACTTCTGATAGAAAGAGACAAGATGAGAAATGTAACATCAGAAAGCAAATTGGCATAATGTGAACAAATAATTTTGTTGAGATAAAGAAAGTCGGATGGTTTGGTCATGCAACAGAACTACCCTCAAACAGCATACCCTAACAGTGGTTAGATACAAAGGAAATAGTGCTTATAAAGACTTCATAAGTGATGGGTTAGAAGTATAAAAGAAGCAGTGAGTACCACCTTAAAGCCAGCTCACACATGGGCCTGGTCCAGAATAGCTCTTCTAAACCTGGCACTGAATGTCAAAACAGAGAAAGAGGATAGAAAAAGAAAGAACAGGAACTGAATCCAACCTTGATGCCACTGAGCACTTCGTTCATGATCTTCATTCTGTCATCTTTGTGCTCCATCAGCTTGGTCTGGTAGTTGCCCAGTTTGGCTGTGATGTACCCATTGGTTGGGATCAGCAGTATCAGGAAGGCAGCTCCCGCAAACATGGATACTCCTGGAAGAGAAGGCAGTTTGTAGGAAGAGCTGTCACCAGAAGGCAGAGCTTTCTACTACATGTACAACTGCTGAGACAATCTTACGACTGGCTGATGGTTTGTTGATAATACCATGGAAGACTAAGTTTTTACTATTAAGTCTGATGCCCTGTAGGTCATGTCTTAGTCAGATATGACTGAGCTACCATATGGCAGTAGACGATACTACCTGCTTTCTGTTAGCGCTGAATGTTGGGCTGCTCTCACCAAACCTGACACCCCACATTGTGCAAACGGCTTCGGGCGGAGGAGGGTAAATGGGAGGGTACAAGCCTTGTACTACTGCCAGGAAATGCAGCCTAAAGACTAAATATTATAGCAGGGCAGCCCAGGCACTAAGCCATGGTTGGCGACTGGTCTAGGATCGAAGTTCCGGCACTCGGACAGTAAGAGCATTCTAAATAATGTATTCCCTTAATGAATTTAAACACAGAAGCCACAAACTATATGTTGCACGATTTATTGCCTGACATATTTCGCTGCCCTCATAAGATGAATACTGCACAGTTATATATTATCTGAAGTGAATAAATGAATAATACTTACGCTGAAATAGTTAAAATACAAAGTCACAGGCATTCTTCGAATGTGGAACATCTGTTATGCCCACAGCAATATTAAATTTACAATGATCTCTTTTGTTTGCACAAAACCATCTGGAACCATTTGACTGCTAACGCCTCACTATTTTTTTAGCAATTATTCATTGAATACAGTATACAAAATGCTTTTTCTTTGTTCATGTTATGGCTGCATTTTTATTAGGTATTGAGAAATTGATAATGATAGCATTTTATAGCCTTTTGACTGTATAGGGATTCCTGAAGGCTAATTAACTCTCTTTTCCACCCACACTGATATATGTTCAGCTACTCAATTTGCTAAGACAATCCTCTAGAATGAGAGACTAAGGGGTAAGAATTGGCACGTGAGATATGAGAAGCACATTGTGTGAATGAGTCAGCCAACACAGAACTGGCACTATTAGCTGCGGGGCGCTGATGCATATGTTGGGAGAAAAAATCATCTATGGATGTGACCGGAATGCCAGGATGATACCCTAACAGATAACTGACTGACTGACTGATGGCTGACTAACTGACTGACTGACTGATTGACTAACTTTCTTACTAAATGACTGACTGACTGACTGACTGACTGACTAGCTAACCTCTGGGAGGTGTTAGTTACAGCCATTAACTAATTCAGCGCCAAACAAAAAGTAGGTTTGGACCAAATATGGTACACAATCACATGAACAAGTATTCTAATGTAAATTTCCATTCACTGAGCATTGACATCGTGGAAGATACCACAAAACACAAGAAAAAACACAATGACCGTAGTATGCCAATATATTGTCCTTCTGTCCAAATGAGAGGTAACATTTGACGATATATTATCCTTCAGCAGTGAATCAGTGAGGTCCGATACACTGGCATTCAGGTGGTCTAGACCCTGAAACGGACTCTTATCTATGGAAGTGGGGTTTGTGTAGAAACATTCTCCCAACCCTGTACTATAGTACCATCTCCATGGTGACTATCATACAGAGGTCTCCTTCCCTTCTTTAAGCACAGAAACCAAGGAGGTGTGCAAGACTGGCAGTGGAAATTCACATCTGTGGAGGCATGTTTGGATGTCACCAGGTCAAGATTCAGCATGGCATACACCTGGGACTGGCTGGGGTTAGGTCAAGGTTGGTCATGTTTAGATGTCACCAGGTCAAGATTCAGCATGGCATACACCTGGGACTGGCTGGGGTTAGGTCAAGGTTGGTCATGTTTGGATGTCACCAGGTCAAGACTCAGCATGGCATTGACCTGGGACTGGCTGGGGTTAGGTCAAGGTTGGTCATGTTTGGATGTCACCAGGTCAAGATTCAGCATGGCATACACTTGGGACTGGCTGGGATTAGGTCTGGGTTGGTCATGTTTGCTCCACAGGTTTTGGGTATATCCTTCTCAAGAGACCCCCGCCCAATGTCCAGTAGGAGTCTAACAGATAACAGTAGGAGTCCCACAGATAACAGTAGGAGTCCCACAGATAACAGTAGGAGTCCCACAGATAACAGTAGGAGTCCCACAGATAGCTGTAGGAGTCCACAGATAACAGCAGGAATCCCACAGATAGCAGTAGGAGTCCCACAGATAGCTGTAGGAGTCCCACAGATAGCAGTAGGAGTCCCACAGATAGCAGCAGGAGTCCCACAGATAGCAGTAGGAGTCCCACAGATAACAGCAGGAGTCCCACAGATAGCAGTAGGAGTCCCACAGATAGCAGCAGGAGTCCCACAGATAGCAGCAGGAGTCACACAGATAACAGTGGGAGTCCCACAGATAGCAGTAGGGGTCCCACGGATAGCAGTAGGGGTCCCACAGATAGCAGCAGGAGTCCCACAGATAGCAGTAGGAGTCCCACAGATAGCTGTAGGAGTCCCACAGATAGCAGTGGGAGTCCCACAGATAGCAGTAGGGGTCCCACAGATAGCAGTAGGAGTCCCACAGATAGCAGTAGGAGTCCCACAGATAACAGCAGGAGTCCCACAGATAGCAGTAGGAGTCCCACAGATAGCAGTAGGAGTCCCACATATAGCTGTAGGAGTCACACAGATAACAGTGGGAGTCCCACATATAGCAGTAGGGGTCCCACGGATAGCAGTAGGGGTCCCACAGATAGCAGCAGGAGTCCCACAGATAACAGTAGGGTCCCACAGATAGCAGCAGGAGTCCCACAGATAACAGTAGGAGTCCCACAGATAACAGTAGGAATCCCACAGATAACAGTAGGAGTCCCACAGATAGCTGTAGGAGTCCCACAGATAGCAGTAGGAGTCCCACAGATAGCTGTAGGAGTCCCACAGATAGCTGTAGGAGTCCCACAGATAGCAGTAGGAGTCCCACAGATAGCAGTAGGAGTCCCACAGATAGCAGTAGGAGTCCCACAGATAGCAGTAGGAGTCCCACAGATAGCAGTAGGAGTCCCACAGATAGCAGTAGGAGTCCCACATATAGCTGTAGGAGTCACACAGATAACAGTGGGAGTCCCACAGATAGCAGTAGGGGTCCCACGGATAGCAGTAGGGGTCCCACAGATAGCAGCAGGAGTCCCACAGATAGCAGTAGGAGTCCCACAGATAGCTGTAGGAGTCCCACAGATAGCAGTGGGAGTCCCACAGATAGCAGTGGGAGTCCCACAGATAGCAGTAGGGGTCCCATGGATAGCAGTAGGGGTCCCATGGATAGCAGTAGGGGTCCCACGGATAACAATATGGGTCCCATGTATAACAGTAGGGGTCCCACAGATAGCAGTAGGAGTCCCACAGATAGCTGTAGGAGTCCCACAGATAGCAGTAGGAGTCCCACAGATAGCAGTAGGGGTCCCACAGATAGCAGTAGGGGTCCCATGGATAGCAGTAGGGGTCCCACGGATAGCAGCAGGGGTCCCACAGATAACAGTATGGGTCCCATGTATAACAGTAGGGGTCCCACGGATAACAGTAGGGGTCCCACAAACGAACGAACGAATGAACAGACTTTATTTTCAAAGGGTAACAAATTGGGCACACAGGCCCGTCTTACATTCGGCTCTTCCAATCACTCATCTTTCGTTCATCAATAGTGCATAGCAAAAAAACATTGTCAAATGAATTTTGTAAACATAAGCAATGCATATTACCATGTTATGAGACACATCCACCACCCACCCACACATCCCCCATTCACCCCACATCCCCCACCCAACCACACACACAACCCAGACACACATACATTCCCCCACACATCCACCATATCCTCACAACTACACACCTCCCACCCACCACACATCCCATCCACCCACACCCCAAGCACATATACATTAACCAACCCACACAACCCCACCCACCTATGCACATCTCCCCACCCATTCACATATTATCCACCGGTCCCATTACCCACCAACAATCACTCACCCACATATCCTTCTTCACCCACACACCTCCAATCACCCAGCCAAATACACATCCCTTAACCATACATTTCCCACACACACACATCTCCCCGCCAACTCACATATTCCACACCTACCCACACACAAATTCTGCACCCACCCACATAATCTCCCATCTCCCCCAGCCCACTCACAGATCCCGAGCCCACTCATACAAACATGCCCCACCATCTCCTAACCTACACACACTCACCCACCCACATATCCTCTACCCACCCCCACCCACCCATCCCCAACCAAACATACCTTAAACACACATCCCTTAACCACACATCCTTACCCATATACAATCACCCACCCACACATCCTCTACCCAACCACACATCCTCCACCCACCCATCCCCAGCATCACATCCCTTAACCACACACCCCTGCCCATACAAGACATCCCCACCCACACTCACATCCCCACCCACCAACACATCCCCCCATTCACAAACACACACCTCCCATCCATGCACACACAACCCACACACACACATCCAAAACCCATACATTCGTCCCCTCACACATCCCTCCACACATGTACTTATCCCTCAACGACTAACACTCACACATCCCTCACCCACTCATGAACACATACATCTCCCATCTAACCACCCACTCACACACACCCCAACCACCCATCTAAACACACGTCCCGTCCCCCCTCACACAAATCTTTCATCCACCCGCACACCCACACCCAATCACACCCACACCCAACCACAAACACATGGATAACAGCAGGAGTCCCACAGATAACAGTAGGAGTCCCACAGATAACAGCAGGAGTCCCGCAGATAGCAGCAGGAGTCCCCCAGATAGCAGCAGGAGTCCCACAGATAACAGTAGGAGTCCCACAGATAACAGTAGGAGTCCCACAGATAACAGTAGGAGTCCCACAGATAGCAGCAGGAGTCCCACAGATAGCAGCAGGAGTCCCACAGATAGCAGCAGGAGTCCCACAGATAGCAGTAGGAGTCCCACAGATAGCAGCAGGAGTCCCACAGATAGCAGCAGGAGTCCCACAGATAGCAGTAGGAGTCCCACAGATAGCTGTAGGAGTCCCACAGATAGCAGTGGGAGTCCCACAGATAGCAGTAGGGGTCCCACAGATAGCAGTAGGAGTCCCACAGATAGCAGTAGGAGTCCCACAGATAACAGCAGGAGTCCCACAGATAGCAGTAGGAGTCCCACAGATAGCAGTAGGAGTCCCACATATAGCTGTAGGAGTCACACAGATAACAGTGGGAGTCCCACAGATAGCAGTAGGGGTCCCACGGATAGCAGTAGGGGTCCCACAGATAGCAGCAGGAGTCCCACAGATAACAGTAGGAGTCCCACAGATAACAGTAGGAGTCCCACAGATAGCTGTAGGAGTCCCACAGATAACAGTAGGAATCCCACAGATAACAGTAGGAGTCCCACAGATAGCTGTAGGAGTCCCACAGATAACAGTAGGAATCCCACAGATAGCAGTAGGAGTCCCACAGATAGCTGTAGGAGTCCACAGATAGCAGTAGGAGTCCCACAGATAGCAGTAGGAGTCCCACAGATAGCAGTAGGAGTCCCACAGATAGCAGTAGGAGTCCCACAGATAGCAGTAGGAGTCCCACAGATAGCAGTAGGAGTCCCACAGATAGCAGTAGGAGTCCCACATATAGCTGTAGGAGTCCCACAGATAACAGTGGGAGTCCCACAGATAGCAGTAGGGGTCCCACGGATAGCAGTAGGGGTCCCACAGATAGCAGCAGGAGTCCCACAGATAGCAGTAGGAGTCCCACAGATAGCTGTAGGAGTCCCACAGATAGCAGTGGGAGTCCCACAGATAGCAGTAGGGGTCCCATGGATAGCAGTAGGGGTCCCATGGATAGCAGTAGGGGTCCCACGGATAACAATATGGGTCCCATGTATAACAGTAGGGGTCCCACAGATAGCAGTAGGAGTCCCACAGATAGCTGTAGGAGTCCCACAGATAGCAGTAGGAGTCCCACAGATAGCAGTAGGGGTCCCACAGATAGCAGTAGGGGTCCCATGGATAGCAGTAGGGGTCCCACGGATAGCAGCAGGGGTCCCACAGATAACAGTATGGGTCCCATGTATAACAGTAGGGGTCCCACGGATAACAGTAGGGGTCCCACAAACGAACGAACGAATGAACAGACTTTATTTTCAAAGGGTAACAAATTGGGCACACAGGCCCGTCTTACATTCGGCTCTTCCAATCACTCATCTTTCGTTCATCAATAGTGCATAGCAAAAAAACATTGTCAAATGAATTTTGTAAACATAAGCAATGCATATTACCATGTTATGAGACACATCCACCACCCACCCACACATCCCCATTCACCCCACATCCCCCACCCAACCACACACACAACCCAGACACACATACATTCCCCCACACATCCACCATATCCTCACAACTACACACCTCCCCACCCACCACACATCCCATCCACCACACCCCAAGCACATATACATTAACCAACCCACACAACCCCCACCCACCTATGCACATCTCCCCACCCATTCACATATTATCCACCCGTCCCATTACCCACCAACAATCACTCACCCACATATCCTTCTTCACCCACACACCTCCAATCACCCAGCCAAATACACATCCCTTAACCATACATTCCCACACACACACATCTCCCCGCCAACTCACATATTCCACACCTACCCACACACAAATTCTGCACCCACCCACATAATCTCCCATCTCCCCCAGCCCACTCACAGATCCCGAGCCCACTCATACAAACATACCCCACCATCTCCTAACCTACACACACTCACCCACCCACATATCCTCTACCCACCCCCACCCACCCATCCCCAACAAACATACCTTAAACACACATCCCTTAACCACACATCCTTACCCATATACAATCACCCACCCACACATCCCTCTACCCAACCACACATCCTCCACCCACCCATCCCCCAGCATCACATCCCTTAACCACACACCCCTGCCCATACACAGACATCCCCACCCACACTCACATCCCCACCCACCAACACATCCCCCATTCACAAACACACACCTCCCATCCATGCACACACAACCCACACACACACATCCAAAACCCATACATTCGTCCCCTCACACATCCCTCCACACATGTACTTATCCCTCAACGACTAACACTCACACATCCCTCACCCACTCATCAACACATACATCTCCCATCTAACCACCCACTCACACACACCCCAACCACCCATCTAAAACACCGTCCCGTCCCCCCTCACACAAATCTTTCAATCCACCCGCACACCCACACCCAATCACACCCACACCCAACCACAAACACATGGATAACAGTAGGAGTCCCACAGATAACAGTAGGAGTCCCACAGATAACAGCAGGAGTCCCGCAGATAGCAGCAGGAGTCCCCCAGATAGCAGCAGGAGTCCCACAGATAACAGTAGGAGTCCCACAGATAACAGTAGGAGTCCCACAGATAACAGTAGGAGTCCCACAGATAGCAGCAGGAGTCCCACAGATAGCAGCAGGAGTCCCACAGATAGCAGCAGGAGTCCCACAGATAGCAGTAGGAGTCCCACAGATAGCAGCAGGAGTCCCACAGATAGCAGCAGGAGTCCCACAGATAGCAGTAGGAGTCCCACAGATAGCTGTAGGAGTCCCACAGATAGCAGTGGGAGTCCCACAGATAGCAGTAGGGGTCCCACAGATAGCAGTAGGAGTCCCACAGATAGCAGTAGGAGTCCCACAGATAACAGCAGGAGTCCCACAGATAGCAGTAGGAGTCCCACAGATAGCAGTAGGAGTCCCACATATAGCTGTAGGAGTCACACAGATAACAGTGGGAGTCCCACAGATAGCAGTAGGGGTCCCACGGATAGCAGTAGGGGTCCCACGGATAGCAGCAGGAGTCCCACAGATAACAGTAGGAGTCCCACAGATAACAGTAGGAGTCCCACAGATAGCTGTAGGAGTCCCACAGATAACAGTAGGAATCCCACAGATAACAGTAGGAGTCCCACAGATAGCTGTAGGAGTCCCACAGATAACAGTAGGAATCCCACAGATAGCAGTAGGAGTCCCACAGATAGCTGTAGGAGTCCCACAGATAGCAGTAGGAGTCCCACAGATAGCAGTAGGAGTCCCACAGATAGCAGTAGGAGTCCCACAGATAGCAGTAGGAGTCCCACAGATAGCAGTAGGAGTCCCACAGATAGCAGTAGGAGTCCCACGATAGCAGTAGGAGTCCCACATATAGCTGTAGGAGTCACACAGATAACAGTGGGAGTCCCACAGATAGCAGTAGGGGTCCCACGGATAGCAGTAGGGTCCCACAGATAGCAGCAGGAGTCCCACAGATAGCAGTAGGAGTCCCACAGATAGCTGTAGGAGTCCCACAGATAGCAGTGGGAGTCCCACAGATAGCAGTAGGGGTCCCATGGATAGCAGTAGGGGTCCCATGGATAGCAGTAGGGGTCCCACGGATAACAATATGGGTCCCATGTATAACAGTAGGGGTCCCACAGATAGCAGTAGGAGTCCCACAGATAGCTGTAGGAGTCCCACAGATAGCAGTAGGAGTCCCACAGATAGCAGTAGGGGTCCCACAGATAGCAGTAGGGGTCCCATGGATAGCAGTAGGGGTCCCACGGATAGCAGCAGGGGTCCCACAGATAACAGTATGGGTCCCATGTATAACAGTAGGGGTCCCACGGATAACAGTAGGGGTCCCACAAACGAACGAACGAATGAACAGACTTTATTTTCAAAGGGTAACAAATTGGGCACACAGGCCCGTCTTACATTCGGCTCTTCCAATCACTCATCTTTCGTTCATCAATAGTGCATAGCAAAAAAACATTGTCAAATGAATTTTGTAAACATAAGCAATGCATATTACCATGTTATGAGACACATCCACCACCCACCCACACATCCCCCATTCACCCCACATCCCCCACCCAACCACACACACAACCCAGACACACATACATTCCCCCACACATCCACCATATCCTCACAACTACACACCTCCCACCCACCACACATCCCATCCACCCACACCCCAAGCACATATACATTAACCAACCCACACAACCCCCACCCACCTATGCACATCTCCCCACCCATTCACATATTATCCACCGGTCCCATTACCCACCAACAATCACTCACCGACATATCCTTCTTCACCCACACACCTCCAATCACCCAGCCAAATACACATCTCTTAACCATACATTTCCCACACACACACATCTCCCCGCCAACTCACATATTCCACACCTACCCACACACAAATTCTGCACCCACCCACATAATCTCCCATCTCCCCCAGCCCACTCACAGATCCCGAGCCCACTCATACAAACATGCCCCACCATCTCCTAACCTACACACACTCACCCACCCACATATCCTCTACCCACCCCCACCCACCCATCCCCAACCAAACATACCTTAAACACACATCCCTTAACCACACATCCTTACCCATATACAATCACCCACCCACACATCCTCTACCCAACCACACATCCTCCACCCACCCATCCCCCAGCATCACATCCCTTAACCACACACCCCTGCCCATACACAGACATCCCCACCCACACTCACATCCCACCCACCAACACATCCCCCATTCACAAACACACACCTCCCATCCATGCACACACAACCCACACACACACATCCAAAAACCCATACATTCGTCCCCTCACACATCCCTCCACACATGTACTTATCCCTCAACGACTAACACTCACACATCCCTCACCCACTCATCAACACATACATCTCCCATCTAACCACCCACTCACACACACCCCAACCACCCATCTAAACACACGTCCCGTCCCCCCTCACACAAATCTTTCATCCACCCGCACACCCACACCCAATCACACCCACACCCAACCACAAACACATGGATAACAGTAGGAGTCCCACAGATAGCAGCAGGAGTCCCACAGATAGCAGCAGGAGTCCCACAGATAACAGTAGGAGTCCCACAGATAACAGTAGGAGTCCAACAGATAACAGTAGGAGTCCCACAGATAGCAGCAGGAGTCCCACAGATAGCAGCAGGAGTCCCACAGATAGCAGTAGGAGTCCCACAGATAACAGTAGGAGTCCAACAGATAGCAGCAGGAGTCCAACAGATAGCAGCAGGAGTCCAACAGATAGCAGCAGGAGTCCCACAGATAACAGTAGGAGTCCCACAGATAACAGCATGAGTCCCGCAGATAGCAGCAGGAGTCCCACAGATAACAGTAGGAGTCCCACAGATAACAGTAGCACTGTCAAATAAATCAGACCTTTCCAAGAGAAGACAAGGAGGTCAGCATGGCCGAGTGGATAACAGCGCTGACTTTTAAACTTCCCGTGTGCTGATGGTGACGTAGTGGGTTCAAACCCTACACTGGTCAGTTGGAACTAAAGTGTTGACTTCTTGTCCTTGACTTGGAGATGTAAATTACAAGTACCTCGGAAGTCAGAGTGTGTTCACTTAATGGTGACGGATACTGGTAACAGGGAAAGCTAATCCACACCCAAAAATCACTATAGAGCACTTGAAGTAGTAGCACATGTATGGACTACCTTTGAGTTTAAGGCAAGAAAACGTAAAGAAAACAATAAGGGATAAGACAACTCAGAAGTACTGTGATAAACGACAACATCAGCTCTGATGACATACTGACCTATATACTGGTAGAGGAGATACAGGGAAAGAATGATCTGTAAGGGGCTTGACCATACGGCCCACAAGTAACTGATGCAGCTCTCAATCCGCTCTGCATCCACCGACATCAAGTTGACCACCTCTCCGACTGTGGATTCCTTCCTGGCCAAGTTATCCATGGTCAAAGACTGTAAAATGGATGAAAGTTTGGGTGTTAACATCGGCTCTATCAGATATTTTGTTATCATAGTTAGCATCATTTATATCAAATATTTTGTTATCGTAGTTAACATCAGTTTTATCAGATATTTTATTATCATGGTTATCAGTTTTATCAGTTATTTTGTTATGACAGTTAACATCAGTTTTATCACATATTTTGTCATGACAGTTAACATCAGTTTTATCAGATATTTTGTTATCATCGTTAACATCAGTTTAATCAGATATTTGTTATCATCGTTAACATCAGTTTAATCAGATATTTTGTTATCAAAGTTATCTTTGAATAACGAAGACACAAACGATAGATTGCACGATTTATTGCCTGGCATATTTTGCTGCATCTCGTCAGGTACATACTGCAGAATTCACACAACATACAGTAAAACTAGATAAATCCTTCAAACTGAAATATACACATGTTCGCACAGTACTGTTAATAGACTACCCCGGTAATTTTAACTGAATATCATGTCTTTCTGTTCGCACAAGACTGGCCAATGTAGGTTAATCATGATAGCTTTCGCAAACTTTAACAAGCAACTCTTTTGTGTATTAAACACATGACCCGTTTCCAAAACATGCTGTGCAATAGATGATGCCAGAAGTTTGTAATTGTGGTGTGTCGGCCTTCCCATGCTGCCATCGCATGTGTGTAGATATTTTGTTATCATAGTTATCAGTTTTATCAGACATTTTGTTATCATAGTTAAGATCAGTTTTATAAGATGCTGGGGATTGAACCACCAGACTGTTTGGGCAGTTCACTAGCCCTATGCCACAGTGGCTCTCTAAATACAACTAGTTAGTTAGTTAGTCGACAGACCATCCTCATTGCACATCGAACCATTCAGTCCATAAGTGCTCGGATCCCCTCCTCAGCAAATCCTGCAGCGTGTAGCGGCTAACGACACCAGTTCTGTGTTAGTGAATCAATCTTCTTTGACTTCCTGCATAGTGTTCTTGTTTGGCCACACCTCTTTTAATTTGCTGTTCTCACAGTCTGACCATGGCTGTAGATTCACAGTCATCACTTGGTTCTCGCCAGTCTTACTTCTTGTAGAGCATTCAGAATGTCAGCCTGGTCTATTTCGCATCCGCCCTCCACAGTAGCCTCACATGCGAGCTTGTCAACGCGCTCACTTCCTTGTACTCCTGCGTGCCCTGGCACGAAGATGAAACTAATCTTTGCCAGCCAAGACTGCTCCAGAGACAGTATCCACTCTCTTCGGATCCACCCCATCTCTATCCTCTTGAGCATGCTCATTGAGTCAATAAGGAAACACGACCTAGTGAATGTCTGTGTCTCGAGCCATGTTATTGCTTTACTTACTGCCATGACTTCCATAGTCAGGCTACTTGTGGTCACAACAAAAGCACCAGAGACCTGCTCCACAATTCTCCCTCCGGACTGAGCCATAAAGGCCCATGAGCTTCTCACATGTTGGACGACCGACCCATCTGTGTAAATAACAGTATCACCGTCTTACGAATTCTCTAAAATCAATGCTTGTACTTCCACCTCCACAGCAGCCAGATTTTCTTGTCTGCATTTTCTGTTAGTTGGATGCAAACTGAAAAGGACGTACAGAAATATGTTGGCACTTGTACCCACTCCTCGCCAGGCTCTAAGTCCTCAAGTGAACACACCTGTTGAAGAATGTCTTCGCCTTGACCCATCCATGACCTTCCTCTTTTTAACCTGCTGCCCTTCACCTTCATAATTTCACTATGCAGTGGATGTTGTGTGTTTGCGTTAACTCTGAGGTAGGCTTGTGCTCTGCAAACTTGTATTCTGTTTTCAATGGTTAGAAAATCAAGAAGGTAGCGCAATGCCATACATGCTGTATCTCTTGTACATCCAAGAATAATGCGCATAGCTTCGTTCTGTATCCTTTCCATCCTTTCTATCTGCTTACGGCTGAGAGTCAGGATTGCCATCGCATATTCAGAAACAGACATGACCAGCCCCTCATTCAGAAGACATAGATGGCCAAACCATTTGATCTTCTTTCTTTTGATAAATGTGGCACAAGGTGTTGATCCCACTGTTTGTCTGACAACAACGTTTCTTATTCGGCCTCTTATAAAACATCACTACCATCACAATTTTCCAACAAGACTTAATATAACATAAATTATCAACCATGACAAGCTAATCTTTCCGAAATATATAAAAAAAAAATCTGACCTTCCTAAACACGGCAGATATAATAGACGCCCGCAGACGAAGTCCCAGAGATGTGGACAAATGAAACACCTGATGATAGAGAATCGACTGAAGGATGGTGGAGATGAATAGACCGGAGGCAAGAACATATCCATTCCAGTTTTCCGAATGTGGATCCACCACGTAATCCACCAGCTGTCTGTGGTGGAAATAGATAAAATAAAACAGCTATCACACATGATTTCATTGTTTTTATTCTTCTCCACAGATTATTATCATCATCTCCTTCATCATCATCACCTTCATCATTATCTTCTGCTCTTCACCAAAATCTTCTTCATCATCACCTTCTTCATCATCACCATCATCATCTTCTTAATCATGACCATCATCATGATGACTGTCTTCATCATTATCTTCTTCATCGCCATCATCATCACCATCTTCATTATCACTATCAACACATCTTCATCATCATCACCACCACCACCATCATCATCACCATCTTCATTATCATCATCATCTTCATCACTACCATCTTCATCACCACCATCATCATCATCACCATCTTCATTTTCATTATCATCACCATCTTCGTCATTACCATTCTCATCATCACCCTCTTCATAATTACCATCCTCATTATCACTTCATCAAAATTACCATCCTCATAATGACCATCATAATCATCACCCTCTCATCACCACCATCATCATCATCATCACCCTCTTCATAACCACCACCATCATCATCACACTCTTCATAATTGCCATCACCACCATCATCATCATCAACAGCATGACCATCTTCATTATCATCATCATCACTATCTTCATTATTATCATCATCACCATTTTCATCATCATCATCACCATATTCATCAGTCAATCAATTACTAGTGGTTGCACTTGCTAATCAACACAGTTGAGATCTCCATGGTCAGGTGGTCAAGCAGCCTGCCTTGCACTCAGAAAGTCAAGGAGTCAGTTTCAGGAGGCACCTTCCAGACCATGACTGCAATTTCCAAAGACCTCTGGGGGTCTTCACTGGAGCTGTGGAGTTCATGCTTAGTGTAATGCTCTTGGCAGGCAGCATGTCATTCTTCCAGAGTAAATGAGACAGGCGGGCTCAAACCCGGTGCAATGGAGTCAATCCTCGTCTCTTAACCCTCCAACCAACACAGTAGTACGGGTTCAATCCCTCACAATGGCAGTTTTAAATGCTCCAACCAGCACAGTTCCGAGATCTACCCTACATCATAATATGGATACCGGATCATTTTCTGAGTAGTTTAGGAAGGAAATGTGGTGAGAAAGCAATCTGACCACCCTACCTCATTACTCCATGACCAAAAACATGTGAAAGTCTAAAATATGTGAAGTCCTAAATATTTAAAGGTCTAAAATATGTGAAGGTCTAAAATACGTGAAGTCCTAAAATATTTAAAGGTCTAAAATATGTGAAGTCCTAAAATATTTAAAAGTCTAAAATATGTGAAGGTCTAAAATATGTGAAGGTCTATAATATGTGAAGTCCTAAAATATCTAAAATAGCCCTCACAATGGCAGTTTTAAATGCTCCAACCAGCACAGTTCCGAGATCTACCCTACATCATAATATGGATACCGGATCATTTTCTGAGTACAGTTTAGGAAGGAAATGTGGTGAGAAAGCAATCTGACCACCCTACCTCATTACTCCATGACCAAAAACATGTGAAGGTCTAAAATATGTGAAGTCCTAAAATATTTAAAGGTCTAAAATATGTGAAGGTCTAAAATACGTGAAGTCCTAAAATATTTAAAGGTCTAAAATATGTGAAGTCCTAAAATATTTAAAAGTCTAAAATATGTGAAGGTCTAAAATATGTGAAGGTCTATAATATGTGAAGTCCTAAAATATCTAAAATAGCCCTCACAATGGCAGTTTTAAATGCTCCAACCAGCACAGTTCCGAGATCTACCCTACATCATAATATGGATACCGGATCATTTTCTGAGTACAGTTTAGGAAGGAAATGTGGTGAGAAAGCAATCTGACCACCCTACCTCATTACTCCATGACCAAAAACATGTGAAGGTCTAAAATATGTGAAGTCCTAAAATATTTAAAGGTCTAAAATATGTGAAGGTCTAAAATACGTGAAGTCCTAAAATATTTTAAAGGTCTAAAATATGTGAAGTCCTAAAATATTTAAAAGTCTAAAATATGTGAAGGTCTAAAATATGTGAAGGTCTATAATATGTGAAGTCCTAAAATATCTTTCCCCCCCCCCCCCCCCCCTGCGCGCGTTTCCATCCTGTTTCAGGATATTGCGGTCAACACCAGCATCTTTCAGCTATATGTTGATTCCTAGGCTAGATTACGCTCATCAGCATGCCACGACTTTCTGAGCAACCGGCTCCATACTCTCATAAGTCACTGCGCGACTCGAACCCTAAAATATTTAAAGATCTAAAATATGTGAAAGCCTAAAAATATGTGAAGTCCTAAAATGTGTGAAGTCCTAAAAATATGTGATTTGAACTCAGGTCATACCAAAAGAGATCTTGGCATTCTTAGCCACTCGGCCAGTCGCTTCCTTATACTAATATACACAATTCCCACACTTTCACACACACACACACTAACTGTCATGAACATCCACACACAAAAATTAGGACAGTGTTGTGACTTTTCCCCTGACTCCGTACTAAAGTCCCGTCTCCACGGTGACTGTGCTGTAGCACTCTTCTTCCCCCCTTGTAGCTCAGAAACTAGCGGAGCCTCAAGATCAGCAGTGAAACTTTTCATCTGCAGATAGGCATATTAGCATGTAACCAGGTCATGATTTGCATGTGCGATGTGTAATGGTTAGGATATTACACTGACAATGTGACAATGGCATGAGTGCAGGCAGACAAGGGTTTGATGTCAGCTCTGGACATTCACTATGAGAGGCAAGGAAAAGCCACACATTCCTCCATGGACTCAAGCCTACAAGATGTGATAGTCCTTACACTTCACATACTCACAACAGCATACTGCTACAGGGTTTTTCTTTAAACACCAGGTCATGATTCAGCACAGACTGGCTGGGATTTGGCCTGGGTTGGTCATGTTTCCATCACAGGTTTTAGGCATTGCATTGTGAACAGACTCCATCTCAATGTCCAGGGCAGCAGACATGAAAGGTGTGCAACAAACACAGAGTGCACAAACTCCAACTCACCCTAATATAAGAGGACTGCACATGGCTAAGATGTCACTGAACACCTTCCAGATCTGGCTCAGCAGGAACTCCCTCCAGAATGTTCGGAACAGTATCCAGGACAGTGATGGTCCCGAAGGTGCCTTCTGAGGTGTGTGCTTCTCATAGCCATGACCATTCTGGACCAGACCATGCCTGAGCAAGGATGATTGTTCATTATCAGCGGGACTTGTGTTAATGCTGGTTATAACTTGAACTTGACAAGCTGAAGGCACTGGGTGGTCCTGAGTCTTGGATCTGAAATCATAGAACATGTTTCTAAAGATCTATATGCTAGATATTGTAGAATCATATGCTAACTCCTTGAGTCTGGTCTTAGTCAGATATGACTGAGTTACTGCATGACAGTAGATAGTACTACCTGCTTTCTGTTAGCGCTGAATGCTGTTAGTCAGGTCTTAATCAGATATGACTGAGCTACCGTATGACAGTAGATAGTACTACCTGCTTTCTGTTAGCGCCAAATGTTGGAATGTCAGGTCTTAGTCAGATATGACTGAGCTACAGTATGGCAGTAGACGATACTCATCAAATCCGACACCCCACATTGTGCCATCAGATTCAGGCAGAGAAGCATAACTAGGAGGAAATACAACCTAAAGACCTCTGGTCACTCACTGCAGCAACATTCTGATTAAATGTTCATTTCAGCCCACAAACCTAGAAAGGCAATCTGTCTATGGCAGGAGGAATCCAGAAATGAAAGCTTAACTGTCAAAATTGGAAGATGTTGGCCCAAGTAGCAAGGGACTATAATCTATGCACTACAATGGATGCTATGCACTACGCACAGCAAATGTTCATCGCAGAAGAAAAAGCAATGTTTCATTAATAAGTGTGCAGACTGCAATACAGCTTAAAACTGAAGGACACGTCAATGAACAAGTTAATAAATTTACCCATCCAGCTTAAAATATAACTCTGTTGATGATATTCCTCCATGCCATCGTCTCAGTCCATCCAGCATCATTTCTTTTGGTCTGCCTCTGCCTATCTTCTCCTTGACATTTCCAGTTGTTATGATGTTCTCTAATACCGCTTTTCTCATTACATGAACAAAGAAAGCTGTTTGCCTCTTTCTTATTGTTGTATATAATGTTCTAGTTTCACTAGCCTTTTTCGGAAAATCGTTACCAGTTACTCTGGCAGTCCAAGGAATTCACAACAATAATATCAGGAACCATCTCTGTTGCTTCTAAATTATTCCTAATTTGTTCATTTACATTCAAAGATTCACTGTCATACAGGAAAAAAGGTCCTATATAACATTTCAGCACTCTCTTGCTGACATTCAATGATAGTGACTTATTGCAGTATACAAAGTTACAATTATACATCCATGTTGAGATAATAAGCAATACTAAATAATACATAATTTAACAATCAACATCACTGCACTCCTGACATTCCCACACAAGCTCAGTCCCGCCACCGAACAGTCCCCAAGCTGATTAATCCAGCAGCAATTTTGTATGAAAGGGTTCTGGATGTCAAGATTCTGCCTTGACGACTTGGGCCTATACAAGCTGAGATGATGTTCTTTCAAAAAATGGTGCTGTTCACTTGGGCCTGACCTTCCCTCTATGCTTTGAATCTCATCAAAATTCTCTACTATTGATGATGAAATATTCGGGGGTTGTGTTTTAAGATGCACGTTCACTTTGAACTCTAGCGTTTGTTCATACATGCTATTTCTAGTAGCACTGGACTGAATTTCGCGTATGGATTAGCTTTCCCTATTACCAATGTCCCTTGCCATCAGGTGAACCCACTTTGACTTCAGAGGTATTTGTAATTTATGTTCCCAAGTCAAGGACGAGAAGTCAACATTTTAGTCCAGATGCCATGTAATGTGATGAATGATAACCAGGTGACATCCTAACATCCCTCCACACAGATGTGAAGTTTCATTACTGATCTTACACACACCACAGGTTTCTGGGCTTGGGGAATGGAAGGAGAGCCTCCAGATGGTTCCAGTGGAGAGATGGTACCTTGTACTGGGCTAGGAGAATATTCTCTACCCCAACCTCACTCCCACAGATGCAAGAGTTTCAGGTTCAGTTTTCAGGAGAAAATTCTCTAACCCAACCTCACTCATATAGATGAAAGTTTTCAGGGTTCAGTTTTAAGGAGAAAATTATCTACCCCAACCTCACTCATATAGATACAAGAGTTTTCAGGGTTCAGACTGTTCAGACTTCAGAGTTAAAGCTTACAGTTTTCCAAAAGATCTACAAATAACAAAAACAGCGTTAATACTTGCCTAGCTTTCCAGAATATTCACAAATAACAACAATAACAATAACAACAATAACACTTTCTTAGCATTCTAAAATATTCACAAATAACAACAATAATACTATCCTAGCTTTCCAGAATATTCACAAATAACAACAATAACAGCAACAACAATATCCTAGCTTTCCAGAAGATTCACAAATAGTGACAACAGCAATAACACTTGCCTAGTTTTCCAGAAGATTCACAAACAATAACAACAACAACAACAACAACAGCACTTGCCTAGCTTTCAAGAAAGCAAGCGCTCTCATCCAGTAGAACATGAACTTGGGAACTACTGTCTGGCACTTGTCCCTGGGATGAAGATCTGGCATGTCTTCTTCTGTCAGGGGTTCCCTGTAGCCTTGGGCCATGATTCTGGGATCAACAACAACATGAGAACATTCTAGATTATTGAGATGTGTAAAGTGGGAGCAGGCACAGCTGTAGTGATATGTAAAGTGGAGGCAGAGCAGCTGTGGTGATATAAAAAGTGGAGCAGCTGTGGTGATATGTAATGGAGTTGTAGCAGCTGTGGTGATATGTAAAGTGGAGCAGCTGTGGTGATTTGTACAGTGGAGCAGCTGTGGTGATATGTAAAGTGGAACAGCTGTGGTGATTTGTACAGTGGAGAACCTGTGGTGATATGTAAAGTGGAGCAGCTGTGGTGATATGTAAAGTGGAGCAGCTGTGATGATATGTAAAGTGGAGCAGCTGTGGTGATTTGTACAGTGAGAACCTGTGGTGATATGTAAAGTAGAGCAGCTGTGGTGATATGTAAAGTGGAGAGACTAAGGTTATATGTAAAGTGGAGGTGGAGCAGCTGTGGTGATGTGTAAAGTGGAGCAGTTGTGGTGATTTGTACAGTGAGAACCTGTGGTGATATGTAAAGTGGAGCAGCTGTGGTGATTTGTACAGTGAGAACCTGTGGTGATATGTAGAGCAGCTGTGGTGATATGTAAAGTGGAGAGACTAAGAGGTTATATGTAAAGTGGAGGTGGAGCAGCTGTGGTGATGTGTAAAGTGGAGCAGCTGTGGTGATTTGTACAGTGAGAACCTGTGGTGATATGTAAAGTGGAGCAGCTGTGGTGATTTGTACAGTGAGAACCTGTGGTGATATGTAAAATAGAGCAGCTGCGGTGATATGTAAAGTGGAGAGACTAAGGTTATATGTAAAGTGGAGGTGGAGCAGCTGTGGTGATGTGTAAAGTGGAGAAGCTGTGGTGATATGTAAAGTGGAGAGACTAAGGTTATATGTAAAGTGGAGGTGGAGCAGCTGTGGTGATGTGTAAAGTGGAGAAGCTGTGGTGATATGTAAAGTGGAGAGACTAAGGTTATATGTAAAGTGGAGGTGGAGCAGCTGTGGTGATGTGTAAAGTGGAGCAGCTATGATGATATATAAAATGGAGAAGGAGCAGCTATAGTGACATGTAAAGTGGGAAGCTGAGCATCTATTATCATCATCATGTGCCATTCTAAATGGTGTTGGCACTCATGTCTCTCCACAGATATCTGGTTCAAAGGTACCTCTACACCCCAGTGTAGAAGAGGAAACACCATGACTAAACAAATGAATGCCTCACTTACGGATTTAGCCACCAAAAGGTGAGACGTGATGGAAATGAGGCAGCAATTTCTGGACTTTGTTGCTGCAAAAAAACAAAAAAAAAAAGGCTTCAATTTGTCAGTTGGCAAATAACATAGATCAATAAAAAGCATACACAGAAATCTAAATAAAAACCACATTTCTATCTGTGAGGGATATGAGGTGGGTTAAGAGTTGAGAAACCTAACTAAAAGCAACATTTCTATCTGTGAGAGAAATGAGGCAGGTTAAGAGTTGGGGAACGTATATAAAAGCCACATTCCTTTCTATGAGAGAAATGAGGTGGGATAGGAGTTAAACTCATGTTCCTGTAGTAAACACGATGAGTGTGAGTCATGATCACAAGCATTGTGACTGATGTGTTTACAAGTAGAGTGAGCTTTGTTTGTTTCATTAAGAGTATTTTTTTTAAAATAATTTTTAAAAGTCAAGAGGAACAACTTCAATGCACCGGGTTTTATCCCATATGGTTCAGTCTCTTCCCGCAGTGTGACCTGTTAAAAGCATCGCACAAAGCACAAAATCCATAGCTCCAGCAACAACTCCCAGGAGTCTCAGAGAAAACTGCACTCATGAACTGAGTGACATGGCCTGGAATCAAACCCACAACCTTCGGAACATGAGGCAAGTAGTGTAACCACTTCACCATGAAGACTCCACTCCCTATGTGTATTTAAGGCCGGAACAAAGGAAAGACGTGGAGGGTCATTTTGGCTGAGTATACAATGAGAGCCTGCTCTGTAGCCAAAGAGTTAGGGATGCAAATCTTAACCCTGCATACTGTGTTCTTAACACAGCTGTGGGCGATTTGGAAGTAGACCGCCTTGTGTTGGTTTTGATACAATGGTATGAGTGCTGGCTGTTCAGAAACCAATGACAAACTACTGAACATAAAACTTGCCCAGGAATCACAAACAGCCAAAAATATTCTGGGGTAGACTGCGACATCTTATAAAGGATATGCAACTAACTTTGTTTTTATAAATCCATATCTCCTAGACTTCCAGGGATGTGTTCCCATTTACTAATTGAAGAGAGCTCTGTCACATAGCGCGCCCCCCCCCCCCCCCCCCCCCCCCCATCCCCCATGGGGAAAGGACTTTGATACAAGTTAATTAGTTGTATTTACTTTACAGGATTTTGCAGTCAGCTCCAGCATTATTTGACTGTTTGTGATTCCTGAGCAAGATACCTTTCAGTAGTTTGTCATTGCTTTCTGAATGACCAGCACTCAAACCATGGCAGTCTGCTGCCAAATTGCTGGCAACTGTTTTTCAAATGTGGTATGCTCGATTACGAATTGCATCTGTAACTCCTTTGCCACAGAGCCAGCTACAAAATCAGGAGAAAAGTCTCCACACCAACCTCATTCCAACAGATGCTTGCCCATTTTCATGGTTTCGATGACCTGACCATCAATGCAGCAAAGAGTAAAAACACAGACTGTGAGAGGATATACAGCCAACATTCACGCACACACTGGCATAACCCCTCTCAGTCTTCATTATTGGGGAGTACACACTACAGCATGCACACAAGTGAGGCTGTGTTACAATAATATACCTTGTCTGTTGTAGATGTCTCAACAGGCTTCTCAGCAAAACAGTGAAGTACAAACTGAACCAGGTATAATGAATACTGAATGCTCAATATAGAAAATGAAAAAACGTCAGTTTCATAGACCTGAAACCAAAAAACATAAAATAATGTTCATTTAAACACAGAAGCCACAAACTGCAAGATAAACTAAACACATTTGATAGGAGGTCACAACTAGGTCTGAAAATTCATAGGGGAAAGACAACAATAATAAGAATAAATCAAGCAAATGATTACCAGATCTCCATTAGTGAAACCTCTCTTCAAGAGATGGAATTATACACTGTCAGCGAGGTTAAGAATGATGCTTTCACATCAGCCACCAAGTGTTGGTTGGTCAAGAAACCATTGGCCTAGCAACACATCTCTAAATATGCCATGATATCATGGAAATGTGTTTTCATCAGCCTCTTCCAGGCAATCGTTTCGTTGATTTATTTAGTTGTTTTGGGATTTGAAGTTTTAAAGATTGAGCACAACCCACTACTGACAATGCTGATCGTATTCCTGTATGAACCTAAGGCCTTGTCCACGTCAGATTGGAAGCACTAGACTCAAGTTTCACTCTAGAGAAAGAGAGAGTCGTATATCAGTAGAGTTGTATATCAGCTCTGTGTTCTTGTCTCAAGAACGAAACTCGAGTCTAGTTCTTCCAATCTGATGTGGACATGGCCTTAGGTTAATACCGGAATACGATCAGCTTTGCCAGTAGTGGGTTGTGCTCAATCTTTAAATTGTTTCATTGTTAGTTACCCTGGCAGTTACTTAGATAGACCAATTGGCACTTGAAAGGTGATGTGGTCAATACCTTGGTGATCACCTTTACATCCCAAGACAAATACTAGTACTCAATGGAGGCTGGATCTACCTGGCAGTCGACCTTCATCATCACCATATGCCATGCCGGTAGGTGAGGGCTATCATGATTCGCTACCTCACTCGATCACCAGAGTCGTGGATCAATTCTGTGTTCTTGTCCAGACCATGCATTGTGGTCAAGCCATCCAAATATTTACTTCTCTGCCTTCCCCTTGTTCTTTTCCTATCAATTTTGCCAGTTGTCACCAAGTTCTCTAGTTTATGTCTTCTCATAATTTGCCCAAAATATGTTGACTGTCTATGTATAATTTCTCTAACTGGTTTACTGTTTTTATTTGTTTCATTGTGGGACTTGTTCATTGACTGTCCATGGTATTCTTTGCATTTTCCTCGGAAACCATATTTCCACTGCCATTAGATTTTTGTCAGCTTTTCTGCTCATTGTCCACATTTCACATCCAAAGTACAGGTTCTATATAGCACTTCAACGCTTTTTCTTGTTGCAATTGACATCTTTTTATTGGTCAGTACATTTTGCATCTTACAAAAGTCATAGCAGTCAACCCCAGCATTTTTTGGCTGCTCGTGATTCCTGGGCAAGTTTATCTTCAGCAGTTTACTATTGCTTTCTGAACTGTGACGAAGTCTCCAGCTTCCCCATCATCTTTTGCTTAAATTGGGGAAGAATCCTTTTAAAATCCTTATGTAATTATAGAAGAATCTATATTCGTTTTTAGTCTTATATATCTATGTATAGATAGTACTTGTCTATAGTTAAATCAACTCCTATTTAATGGTATGAATGTAATATGAAGGAAATACGTTACATTAGCATAGGAGGAGAGGCTTAATTTACAAAGTAGTAGTACCCAGCCAAATCTACAAATTTGGCTACGACTATTTCACAATTTGGTCGGAGAAATTAACGACAACGAACTCCCTGGCACTGACCACTTCTGGTCAGGGAAGAAAATAGCGAAAATCGGCCTTTTGCAATCCAGACGTCGGTGTAGAAACATCTGCTAGTCGCTAGGCTCTATAAAATACTTATAAAGTGTTAAGAGTTTTATCTTTGGCGCGTATTACGGCCATAAATATATTTAGATATATTAGAGATATTCCTAGAGCAGTTGTCGTACCTGACAAGTGCGGTCAGAAGATTAGAAGGATTGGACACCTTCAGCGCCAAGCTTTAGATGCGCCAACCTGTGTGACTATTTGTGAAGCATCACTTACCACCATCTCACTTATGCCTACTAAATAGGGTTTACACTCACTGTGCAACCAAGAAGTACAAGATAAGTGGCCACTGATTTCCCGTTGGCCACCACCATCAGCATTCAACTCAAATTATAGTGCAGGCCAAAGAGTTTACTTCAATGATTAGACAATTTAGTAGATTCAATCCAAAATATTAGATATTCAATATAATACAGGGAAGTGTATCCCTTTTATGTACAGGGCTGCCTCCAGTGGAGCACCCAAAGTGTTATCATATATTAAATATTAATGTAATTTTAATTTTACCAACTCTAGTTGTTACCTAAGTACCCTTAGTCATAGTAGTGTGAGAAGTTGCGAAAGTTTGTCTCTTTTAAATATTTTACTCTGTCTTTCTCCGTGTCGGTGAGAGTGATTAGAGTTTGGGGGCTCGAGCTTTTTATTTCAGGCACGTAGCTAGACAACCTTGGCAGACTGTCTTTATCATATAAGTATAGTTGTACGCCATTCCTGTCTGCCTGAACACTGTCAGAAGATTAGACTTGTTCTGGGACCTTCACTCCGTCTAGAATTACGAGCTATTCAGTCTTGTCTTCTCCAGTGACTTAGTTTTCTATTCTTAGAAAGTCTTTCCGCAGCAACTTTGATATATTCCTTATCATCGTAGCTGACGCTACGCTACATGAACGACCGGCACCCAAACCATTTAATAAAAAACCAACGTAAGGCGGCCTGCTGTCAAATTGCCCACAGCTGTGTTTCAAACACGGGTATGCAGGATTATGAACTGCGTCTTTAACCCCATCACCACAGAGCCGACTGCAAAAGTCTACCTTTGCCATAAAAAATGTAAGTAACATAATAACAAGAAACTACTCACCTTCAGTTGAATATCTGTGTACATAATAACCAGGCTGCATAAAGACAGAAGAAGCCAGAAGACAAACTGGACTCCGGAAGTGACAAACCTCTTCTTCCTCTCGGCAACTGTGAAGGCTGTCGCAAGGCACTGTAGGCACAGCAAGTTAACAGATTTAATACCAAACAAATAGTAGGTCTGGACCAAACAAAACATGGATGGTAGAAAATGGAATGTAGGGGTATGACTTAAACGTTGTTAATGTGGTAGCAAACATGTTGTATAATATAGCAAATTAAAGGGGTTGCATTGGGAAAACTACTGTATATAAACCTTTGGCAGATATGAAAGTCTCTTAAGGCAATTAAGCATCCCATGGCACTTAATCAGTAAATGAACAGGGAAGTTTGTAGATTCCCAGAGAAACTGTCAGGTTCTGTGGCAAAGGTCTTCCACATTCTCTGCTCATGTATCTATAATCTGATCGCTGGCCGTTATGAACTTTCTTAGTTTTTCGGGCAACAGGTTGTTGTGGGTACTTTATTGTTGGTAAAGTCATTAGTTTGTCAGGTCTTAGCCAGATATGTCTGAACTACTGTATGACAGTAGACGGTACTACCTGCTTTTTATTAGTGCTTCGGGCGGAGGAGCGCAATTGCAGGGTACAATCTTTATCCTAGTGCGAGGAAATGCAACCTATAGATTAAATATCATGGCAGGGCAGACAAGGGACTAAGCCTTGGTTTGTAACTGGTCTAAGATCAAAGCTCCAACAGGCAGACAGATAGAGCAATTCTTTGCTTATTTGACATCTTCTGCAGCTTTCCTTCTTCCAGATGTAATGGTGTTACCTTTCCTCTGGAGTAAACTAGACAGGCTGAGAGAGGAATCATGCTGGATGGGCAACAGTTGGTATATCTATAATTCAGCCCAGGCCATGAGGAATTGGTCTGATTAGTCACATTTGCTACCGCCATGGGTTGTAGTTATCATGCCTTTTTTTAAGCACAATGTAAATATCATCTGTCAAGATGATAACATGCTGGCAGCAAAAGTCATTTATTCTTCTGTACCTTAATTCAGTATTTTGTGTGCTGTGTTGTTTTTCAATTTCCCAGCAATTTTCCAAATTATAAAGACCATCAGTAGCAGGACTTTTGTGTTGCAACTAGCATAGCTCTCGTTCAGAATTATCTGTGAATTAAAGGCAGCAAAGAAAAAAAACTGGCCAATCCACCTCATTAAGTTGCAGGCCTAGTATTGATGTATTCAAATCCCGCATCAAGGTGGATTTTTAACATTGATCTGACTCTCAGGTCATCATGTGCCATGTCAGTAAGCGTGGGCGGTCACATTTCGCCATGTCAAAACATCACCAGAGTCGTGCATCAGTTCTGTATTCTTGTCTAAACCATGCCACATGGCCATCGAGATGTTTAACTCTCGGCCTTCCCTTGTTATTTTCCTCTCAATATTGCAAGTTGTCACCAAGTTCTCCAATTTATTTCTTCTCATAACGTGTCCAAAATATTGTGACTGTCTACGTCTAATTTCTCTATCAGTTTACGGGTTTTCATTTCCTTCTTGTAGGTCTTACTCGTTGGGTTTTCTGTCTGTCCATGTTATTCTTTGCATTTTTCCTCAGAAACCATATTTCCACAGCCATCAAATGTTTTTCAGCTTGTCTGCTCATTGTCCATGCTTCACATCCATGGAAAAGTACAGGTTCTATTTAGCACTTAAACACTCTTTTTCTCAGTTGCAAATGACATCTTTTTATTGGTCAGTATGTTTTCCATCTTGCAAAAGGCTACCTTCACCATGGCGATTCTTGTTCTAATCTCGTCATGCATCTCCCATCAGGTGTTATGACTGTTCTAATCTCTTCAAGGCACCTCCGATCACATGTCATGTCTGTTCTAATCTCTTCAAGGCATCTCCCATCACATGTTATAAAAATGATATGAGTGCCGGTCATTCAGAAAGCAATGGCAAACTATATAAGTAAACTTGCCAAAAATCACAAATAGCCAACAAATGCTGGAGTTGACTGTGACGTCCTGTAAAGGATATGCAACTAATTGTATGACAGTAGATGGTCCTACCTGCATTTTGTTATCACTGAATGCTGGGTCTTAGACAGATATGACTGAGCTACCATATGACAGTAGACAGTACTGCCTGCTTTATTTTAGTGCTGAATGTTGGGTCTCAGTCAGATATGACTGAGTTACCATATTACAGTAGACGGTATACCTGCTTTCTGTTAGCGCCGAATGTTAGGTCTTAAAACAATGTTTTCCCGTAGTGAATTTTAATAACAAAGACACAAACAATAGATTGCACGATTTATTGCCTGGCATATTTCGCTGCATCTCGTCAGGTACATACTGCAGAAATCACACAACGTAAAGTGAAATAACTAGATAAATTCTTCAATCTGAAATATACACATATTCGCACAGTAATGTCGATTGTCTACCACGGTAATTTTAAACTGACTAACTTGTCTTTCTGCTTACACAAGGCCGGCTTACGCAGGTTGATCACTATGGCTTCAGTTGTTAGGTCTTAGTCAGATATGACTGAGCTACTATATTACAATGGATGGTACTACCTGCTTTCTGTTAGCGCCAAATGTTGGGTCTTAGATATGACTGAGCTACCGTATTACGGTAGTCAGTACTACATGCTTTCTGTTGGGTCACGCTCATCAACACATGATCTCTATAATTCAGCCCAGGCTTTGTGCTATTGAGAGGTAGAACTCCATCCCTGGTCTTCTACCACCATGGATTGTAGTTACTAGGCCTTTCTTTAAATCCAGCGTAACAAACTATCATCTGTCAAGATGGCCAGGTGTCAGTAGATAGAAATCACAAACCCCCGGGAAGGTTAACCTGGTCAACAAATGCCCGCAGAAGTCAGATGTGTCGGCATAACGGCGCAAGAACGCAGCTCTGCTGTAAACAGGCGCAACGCAATCACGTCCGGAAAAAAAAAACTCCAGATGAACGCAGCAGAAGAAGAAGAAATCACAAACACTCAATATCCCAACATGAAACATCATAACTATGAGGAAACATGGTACGTAGAACCCTCACCAATGTCAGCGTAATGAGAAGTGGAGCAAACACCTCGGCCTTGACCATTTCATCAATGTCTGGGACCTGTTTGCTGATGATGTTATAGCAGTTCACGGAAGACATGATTATGGAGAGGAACAGACAGATCTGAGGAAGACAAACACATGAAACATGTCATGTATACTGGATTACAACAGTATATTTGAATGAGTATGGTATATGAGGTATAATTTAGTATATGAGGTATAGTATATGAGATGTATTTGAGAGGTTTTGAGATGATATGAAACATGGCGGATAGGCATTTCAACCGTTAAAGCCTCTGGAGTTTTTACGCTTCTGGCTAAGGTTTGCATTGTCATTTTCATCATGTTGGACTGGTAGTGCATGGTTCCATCGCTCTGCTACTGAGTGAGTGCGTGGCGGGACACTGTGAGCTGTGAATTTCGTGTGGAATGCTTTTACATCTGTCCGCAGTTGTTTATAGCATGAAATGCATGTTCAGAACGATGGCAGCCGGCTGTTGCTGAATTGACTGGTTTGCCTTTTCAGTTCATGAGTAATATTTCTCGGAGACTCCTGGGGGTCATCGCTGGAGCTATAGAGTTCTTGCTTTGTGCTGCACTTTTGGCGGGTTGCCCTGTGGACAGAGACCAAAGCATATGGGATCAAACCTGGGTCAATCAAGTCTTGCTAGGGACTGCTCATTCCATCGACAATGAACTGTATTTTTCGTCGAGGACTTTTGTGTTGGCATTCTGACAGCAGCATTATGCACACTGTACCTGTGCGGGCTGTTGGCTTGCCGAAACTCCTGTCTTTTCCACTTTTCACATTGGACAGTGAGGAGCATTTTGTGTCATATTCACTGGCACAGGAATGGAGCATAATGGGGACGACCCGTTGCTGTGAAGTTGGAACCGCGACCAACTAAGTATATGAGATACAGTATATGAGACAGTCTATGAGGTATAATATATGAGGTATAGCACATGAGGTATAATATAGTATATGAGGTATAGTATATGAGGCTTAATATATGAGGTATAGTATATGGGATACCATTTATGAGGTATAGTATATGAAGTTTTGTGTGTGAGATAAAGTATATAAGGTAAAGTATCCGTGGCCAACGGCTTGCGAACGAGGTTCGTGAGCCGCTTACCAGGCGTTTGAAATGCAGCCGCAACTGATTTGTGCAGCAGATCATGCTGCGTTGTGTTATAACATTTTGTTATGGGAGTCGGTCGTTCAGAAAGCAATGGCAAACTACTGAACGTAATATTTGCCTAGTACATCAACAGCAGCTGAAAAATGCTGGTGTTGACTGCAACGTCCTGCAAGGGATATGCAACACTAAAACCAAAATATGAGATATAGTGTGTGAGATAAAGTATATAAGGTAAAGTATATGAGGTATAGTATATTGGGTCTAGTATGTGAGGTATAGTATATGAGGTATAGTATATGGGATACCATTTATGAGATACAGTATTATGAGGTATAGTATATGAGGTATCTTCTTCTTCTTCAGCGTTCCGAGCCATTGAGGTTCTTTGCTGCAGATACAATCCGTCTCCATTCGTCTCTCTGGTGGACCTTCTCTTGCCAGTCGTTGATTCCAAGTGCTTGTAGGTCTGTATATGTATTATCTCTCCACCGCCTTCTTGGTCTACCTCGGGGTCTACGGTCATTTATTTCCTGAGTGTAAGCGAGTTTTGTTTCCCTATTATCTTCCATTCTTTCTATATGCCCCAGCCATTGTAGTCTATTAGCCTTCATGATACCAGTGATTAGCGGGGACTTAAACAGATCATAAATGTCTTTGTTACTTCTTCTTTTCCACTCTCCACTTTGTGTATCCCTAATGGGTCCAAAGATGCGTCTTAAAATTTTGTTCTCAAAGGTTTGTAACAAGGCTTCAGTCTCCTTTCGTTGTACTCCAGGTTTCAGAGCCATACAGCACAAGTGGTCTGATCAGTGTTTTGTGTATTGTGATTTTGGTGTTACGAGATAGTGCATTTGATTTTAGTAGATGTTGTAGTGCATAGTATAACTTATTTCCAGAGTTGATTCTAGTTTGTATTTCTTCCCTTATGATGTTGGAGCAGTTGAAGATTGTACCCAGGTATTTGTATGTTTCCGTTCTTTTAATGGTCATATAATCTATTTGTATGTGGCCAGAGTTTTTAGCCATTCCGTCTCTTGAAATTACCATATATTCTGTCTTATCTTGGTTGATACTAGCCCCATCTGTTGGGCTTTTTAGTATATGAGGTATAGTATATGGAATATCATTATGAGGTATTGTATGAGGTATAGTGTATGAGATAAAGTATATGAGGTAAAGTATATGAGGTATAGTGTGTGAGATAAAGTATTTAAGGTCAAGTAAATGAGGTATAGTGTGTGAGATAAAGTATATGAGGTATAGTATATGAGGTTTAGTGTGTGAGATATAGTATATGAGGTATATAGTGTGTGAGATAAAGCATATGAGGTGTAGTATATGAGTTATAGTGTATGAGATATAGTATATGAGGTATAGTGTGTGAGATAAAATATATGAGGTATAGTATATGAGGTATAGTGTGTGAGGTTAAGTATATGAGGTATAGTATATGAGGTATAGTGTGTGAGATAAAGTATATGAGGGGTATAGGTAAAGTATGTGAGGGCCATTAGGAGGGAGGGAAGGAGGGAAAAAGAGAGAGGGACGGACGGACAGACAGACAGACAGACAGACAGACAGACAGACAGACAGACAGACAGACAGACAGACAGACAGACAGACAGACAGACAGACAGACAGACATGAGAGAAAGAAAGAGAGTGACAGAAAGAAGGTACAGAGACAGAGAGAGAAAGAAAGAGAGAGAAAGACAAGAGAGACAGAAAGAGATAGGAAGAAAGAGTAAGAGAGAGTAAGAGAGAGAGAGAGTTACCAGTTTAAATATCAGCAGCCAGCTGCAAGTGCTCCCGTGCGTCGTCCGAGGCGAGTGGACCAGATACCACATGTAGAAGGGTGCGCTCACCCACAGCCACCCACAGGGAACCCACACCAGTATCGTTGACTGGAAGCACTCGGTAAATTGTGGCCAGTTGCCATACCAGGTCAAGTCTAGGTCCTGGACAGGAAATATATGGGTCAAAGTATAGTATGTACGTATATAAATGTCTACCTCTTGCCTTCAACCTTACCATCCAGTATAAGTGTTATGTCTTGTAACTCAGCTGCGGGTGATTTGGAAGCAGACAGCCTCGCATTGGTTTCCATATAATGGTATGAGTGCCGGTCTTCAGAAATCAATGACAAACTACTGAATGTACACTTGCCCAGAAATCACAAACAGCCAAACAATGCTGGAGTTGACTGCTGTGTCCTGTAAAGGATATGCAACTAACTTTTAACTTAATCCTGGACAGACAGAAAAAACAATGAGCAAGTCATACAAGAAGCGAATGAGAACCTTAAACTGATTAGAGAAATTAGATGTAGACAATCAAAATTTTTGGTACATGTTATGAGAAGAAATAAACTAGCGAATTTTATTACAACTGGCAAGACTGAGGGGAAAGAACAAGAGGAAGAGACAAGAACATGGAGCTGATCCACGGCTCTGTTGATTGTATAAGATGGTGAAACATGCCCGCCCAGGCTTACCAGCATGGCACATGATGATGATGATGATGAGTAGACCCCAGACACAACATTCCCATCTGTTTGTTGGATGCCCTTCGGGTCTGCAGTCAGAAGGTCTAATGTAGCAGGCATAAAGCCACAGCTAAGAGGCATCATTCTCACAAGCTGCCTAATCTAGTCCATTACCGCATATGGACAACAATCACCTTCGGATTTATATAGGACTGTGAGGGTAAAACCAGGATTCCTATTTGGTTCCCATCTCTTTACCTAGCTCATGTATGGCTCCACGAATACCGCTTGTGTACGGCGGTGGCCACACCACTGGGCAACAGTCTTGGCTGACTGGCTAAACTACATGAGTGAAGTAGGGGTAATATCCTACTAAGGGAATGTCCATCCCTAGTACACAAAGACTGGGACTGGTGGAGAAGGCGGATGAATCTAAATAGATCAATGGCTTCGAAAGCGAAACAGCAGAGTGTGTGGCACACATGAGGCGTGTTCAGGACACGATAGTGAACATGGCTGGCCATCGTGGAAGAGATTGGGACCTCACCATGTAATATCCCAAAGACAGCAATGGTAATTCAACAACAAGAAAAAAGCGATACAGGGTAATTCTTGGCCCCCTGGAGATGAGCCTGTTGTAAATATTCACAGGGAAGAGACAACTCCTATAGTGAATAAGGAAGTGCATAATGACGAATGCATCCCAAATTCTTTTGAAAGGGTGCATTCTGACAATACCTACCTGAAAAGTAGAAGGAGAAGTCTGAGAATTGGTACGTGGAACGTACGCACCTTATATCAAGCAGGGAAGTTTGATAACCTTATTGCAGAGGCAAAAAACATGAATTTAGATATCTTAGGCGTATCTGAAACAAGATGGACAGATACAAGTTATATAAGGAGAGAAGATTACGTATTCATTAATTCAGGAGGAGATCATCACGAGAGAGGAGTAGGAATTTTAGTAAAGATTTAGAGAAAAATATTAGTGGATTCTGGACTCATAAAGATAGGATGATACATCTCAAAATTAAGGCAAGACCGTTCAACATAGTAGTTCTTCAGACGTATGATCCAACAACTGACTATAGTGATGAACACCTAGAAGAATACTATGAAGACCTACAACAAACACTGAAACTTGTAAAATCATCAGAGGTCCTAATTGTCATGGGAGACATGAACGCAAAAGTTGGAAAAAATAAATATAAGCAGATAGTAGGGCAATATGGTATGGGAAACAGAAACGACAAAGGAGACCGGCTGATACAGTTCTGTGAAGAAAACAATCTTATTGTTTGCAACACATTTTTCCAACATAACCCTAGGAAACTGTATACATGGAAAAGCCCTGGAGATAGAACAAGAAACCAAATTGACTACATTATGATTAGAAATAGATTTAAAAACAATGTTAAAAATGCCAAAACATACCCTGGTGCTGATATCAACTCTGACCATAATCCTGTAGTTTTAAAATTACAAATAAAACTTAAAAACCCAGGAATAAGGAAATCGAAGACACCTCAAGTAGATATATCGGCATTGAAACAACCAGAAATAAGTCAACTATACCTAGTTGAAGTCAAAAATAGATATGATGGGCTAATCATTGAAAGTATGGAACAATATCGACGTGAAAATCCCGAGGATAAAATTAATACAAAATGGGAAAGTGTAAAAACCAGTATTCAGATTGCAAATACCACCTTGCCAGTGAAGATTAATAAGAAAAAACAATTATGGATAACCGATGAAATCTTGAGTAAAATGTCTCAAAGAAAGAAAGCAAAGAACACTCCAGAGTATATAGTAATAGATAGAGAAATACGTCACATGTGCAGAGTTGCCAAAGAAGAGTGGCTGCAGAAACATTGCAAAGAAATAGAGGATCTGGAAATAAAACACAACTCGAAAGAATTACATGAACATATAAAAAGATTTACAAAGAAGAAAATAATATAACAGGAAACGGTTGTATCAGAGGAAAAAATTGAGAAATTATAATTAATAACACTGACATAATAAAAAGATGGACAGAGTACACAGAAGATTTATTCTGGGACAACAGGGTCAATAGACCAACATTGTATAATACTCAAGATGGACCAAAAATACTAATGGCTGAAGTAGAAAAGGCTATTAAAAAGATGAAAGAAGGAAAGGCTGCAGGTCCTGACAAGATAACAACAGAGATGATAAAATCCTTATCCAGCTTTGGCATTGAAACTATCACAGAATTATGTAATGATATATATAATACTGGGTACATCCCCAAGGATTTGAAAACATCCATTTTAATCACACTACCGAAGAAGCCAAGAGCTGTTAGAGTGTGAGGTTTACAGAACTATTAGCTAAATGAGCCACACAACTAAGATACTACTCAAGGTCATAATAGAAAGAATTCAACATAAAACAGACGAGGAAGTAGCTGAAGAACAATTTGGGTTCCGCAAAAACAGCGGCACCAGAGAAGCAATTATCTGTTTGAGGATGTTAATTAAAAAATATATAGAAGTTCAAAAAAGTATATATGTTTGCGCAAAAGAATTCAGGAACTTACTAATAAAAGAACAAGTACATCAACAGGGTGTCTAAAAACTAAAGATGGCAAAATCATAATAGAAAAAGACCAGATTCTACATGTATGAACAGATTATGTGAAACACCTTTATGATGATAACAGAGACGAACAGTATGATATTAGATTTAATAGGACCGCCAATTTTGGAGATGGAGGTTTGAAATGTTCTTAAGTATATGAAAGCTGGCAAGGCCCCCGGTGCAGATAACATCACAACAGAAATGATTAAAGCTTTAGAAGAATTTGGACTAGAGCAAGTCACCAGACTGCTGAACACATATATGATACTGGAGATATACCTCCTGAATTATGTAACTCTATATTTATTGAAATCCCAAAGAAATCAGGAACCTTGGAATGTGATCAACATAGAAAAATTAGTATAATGAGTCACATCACAAAGATTTTGCTAATAATTATCATGCAAAGAGTGAGGAAGAAGATACAACCTGAAATAGGGGAAGAACAATGTGGGTTTGTAGAAGGAAAGGGTACAGTAAATGCTGTGTATATGCTGCGAACAGTTATTGAATGTGCTATAGAAGTAAACAAGGATATACATCTTTGCTTTATTGACTACACAAAAACTTTTGATAGAGTTAGACATGTCAACATGGTGGATATGCTTGCAGATCTACAAATTGATGGGAAAGACATTAGACTTATAAAAAACATATATTGGAAACAACAAGCTGCAATAAAGATTGATAATGAAGTGGGACAGTATCAGCCAATTAAGAGAGGTGTTAGGCAGGGATGTGTGATGTCTCCAGATCTTTTTTCCCTATACAGTGAAAATATTTTCAGAAATGTAGAGGATATAAATGGAATCAGCATTGGAGGACGAAACATCAATAACATTAGATATGCAGATGATCCAGTATTAATTGCAGACAATGCGCAGGACCTTCAACAATTAGTAGATCCAGTTGTTGTACACAGTGAGCAACTGGGGTTAGAATTAAATTGTAAAAAGACTCAGGTTATGGTCATCACTAGGAAGAAAGAAGTGCCACAATGCAATATACAAGTAAATGGAAATATTCTTCAACAAGTGAATTGGTACAATTATCTTGGAACAGTCATAACATCTGATGGGAGATGCCTTGAAGAGATTAGAACAAGAATCGCCATGGCGAAAGTAGCCTTTAGCAAGATGAAAAACATTCTGACCAATAAAAAGATGTCAATTGAAATGAGAAAAAGAGTGTTGAGGGGATACATAGAGCCTGTTCTTTTGTATGGATGTGAAACTTGGACAATGAGCAGTCAAGCTGAAAAATATCTGATGGCTGCAGAAATGTGGTTTCTGAGGAAAATGCAAAGAATACCATGGACAGACAGAAAAACCAATGACCAAGTACTACAGGAGACAAATGAACATCGTAAACTGATTAGAGAAATTAGACGTAGACAGTCAAAATTTTTTGGACATGTTATGAGAAGAAATGGATTGGAGAACTTGGTGACAACTGGCAAGATCGAAGGGAACAGACCAAGAGGAAGACCGAGAGGAAAATACCTGGATGGCTTGGCCATATGGCATGGACGAGACAGGAACACTGAGCTGATCCACGACACTGGTGATCGAGTGAAATTGCGAGTCATGACCGCCCACGCTTTCCGGCACGGCACATGATTGACTGATTGATTGATTTATAGACTACAAGAAAGCTTTTGATAGAGTACAACATGAATGACTAATTACGTGCCTTCAAGATATAGGAGTAGACGGAAAGGACATCAGACTTATTAGTAACTTATACTGGGAACAAGTGGCGTATGTTAGATGCGGTAATAACTATTCGTCGCCTATAGAGATAAAACGAGGAGTATGGCAGGGATGTGTACTGTCCCCAAGCCTCTTCAACCTATACACAGAAAGAATTTTTAAACAAGTTGAACTGCCTGGACTCAACATCAATGGAAGAATCATTAAACAATCTTAGATATGCTGACGATACTGTGTTACTAGCAGAAAGTGAGCAAGAGTTGCAAGACCTAGTGGAAGAAGTAAGGCACAGTGCAGAATGTGGCTTAGATATTAACATCCAAAAAACAAAAACTATGATAATTAGTAGTGAAAAGGAAAGGTCATCAATGAACATCACAGTAAACGGGCAGATACTAGAACAAGTAACAAGTTTCTCTTATCTTGGACATATAATAACAGATGATGGCAGAAGTGAAATGGAAATCAAAAAGAGAATAGGAATGGCCAAAAATGCTTTCAATGGCACAAAATCAGTATTAACATCTAGAGAGATTAATAAGCGCATTAAAAATGAGAATTGTCAAATGCTATGTATATTCAACTCTACTGTATGGCGCGGAATCCTGGACATTGAACAAGCAACTAGAAAGTCGCATAGAAGCCCTGGAGATGTGGATATACAGATGAATAGGTCATATTTCATGGAAACAAAAACAATCAAATACAGAGGTCCTAGAAAAACTGGGAATGAAGAGAGAGTTGATGAAAGAAATAAAGAGGAGACAAGTGAAATATTTTGGCCACGTTAAAAGACATGATACTCTTATACTGGAAGGCAACGTTGAGGGCAAGCGAGCAAGAGGTAGACAACGACACAAGTGCGAGGATAACATCAAGAGATGGACAAACATCAGCCTGACAGAATGTACAGTCAAAGCGAGAGACAGTGTTGGAGATCCATTGCAGCCAACCAGCCCAGGAATCACGAACAGCCAAAAAATGCTGGGGTTGACTGCCACGTCCTGTAAAGGACATGCAATTAACTTTATAAACTAACATGTCCCTGGCAGGACGTGGCCATCAACTCTAACCCCAGCTTGATTGTCTAGGCAATTGTACATTCAGTAATTTATCACTGCTTTCTGAACAAGAAGTGTCTGTTGAAGTGCAACTGGCCGGTGTATGGGGTTGAACCTGCTGCCCTGCCCTCAGCGCACCAGAAGCTTAAGTGCAGTAAACACTGCCGCCATGTAGACCTCTTACTAAATTAAAGTTAGTTACATATCCTTTACAGGATGCTGCAGTCAACCCCAGAATTTTTTGGCTGTTCATGATTTCTTGGCAAGGTTTTTTTCAGTAATTTGCCATTGCTTTCTGAACAACCGGCACTTATACTATTTTATGAAAACCAATGCAAAGTGGTCTATGTCCGCAGCTGTGTTTCGAATGCTGTATGCAGGATTAGTGATTATAAATTGCATTCCAAACACTTTCAACACAGAGCCCACCTTAGTCAATTACAGATAGCTAAAATAACATGACATCCAGTGTCACAATCTACACTGAGTAAACATCCAGGCCAGAAGTGTCTCTCTGCATAAACTAGGTCACTGAAGACAGCTCAGCTGTCACTTATATGTTGCAGTTAGTGGTGTCATGTTTCTCAAAATGTGTGTCACTATACTGGTTACAGGATCATCTTCGTTAGTGGACCCGCTGATAGCATCATCATTACACTAGGGTTGTCAATGATATAATACACTGGTGCTGGGGCAATGGTTATACCAGGGTTGTCAATGATATAATACACTAGTGATAGGCTAATGGTTATACTAGGGTTGTCAATGATAAAATACACTGGTGATAGGTAATGTTTATACCAGGGTTGTCAACGATATAATACATTGGTGATAGGTAATGTTTATACCAGGGCTGTCAATGATATAATACACTGGTGATAGGTAATGTTTATACCAGGGTTGTCAACGATATAATACATTTGTGATAGGTAATGTTTATACCAGGGTTGTCAATGATATAATACACTGGTGCTAGAGCAATGGTTATACCAGGGTTGTCAATGATATAATACACTGGTGCTAGGGCAATGGTTATACCAGGGTTGTCAACGATATAATACATTGGTGATAGGTAATGTTTATACCAGGGTTGTCAACGATATAATACATTGGTGATAGGTAATGTTTATACCAGGGCTGTCAATGATAAAATACACTGGTGATAGGTAATGTTTATACCAGGGTTGTCAATGCTAAAATACACTAGTGATAGGGTAATGGTTATACCAGGGTTGTCAATGATATAATACACTGGTGATAGGTAATGTTTATACCAGGGTTGTCAATGATATAATACACTAGTTATAGGTAATGTTTATACCAGGGTTGTCAATGATATAATACACTAGTGATAGGCTAATGGTTATACCAGGGTTGTCAATTATATAATACATTGGTGATAAGGTAATGGTTATACCAGGGTTGTCAATGATATAATACATTGGTGATAGGTAATGTTTATACCAGGGTTGTCAATGATATAATACATTGGTGATAGGTAATGGTTATACCAGGGTTGTCAATGATAAAATACACTAGTGATAGGCTAATGGTTATACCAGGGTTGTCAATGATATAATACACTGGTGATAGGTAATGTTTATACCAGGGCTGTCAATGATATAATACACTGGTGATAGGTAATGTTTATACGAGGGTTGTCAATGATAAAATACACTAGTGATAGGGTAATGGTTATACCAGGGTTGTCAATGATATAATACACTGGTGATAGGTAATGTTTATACCAGGGTTGTCAATGATATAATACACTAGTGATAGGGTAATGTTTATACCAGGGTTGTCAATGATATAATACATTGGTGATAGGGTAATGGTTATACCAGGGTTGTCAATGATAAAATACACTGGTGATAGGGTAATGGTTATACCAGGGTTGTCAATGATATAATACACAGGTCATAGGGTAATGGTTATACCAATTGGTATGACAGTCAATGATATAAAGGTGATAGGACGATCATTTTACTATGATAATCAATGATATACAGGTGATAAGACAATCATTATATTATGACAGTCAATGACATACTAGTGCTAGAATGATCATTATACTATGACAGTCAATGATACACTGGTGATAGGATAATTGTTCTACCAGTGTCTAAATATTTCCTTCTCTGTTGGGGTTAAGTAATTTTCTCCCTCTCTTTCTCTCTCAAACTCTCTTTAAATATATCTCCCCCCTCCAATCCTCTCTCTCCCTCCCTCCATCTCTAACTTTCTCTTCCCTCTCCGTTTCTTTCTTTCCTTTTCATTTTCTTCCCCCTCTCTTTCTACTCCCCTTCCTCTCTCTCCCCCTCTCTCTAACTTTCACTCTCTCCTTCTAACCCCCCTCCCCCTCTCTCTTTCTCTTTCATCTTTCTCTTGCCCACTTTCTCCCTCCCCTCTCTCTCTTTCCCTCCCCCTTCTCTATCTCTCTCCCTCCACCTCTCTCTCTCTCTTTCATGCTTTCTCTTCTCTTGACTAACCAACCAACAATGAGGATGATCTGTTCATAACTAACCATCCATCACTATGGCAATCACTGATACCACAAATTCTTACCCACAGAGGAGTATCACAAAATGAGCCAAACTGATCAGACAGCTGTGACATCCCTTGCTGGTGCTACAGCCACAGCCTCTGCAAAATACAACAGACAGACAATAAGTGTGTCAGAGACAACTAATTACATCTATTAACTGATACGGTGCTAAAGGATAATATATCGCCAAATTTAAATTCTCATTTGGACAGAAGGACAATATATCACCATATGAGAATTATCATGTTATTTGTTTTGTTTCATGATGTCTTCCGCAATTTCATTGCTCTGTGAATGGAAATTTACATTATAATGCTTGTTCATAAAAAAGTCACTTAAAAGTTGATAGAGTCGACTTCATTGCACCAGGTTTTTATCCCATATGGCTCAGTCTCTTTCCGCAGCAAACTGTTGAAAGATAGAAGCTCCAGTAATGACACCCAGAAGTCTCCCCAAAAAAATGCATTCATAAACCGAAGGACATGGCCCAGAATCGAACCCACAACCTATGGAGCCGAAGTCAGATTATGTGTCTGTCTGGCCTGTCCTCAGAGTACTGAATGTCGACCAGACCTTCTGGTCACTCCCTGCCGCACCAGGTGGCATAGAAGTCAGGGTGTCCACATCATACTCAAGCAGACCTTGTTCAATTCTTCTTCTTCTTCGTTCATCCAGAGAGTTTTCAGACGTGATTGCGTTGTGCCTTTTTACAGCAGAGCTGCAATACTGCGCCTTTAGGCCAACCCATCTGACTTCTGCGGGCATTTGTTGACCGGGTTAACCTTCCTGGGGTTCAATTCACTACCGTGACACGTGTGAACTGACCAGTCAGTAGTAACATTAACCCATCTAATCCTAAATGTTTTGAATCCCCATTTACGCAGATGTTTTAAAGTGATCTGGGCTTCCAGGTTGACCCACAAAGTGGGTACCAGGAAATGCCCTGGGCAGTAAAGGTGACCACATCACCCATTGGCTGCCAATTGCTCTATACAAATATGGAGCTAGCACCATATGCCCATAGGTACCCACCATCAGCACACCGGACAAGCTAGCAGTTCTAATCCATTCAGCCATGCTGACCTCCAAGTATTATACTGAATCTGGACCTGGAGAGTCTCAATGCTGGAGCCACTGTGAGTGGACTTTAGTCACAATGGAGTGGTGTTTGAGTCACTTTAAGAAAACTTTGGTCATATTGGAAAGGTTATTAAGCCACTTTAAGTGTACTTTGGTCACATTGGAGTAGCTTTTGAGCCACTTTAAGTAGACTTTGATCATATTTGAGTGGTTCTGAGCCAATTTGAGTGGTTTTTGAGCCACTTTAAGTGTACTTTGGTCACATTGGAGAGGTTACTGAGCCACTTTAAGTGGACTTTGGTCACATTGGAGAAGTTTTTGAGCCACTTTAAGTGGACTTTGGTCACATTGGAGTGGTTTTTGAGACACTTTAAGTGGGCTTTGGTTATATTGGAGTGGTTTTTGAGCTACTTCAGAGGAGTGTCTAGTCAAGTAGCTAGAATTTCAGGCTTCTAATCCGGAGACCCAGGTTTGAATCCTTGGTAAGTTAATAGATTTCTTTTCCCAGTCGGGGGCAAAACTATGTCGGCTGATGTCGAGGTAGCGGGTTCATCCCCTACATCAGTTAGACTAAAATGTTGACTTCTTGTCTTCGACTTGGGGACATAAATTACAAGTACCCCTGAAGTCGGAGTGAGTTCGCCTGATAGGGAAAGCTAATCCACACGCAAAAATCAGTCCAGTGCACTATAAGTAGTAGCATGTGTATGGACTATGCTTGAGTTCAAAGCAAGTGAGCGAGCAAAAAAACAAAGGAAGAGGATCTACTTTATTGCTCCAGGCTTCATCTTAAATGGCTTTGTTTCTTTCCACTGGGTGGCCTAGTGATAGTGTCGCACAAAGCACAAACTCTGCAGCTCCAGCGATGACACATCCCCCCCCCCCCCCCCCCCAACTGCAGTCTCAGAGAAACTGCACTCGTGAACCGAACGTCGTGGCCCGGAATCGAACCCAGAAATATCAGAGCTTGAGACAGGCAGTTTAACCACTTTGTCACAGAGACTCCTTTAACAATAGTGTTGGTTAGCTGGTTCAAGCCGTCTGCTCCATTGGGACCCAATGGTAGCTCTAGGGTTAATCAAGTCAATTATTTTCACCTATCAAAAACTATGCTATCATCATAGCTGTCATTTTAGAATGGTACGAAGTGTTAACATAGCATATGTAAAAATATATGTCAATATTTTTGTATTGTACTGAAAGTAGTCAGTAGTGGCTAGATACTTGTCTGCAGGCCTGGTGGTCGTGGATTAGAATGGTGGTTGTGGATTAGAATGGTGGTTATGGATTAGAATGGTGGTTATGGATTAGAAGGGTGGTCATGGATTAGAATGGTGGTCATGGATTAGAATGGTGGTCATGGATTAGTGGTGGTCATAGATTAGAATGGAGGTCATGGATTATAATGGTGGTCATGGATTAGAATGGTGGTCATGGATTAGAATGGTGGTCATGGATTAGAATGGTGGTCATGGATTAGAATGGTGGTCATGGATTAGAATGGTGGTCATGGATTAGAATGGTGGTTGTGGATTAGAATGGTGCTTATGGATTAGAATGGTGCTCATGGATTAGAATGGTACTCATGGATTAGAATGGTACTCATGGATTAGAATGGTGCTCATGGATTAGAATGGTGGTCATGGAAAAGAATGGTGGCCATAGATTAGAATGATGGTCATGGATTAGAATGACGGTCATGGATTAGAATGGTGATCATGGATTAGAATGGTGCTCATGGATTAGAATGGTGGTCATGGATTAGAATGGTGGTTGTGGATTAGAATGGTGCTCGTGGATTAGAATGGTGGTCATGGATTAGAATGGTGGTTGTGGATTAGAATGGTGCTCATGGATTAGAATGGTGCTCATGGATTAGAATGGTGCTCATGGATTAGAATGGTGCTCATGGATTAGAATGGTGCTCATGGATTAGAATGGTGGTCATGGAAAAGAATGGTGGCCATAGATTAGAATTATGGTCATGGATTAGAATGACGGTCATGGATTAGAATGGTGCTCATGGATTAGAATGGTGATCATGGATTAGAATAGTGATCATGGATAAGAATGGTGGCCATGGATTAGAATGGTGGTTGCAGATTAGAATGGTGGTCATGGATTAGAATGGTGGTCATGGATTAGAATGGTGGTCATGGATTAGAATGGTGGTCATGGATTAGAATGGTGGTCATGGATTAGAATCCCTATCAGGGAGGAATTTAAAAAAAATGGAATTAGGTTCCCAGGTTGACCCAGCCTAAAATATACATCAACCATCGACTGTCAACTGATCTATAAACGGTGGGTTTAACACCACAGGAAAGGCCCAATGTGCCTTTAGAAGTGTAAAAAATTCGTTTAATTTTACTTGTTTATTGAAAATAGTTGCTACTAGTCCTGACTACAGGTGATGAATTAGCATACATTACATAGGATAGGCCCAATGTGTCTTTAGGAGTGAAAAATGTTCCTTTAATTTTACTTGTTTATTAAAATTATTGCTACTAGTACTGACAGGTGATCAAGTAGCATTACACAACACTACGCATTAGCGTAGCTGATATCGGACTACACAGATAGATAATGCCATTAGAGCGGTCAGGTGAGGGTGGTTGGACGCCTGCTTTCATTGCCCTCGGCCTCCACCATCAAACTACTACTACTGGCCACCTGTTCCCCCGTGCATCCATCATCCATGCCTACAAAGCTTGCTGGCCCTATAACATCACAGCCCCGTAGCAAGAAACTGCTTCGGGACAAATGCATTTTACATAATAATTAATATTAAAAAATTATAAATTAATGTTGGGCAATCGCTGGATTTTCTTACTCGTTGCTTGCGCAAACACACTAAGCTGTAAATTGAAACTTCAAATCATCAAATAAACACTAAGTTCTTTCCCTACCTGGATATGTTTATAAAGTATCCTTATATGAATGAATATGTTGCTCAAATAACCTTTCAAATACTCAACTCCCTTCTTCTGTGTGTCGAAATTTAAATGACTCAAGTTGACTCACTTTCTGAGGGAAAGTAGGCTTGCTTAATTTTGTTGTTGCAACTTTATTTTCATTAGCAGTCACAATCGATACCACATCATTAACTAATATATATATTCTCCATTTCATGTAAATGTTTTCTGTTGACAACAAGAGACTGATATATGATCGCAAACGGCCCTCACAAGCGATATTTCATGGTTGTTGTGAAACTTTGGCCGAGCTGGAGCGCCGCCTCTGCCCAGCAGAAGTGAAACATGTTTATGTAACTCTTTAGCCTGGAAGTTACATAGAATGCCCCACATCTGGGCCGTGTACTCGTGTAACCCAGTGACCCACTTCATTCTGCACGCAGACAGGCAGCATATTGAGATATTGAATTGATGTTGTTGGTTTTTCTATTACCCCTAACCTGTTCAAACTCAAAATACAGATTATAATTAGGGCCCATCCCAGCTTAAAATTAATCATCCGAATCATCCACAAATCGGATGTTAATTAGAAAGGGATTGTTGTCCACAGGGGGCCATGCTTGTGTAGCACATTCTTCAGGGACACGAGCTTATAATATATAACTTAGGGAAATATCCCAGGACGTTTAAAATAAACACAGTACTTCAACTTGTTTTATCAATTACTACTGTATTGCACACCGAGCCAGATCTTTGCTTGAAGAAACATACATGCTAAAGCAGTGACGTACCGGGGGTATAAATATTGGTTGCCAGACTCAAAGATCATTAATATATTTAAACCCTCCGTGGTGAAGTGGTTATTCCGCTTACCACGCTCTCCACAGCTCGCGGGTTTGAATCCGGGCTACTTCTTCGGTTCACGAGTGTAATGTTCTCGGATACTCCTGGTTCTCGTCGCTGTAATTGCAGAGTTCGTGCTTTGTGCGACGCTTTCGGCAGCCGAACTGCAGAAAGAGACCGAACCTTATAAACCCCGGTGCAGTGAAGTCGGCCATCTGGCTTGTTAAACTCTTTTTAAACATTTTAAAATATATTTTCGTGTGGAATGACTCACCTCGCTTCAGAGGTCCCAGATTGTGAGAATTGTATGGATTTTTTGCCCTGGCCATGCGGGAGTGCGGGAGAATGAACAGGCTGATAGGCTGACAGGGAATGCCCCTCTCTGTGGTATATTACCCATGGACAAGGGAGAAGGGGGTCGTGTGCATATGGAATCAGGTGGAGAAGGTGGGGGAACAGATTGAGAGCCCGTATGTGGAAAGGACAAAAACTATGATAATTAGCAGTTGAAAGGAAAGGCCATCAATGAAAATCATAGTAAACGTATAATAAGTAACAAGTTTCTCCTATCCTGGACATATAATAACAAATGATGGCAGAAGTGAAATAGAAATCAAAAAGAGAATAGAAGTGGCCAAAAATGCTTTCAACAGCATGAACTAAGTATTCACATTTAGTGAGATTAACAGCGCATTAAAAATGAGAATTGTCAAATGCCTACGTATATTCAACGCTACTGTATGGCTCGGAAGCCTGGACATTGAACAAGCAATTAGAAATCGCATAGAGGTCCTGGAGATGTGGATATACAGACGAATAGGTCGTATTTCATGGAAACAAAAACAATCAAATGCAGAGGTTCTAGAAAAACTGGGACTGAAGAGAGAGTTGATGAAAGAAATAAAGTGGAGGCAGGTGAAATATTTCGGCCATTAAAAGACATGATCCTATTATAAAAACCATACTGGAGGGCAAGGTTACGGCAAGCGAGCGAGGGTAGACAACGATACAAGTGGGAAGATAATATCAAGAGATGGACGAACATCAGCCTGACAGAATGTACAGTCAGGGCGAGAGACAGACAGTGTTGGAAATCCATTGCACCCAACTTTCATTGCGGAGACGACACCTGATTGATTGATTGATTGATTGATTGATGTGGAAAAGATGAGATTTTGAGGTATTGGCAGGGGTTCTGGTAGAATCTGAAAACTGAGAGGGAAGAGCAGGCGACCTTTAAATCAGATAGCGGTGGGAACTATTAGTAATGTGACTCTTCGTTGGCTGTTGAACGAGCGGACGGAACGTGTATGGGAATATCGTGAATGCAGTGATGTCAGTTCTTAGAGCTCAACTCAATTCAACTCAGCTCAACTCAACATATTGTCTACTGGTTAAGGAGACCTGTTTTATTAGGGACCTACAGGACCCAGTTGCCATCAAGCAAGCTGACTCCCTGGCCAGTCCGCCACTGTGCTAAACAATGGTTTCCACTGGGTGTAGGAAAGTGGTATCCCTGACCAAAGAAGAAGTAAGGCACCTCTTTCAATCTGCTAGCTAGCAGGACATTCCTAGCTGAACAAAAATCACAGCACTTGGAACATACCCACACGTGCTCCGTCCTCATCTTCAACAACCAACGGAGGGCCGCAATAATAATGGTACCAGTTCAATCTGATTATGTGTCTGTCTGGCCTGTCCTCGGAGTACTGAATGTCGATAAGACCTTCTGGTCACTCCCTGCGGCACGATTATCTCCAGACAATGATGGGGTGTCTGATTGTCCACACTGTACAGGCGATCCCAAAGGGCCCTGACAACATTTGCCTTATTGTGCATCAATACCCCGTGGTGAAGCTGCAGCCAATTTGTCCGCCTATTCGTTTCTCAACACACCAGCATCTCTTGGAAAAAGATCCAACGGATGATCCTTATCTTATATTTTAAAATTGAAGCATGTCACTCTGCACGAAGAATGCATGTCTTCACTTAAAGTGCACGTTCTGTGAGTCCTTTACAATTACATGTGTGTGTTGTTTATCCTGCACCCAGTGGAATACCGCAGTGACCCCCGCCTTCTTTCTCAGGTTAAATATTGTGGTTTCATACACCAAGCTCTTCTGCACTACACAATATCCATTAATCTTCGCTATGAATCAACAATCACGTGCCTCAGCACAGAACCATCCGTGGAGACAATGTGAAATATCCGTTTAGGCCAAAACCATGGTAACGTGAAATAAGTGAGCATATGGTATATTCAGCTTGTGAGCAACTGACAGATAGCTGTTGGTGATGGTCTTAAGTTCGAGCGGCCTGCCGGAAGTGTCATACAAAGCATGCTGACAAAGGTGAAGACTGGCATGCTTCGTGCTGGTGTGGTTGGCAATAAACATGTAGACATATTGACTGGTGCTGAATCATTAAAAGGTGATTTGACGCAAGATAAGGCAGATGCGGCGAAGGCCCTCTGGGAGAATGTGATTAATGCAGAGGAACAGTTAGACTATCATGGTCTAGCGAGAATAAAGCTGGAGGGGTTGTCAGAGGATCTGGTCGACAGTCATCACTCAGAGGTAAAGCAAGACGGACATAATAATCAGAAAGCAACGGGCACCATTAGTATTGGAGACGGACTATTTAATCACCTGGCCACGGAAAGTCTACTTAGGTGGTCCCACACACTGAGAGATGACACTCCCCCTCCCCCACCCCCACAAACTCACACAAACATACACACATCTTTCTCCCCCACACGATCGCCCCACATTCACACCAGAGTCATTTAAAGGGGAAAGAAGGAACTATAAACAAACGCAACATTTCCAACACTCCCCCTCCCCCACCCTTTCCCTTGTCCCATCATCTAAACAAGGTCATGGCCTTGCTGTGAGACACGTGTTGTAGTATGTCACTTGATCAATAATCATAAACCGTTTGACTTCCCCTACTTCTTCGTTCCTCTTTAGGCGGAAGTGCGTCACATCTAGTTTCGCACCTCAAAGGTCTGCGTGTGCGATTTCAGCATGCATTTGTATCAGGTTTGCGTCCACTGGAATCTAGACAGATGACATCCTAAGTAATGGTCGCTATCTACCCGTAGGTAGGTTTTCTTACCTAACAATTTCGCCAGGGCAGCGAGGTACTGCCTACTCTTTGCAATGACCAGCTGCCTTAGGATGTCTAAGATACACAACTTGAGCTGTTTTCTCCCTTATCCGAGAAGTCTAGGTGCCCGAGCCCACTACCAGAGAGATCGCGGGGTCTTGCGGCATCAGTAGATATCACTGGTTCTTGGGGACATGACCAGCTTCATGTAGGGATTTAACCCAGTAGCAGACAACGTAGCCTCATCTCAGCTATGGCCTCGGCTGACACACTTTGATTATCCTCAGAATCACACACACACACACACATACAAATACACACATAGATACACACACATACAAATACACACATAGATACACACACAAAGCTCACCTCACACATTTACGTTCTTTATGTACGTCGATCCACTCGTTGTGTGGCACCTCAAACACTGCACACACGATCTATTTTTTTTTTTTTTAATCTAACCCTGTGTCTGGAATTTACAAACGAAGTTCCGGGTCACTGACTGCATGTTTGCCTTCACGCTCAACAGGTATTCAATGAAAACATTCCCAAGGTGTCCAAAAAGACGGTCCTATAAATCTTTGCCAGTTTTGCTGCTGGCAGTTCACAACATAACATTCACTCAGGTGTCTGTCTGATTTATGAACTTTCTAGATCAGTGGTTCTCAACCTTTTTTGGCCCATGCACCCCTTTACCATATGATCAGAATATCACGCCCCCTTTAAAACATGTTATTCCCCCCCCCTCCTTCACACACACCCATACACACACACACACACACACACACACACACACACACACACACACACAACTGTACGCAACACTCACACATAATTCAAGAAAATGGGATGATTGAGTTTTGTGCGGTCCTGAAGCCAGTTTGAGTTTGGGGGAGGAGGGGGGGGGGGTGTTGGAATTTCTCACCGGATGAGAACCACTGTTCTTAATCGACAATTGTAAGACCACAATGTTTCAGGCTTTTCCCTTGCGGCTAAAATATATATTGCTAAGTAAGTTACTTGCACGCGCCTCATGGGACGTCGCTATCATATCCAGCAATGGGGCATGCGGGGAGGGGGAACAGTGTTTTGTGATTTACTAAGCAGATTTTACGTTTTGTAGGTTATCCTTCAAGAAGCAATTTGAAAAACGGAGATTGATTGGAGAAATTAGACGTAGTCAGTCAAGATGTCATGGACATGTTATGATGAGAAATGGACTTGAAAATTTAGTGACAACTGGCAAGCTTGATGAGACGACATTAAGAGGAAGACAAAGGGATCACAACTATGATGGTTTGGCAGCATGGCATGGTGGAGACAAGAACACAGACTTGATTGGAGACTGGTGACCGTATGAGATGGCGAACCATGATCGCACACGCCTGCCGACTTGGCACTTGATGATGATAAGGTTGTCGTTGATTTCTGAATGAGCGACGATCATACCATCTGAATCAACGCAACGCAGTCTGCTTCCATTAACTCCGAACCCTCGACTTGATACGTTGGGGAATTGTGAAGCTGTGCTCATTATCACCACGTCACAGATTTCGGCTAAATAAGTGGCTAAACATCGCTCATTTAACCTACTGATTCAGTGCAACGCGCATAAAGTAGGTTTGGACCAAACATAAAATTGTGGAAGATACCACGAGAGCAAGAGAACGCCTGAGAAGAAAATGGATTGACGACATGTAAGACATTTTACAATCACACGGTATGACACTATCCAGCGCTACCCATTGGGCGCTGGAAAGCCAATTATTCCTCCTCACGATGCTTGACGGCAAAAGTGGAAGGAGATGAGATGAGTATGATGATGATGATGATGATGATGATGATGATGATGATGATGATGATGATGATGACCACGAAACAAAGCAAACAACACGATGACCTTTATATGGCGATATATCGCCCTTCTGTCCATATGGGAGGTCACATTTGATGATATATTATCATTCGACATTGAATTTGTTTGCCGGTGTCTGTGGCTTTGGAGTAATGAACGCAGCCTCACAATTCCGACATCCAGGCTTCACAGTCAGCCGCGGGCTATTTGTGAGCATATCACTTTGCGTTGATATACACAATGCTTTGAGCGTCGCTCGATCAGAAAGCAATGCCGAATTACGGAACGGAAAATGCATCATCATCATCATCATCATCATCATCATCATCATCATCATCATCATCATCATCATCATCATCATCATCATCAAGTGACCTGCTAGCTGGCGTAGGCCTTCATGTCTCCACACAAATTGCGTCATTAGTTTAGTTTAGTTTAGTTTAGTTTAGTCGTTGATCAACATCACGGCACACGGTTTAACCCATAGTGCTCCGTTTCCTCCTAACTCAAACCTGAGTCTGAGAAACTCAGCTCAATGCACGACTCCGTTGCATCGGCGAGGATCCTGAAATACTTTGGGTAGATTTTTAACTCGAAATTTTGCCCGGGCAGCGCCGTTAGGCTACTCTTTTTCGATTTCCAACTGCCAAGGGATTGGTGTTCTGGATCAACTCTGCTGATGATATTCTTCATGCCACTGTATCAGTCCATTCAGCATTTTTTATCTTTGTCTTCCCTTGCCTCTCTTCCCCTTGATATTTCTAGTTTTTACGATGTTCTCCAATGTTTCTCTTCTTATTACATGACCAAAGAAAAGCCGTTAGTCTCTTTCTTATTGTTGTAGATAATGTTCTAGTTTCATTAGCCTCTTTCAGGCAATCGTTGTTAGTTACTCTGCCAGTCCAAGGAATTCGTAACATTCGTCTCAGGAACAACATCTCCGTTGCTTCTAAGATATTTGGGATAAATAAATATAATCGTATTCAAAGTACCGTGACGTCTCGTTCAAAACAAAGTGTACGTTGAAGCTTGACTAATAGAACTCTCCAAAACAATCACATGACTTTCCAGATATATCATCATCAGCCACGAATCGTCATGAAGTAAAGCAATCAGCGTCCATCTCATGATTGGCACTTATAGAAGACAACAGGAAGAGGCAGAAATCAGAGAACACATTAGTCAACTGAGAGACTGAAAGCTAATGGAGAACACCAAGTAGCTGTTTCATACTTTTCTGCTGACTTAGTCATGCTTGGGGTCTGTCTCAATGTTCGATATTATCTGTAAGATGTGTGTATGTGTGTGTGTGTGCTAGCTTGCTTTGAACCCAAGCCTAGTCTATACACACAAATTCTAGTAGTACTAGACTGAAGTTTGCGTGTGGATCAGCTTTCCCTATTACCAGTGTCCCTCGACACCAGGGGAACCCACTCCGACTTCAGGAGTACTTGTAATTTACGTCTCGAGCGCTTTCTCTTAAACTTCCGGTTTGCTGATGCCGAGGTAGTGGATTCAACCCGCTGGACTAAAATTTTGAATTCTCGTCCTTGACTTGGAGACGTCAATTACAAGTACCTCAGAAGCCGAAGTGATGAGGGATACTGGTAGTAGGGAAAGCTAATCCACGCGTAGACGTATGCCCAGGGCATTAGAAATAGTAGCACACTGTGGACTACGCTTGAGTTCAAAGCCAGCGAGCGCAGAGAAAGCAACAATAACAATAACATAAATATGTTGCTTCCAAGTTCTATAACCCTGTATAAAAATTGTTTCAAGGTCTGCTTGTAGTTAACACCCCTGGTAGAAACGAAGCAAAGAAGTAATAAAGTGTAGTCAAGTGTTTATGTCTTTATTGTTCACATTTAAATTACACATATAACGTTTACTGAATTCTGCTGCCGCCGCTGCTGCTGCTGCTGCTTCTTATTATTATTAACCTCCTCTTCTTCCTCCTCCCCCTTCTTCTTCTTCTTCTTCTTCTTCTTCTTCTTCTTCTTCTTCTTCTTCTTCTTCTTCTTCTTCTTCTTCTTCTTCTTCTTCTTCTTCTTCTTCTTCTTCTTCTTCTTCTTCTTCTTCTTCTTTCTTCTCCTCATCTTCCTTCATTTGATTCAGAGATGAAGGGAGATGTAAAGATCTTTTATGCGCCCTTTCTAATGCTCTGTGTAAGTTGGTATTCATTTCTCTAAGATTGTTCTCGATACCATAGCCCCATTAACTATTACCCTCTTTGGACAACAATCGCCTTGAAATTAATATTCCGTAAAGCCGCTAGTAGTCGCCATTTGTGGCTAGCTCAGTCGCAGGATGATTAATTTAAGCCCGTGATTGGCCTAATATAACTTCTCTTTGAGTTTGAAAGGGATGGTGGTGGTGGTATAATTGTTACCGAATCACTCTATCTTTTACGTGGTCTTCCCCTTGCTCTGTATCCATTATATTTCTTCAGTCTGGCTCTTAGTGGCAAATGGTACCAGGGCATTCTTGTGAGATGGCTAAACCATTTAATCTGTTCTTTAATGAAGTGCATAACTGATTTCAGTAATTAATGTTTTTTAAAAGCGGAGAGTCAAGTAATCAATGACCAAGAACTCGTGTCCCCACCTAGAATAAAGTCCAGACAACACTGACCAGGAACTCTTGGCACCACCTAGAGGAGAGTCCAGGAAACACTGACCAGGAACTCGTGGCGACACCTAGAGGAGAGTCCAGGAAACACTGACCAGGAACTCGTGTCCCCACCTAGAGGAGAGTCCAGGAAACACTGACCAGGAACTCGTGTCCCCACCTAGAGGAGAGTCCAGGAAACACTGACCAAGAACTCGTGTCCCCACCTAGAGGAGAGTCCAGGAAACACTGACCAAGACTCTGGTCCCCATGTAGCGGAGAGTCCAGGAAACACTGACCAGGAACTCGTGTCCCCACCTAGAGGAGAGTCCAGGAAACACTGACCAAGAACTCTGGTCCCCATGTAGAGGAGAGTCCAGGAAACACTGACCAGGAACTCGTGGCCCCACCTAGAGGAGAGTCCAGGAAACACTGACCAAGAACTCTGGTCCCCAACCTAGAGGAGAGTCCAGGAAACACTGACCAGAACTCTGGTCCCCATGTAGCGGAGAGTCCAGGAAACACTGACCAAGAACTCGTGTCCCACCCTAGAGGAGAGTCCAGGAAACACTGACCAGGAACTCGTGGCACCACCTAGAGGAGAGTCCAGGAAACACTGACCAAGAACTCTGGTCCCCATGTAGCGGAGAGTCCAGGAAACACTGACCAAGAACTCGTGTCCCCACCTAGAGGAGAGTCCAGGAAACACTGACCAGGAACTCGTGTCCCCACCTAGAGGAGAGTCCAGGAAACACTGACCAAGAACTCTGGTCCCCATGTAGAGGAGAGTCCAGGAAACACTGACCAGGAACTCGTGTCCCTACCTAGAGGAGAGTCCAGGAAACACTGACCAGGAACTCGTGTCCCCACCTAGAGGAGAGTCCAGGAAACACTGACCAGGAACTCGTGTCCCCACCTAGAGGAGAGTCCAGGAAACACTGACCAGGAACTCGTGTCCCCACCTAGAGGAGAGTCCAGGAAACACTGACCAGGAACTCGTATCCCCACCTAGAGGAGAGTCCAGGAAACACTGACCAGGAACTCGTGTCCCCACCTAGAGGAGAGTCGAGAAAACACTGACCAGGAACTCGTGTCCCCACCTAGAGGAGAGTCCAGGAAACACTGACCAGGAACTCGTGGCCCCACCTAGAGGAGAGTCCAGGAAACACTGACCAGGAACTCGTGTCCCCACCTAGAGGAGAGTCCAGGAAACACTGACCAGGAACTCGTGGCACCACCTAGAGGAGAGTCCAGGAAACACTGACCAGGAACTCGTGTCCCCACCTAGAGGAGAGTCCAGGAAACACTGACCAGGAACTCGTGTCCTCACCATAGAGGAGAGTCCAGGGAAACAGCTGACCAGGAACTCGTGTCCCCACCTAGAGGAGAGTCCAGGAAACACTGACCAGGAACTCTGGTCCCCATGTAGCGGAGAGTCCAGGAAACACTGACCAGGAATTCGTGTCCCCACCAAGCGGAGAGTCCAGACAACACTGACCAGGAACTCGTGGCACCACCTAGAGGAGAGTCCAGGAAACACTGACCAGGAACTCGTGTCCCCACCTAGAGGAGAGTCCAGGGAAAACACTGACCAAGAACTCTGGTCCCCATGTAGAGGAGAGTCCAGGAAACACTGACCAGGAACTCGTGTCCCCACCTAGAGGAGAGTCGAGGAAACACTGACCAGGAACTCGTGGCCCCACCTAGAGGAGAGTCCAGGAAACACTGACCAGGAACTCGTGTCCCACACCTAGAGGAGAGTCCAGGAAACACTGACCAAGAACTCGTGTCCCCACCTAGAGGAGAGTCGAGGAAACACTGACCAGGAACTCTGGTCCCCATGTAGAGGAGAGTCCAGGAAACACTGACCAGGAACTCGTTTCCCCACCTAGAGGAGAGTCCAGGAAACACTGACCAGGAACTCGTGGCCCCACCTAGAGGAGAGTCCAGGAAACACTGACCAGGAACTCGTGTCCCCACCTAGAGGAGAGTCCAGGAAACACTGACCAAGAACTCTGGTCCCCATGTAGCGGAGAGTCCAGGAAACACTGACCAGGAACTCGTGTCCCCACCTAGAGGAGAGTCGAGGAAACACTGACCAGGAACTTGTGGCCCCACCTAGAGGAGAGTCCAGGAAACACTGACCAGGAACTCGTGTCCCCACCTAGAGGAGAGTCCAGGAAACACTGACCAAGAACTCTGGTCCCCATGTAGAGGAGAGTCCAGGAAACACTGACCAGGAACTCGTGTCCCCACCTAGAGGAGAGTCGAGGAAACACTGACCAGGAACTCGTGGTCCCACCTAGAGGAGAGTCCAGGAAACACTGACCAGGAACTCGTGTCCCCACCTAGAGGAGAGTCCAGGAAACACTGACCAAGAAACTCGTGTCCCCACCTAGAGGAGAGTCGAGGAAAACACTGACCAGGAACTCTGGGTCCCCATGTAGAGGAGAGTCCAGGAAACACTGACCAGGAACTCGTGTCCCCACCTAGAGGAGAGTCGAGAAAACACTGACCAGGAACTCGTGGCCCCACCTAAGAGGAGAGTCCGAGGAAAACACTGACCAGGAACTCGTGTCCCCACCTAGAGGAGAGTCCAGGAACACCGACCAAGAACTCTGGTCCCCATGTAGCGGAGAGTCCAGGAAACACTGACCAGGAACTCGTGTCCCCACCTAGAGGAGAGTCCAGGAAACACTGACCAAGGAACTCGTGTCCCCACCTAGAGAAGAGTCCAGGAAACACTGACCAGGAACTCTGGTCCCCATGTAGCGGAGAGTCCAGGAAACACTGACCAAGAACTCGTGTCCCCACCTAGAGGAGAGTCCAGGAAACACTGACCAAGAACTCTGGTCCCCATGTAGAGGAGAGTCCAGGAAACACTGACCAGGAACTCGTGTCCCCACCTAGAATAGAGTCCAGACAACACTGACCAAGAACTCTGGTCCCCATGTAGCGGAGAGTCCAGGAACCAAAGACCAAGAACTCTTGTCCCTACGTAGCGGAGAGTCCAGGAACCAAAGGCCAGGAACATGTGTCGCCACCTAGCGGAGCATGCAGGCAAGACACAGGTTTTTATAACTCCGTGAGTACTGCCCTTGATGTACTAGGATCAAAACTCCAGGAGGAGAAATACCGTGCAATCTGTGAGATTTCAAGCGTGTAGCAACAGTTTCACTAGTTGACGGTAAATGATCGGCTCTCACATCTTTCACGAGGAGCCGAAACGTTCGCCTGGAATGAGTGGTCTGCTTGTCTAGTTTCGTTGACGGATCAAAATCACGGCACACGGGTGTAACCAATAAGTACTCCGTTCTACTCCTAACAAAACTCCTGCTTGTCTACAAGTGTTGAACCAAGAAAGCACCAGACTATGGTTCCATCATTCGCGCAAGAGTCAAATCTAGGCGGGCGAGTCAATAAGTAAGTCACACAGTTCTGTGGGCTGGCAGGTAAATGTAGTTGGCGTTTTCTACAGGTGTCATTAGATGACAGCAACATCGAACTTTATATTGCCGTTCGTCAGGTGGTGCTGGGTGTCTCATGCGCAGCGCATAAACAAAATGGCGACTGTACTTACCGAGTGTACAACCAGAGAGCAACGTGCTGTTGTGCGTTATTTATTTATTTTTTTTTTGGTGGGCAAAAGGACTGCCTACAAGGACATTCATAAGAAAATGCTTCCTGTTTATGCTGACAAATGTTTGTCCCGTAAAGCGGTGCATAGCTGGGTAGAAAAATTTTCTCAAGGACGCTCTAAAATTGTTGATGAAATCCGATCTGGTCGTCCTGTTGAGATTGCAACAGAAGCATCCGTGCAGCGGGTGGAGGAGATGATTAGAGGTGACAGGCGAGTAACGATAGACTCTGTAGCATCTGCAATAGGGTGCTCACATGGTTCAGCATACAGCATAATGCATGATCGATTGAAATTTAAGAAAGTGTGCTCAAGGTGGGTACCCAGACAATTGAAGGAGGAACACAAAATGAACCGATTTGGCCTGTCCTTGCATCATCTCTGTCGATACGAAGATGAACGAGAAGACATGCTGAACAGGATTGTTACTGGGGACGAATCATGGGTGCATCACTACCAGCCCGAATCAAAGCGTGCTTCAATGCAATGGAAACATCCTTCTTCGCCTTGTGTCCAAAAATTCAAGGTTACGCCATCAGCAGGGAAGGTTATGCTGACAGTGTTCTGGGATTGTCAAGGAGTGCTTTTAACCAATTTCAAGAAGAAAGGTGACAATGTGAATTCTGAATCGTACTGTGAAGTTCTATCGATGCTTCATGATGCAATTCGAAGAAAACGTCCAGGACTGCTGACTAGAGGAGTGTTGCTTCTTCATGACAATGCCAGACCACATACGGCTCGATTAACTCAGGAGAAAATTAACCAACTAAGGTGGGAAGTTCTGGAACATCCACCTTACAGCCCCGACTTAGCCCCTAGCGATTTCCATCTTTTTGGTCCACTGAAAACCCACCTTGGTGGGAGACATTTCGTGAATGATGCCGAAGTTGTATGTGAAGTGAAAACTTGGTTTAGAATACAGAGCACGCAGTTCTATGTTGCCGGTTTGGGAGGACTGATAAAACGATGGGATAAGTGCATCAATGTTGGTGGAAATTATGTTGAGAAATAAAAGGACAATGTATGTATAAACATAAACTGGTTTCAAGTTGTTATCATATTTAGTTATTTTTCTACAGCCATTTGTGACTTACTTATTGACTTCCCCCTCATAGAAACGACGGCATCTGAGCAGCAATAGCCACAATAATAACAACAGCAACATTAACAACAAAATCAACAAGAACAACAAAACACGCCAGTAATGAAAACATAAACAATTATAATCTCATCAAAGATAAAATACATTTACACTATCACAGTGATGGCTGTAAACGTGCATCCTCAAATGCATTTACACCAACAATGATGAACGTATTTGAACAGGAATTAAACGTGGTCGGTCTTACGTCATTAAAAGGCAACGTTAAGTTAAACTGATCCTAACCACAGATAATGTCTTAGGGGTCACCGTCGATCTGTCTGTATGTCTGTTTGACTATCTGTCTACGTCGATCTCTCTCTCTCTCTCTCTCTCTTTCTCTGTCGACCTGTCTCTAATTCTCTCCCCTAATCGATCTGATTCTCTCTCTCTCTCTGTCGATCTGTTTCTCTCTCTCTCTCTCTGTCTCTGTCTCTCTCTCTCTGTCTCTCTGTCTCTCTCTCTCTCTCTCTCTCCGTCTCTGTCTGTTTCTTTGTAGATCTGTTTCTCACTCCGTCGATCCATTTGTCTCTTTCTCTGTTGATATCTCTCTCTCTTCTCTCTCTCTCTCTCTCTCTCTCTCTCTCTCTCTCAGTCGATCTCTCTCTGTCGATCTATCTATCTCTTTGTAGATCTGTTTCTCTCTGTGTCGATCTCTCTCCCCCCCCCCCACCTCCCCCAGATAACGTGATCTCACACATGTGCAATGCGGCCATGTTGATACTTAGTCAACACAAACCTTGACCTACAACCCCACACAAAGACACGCATCTCCTGGGCACATCCGACCACATTTAAATAACTTACACACACCTGTAACCACGGAATGAGCAAAAATATTACCAACATCATCATAAAAACTGTCATTATTGTCTGTAGCACCTTGTTGTGTATGGCAGGGTGGGGGGGGGGGGGGGGGTCTTATCTGGGGAATTAAGACCGCCTGGCTAGTACGGTCGCTGAGAGATAAGCATGTTAGGGTTTTCTTTTTTCCTTCCCCCGACAGAACAAAAAAAAAAACATCTTTCACCTTACCCAGGATCTCCCGAATAGAAGCCCCGGCGTTCTAGCCACTGGGTCAGATGATCTTTCTATCGTCATTATAATGAAGCTTGCCACATGTGGCAGACGTTCATGTCTTCCCACATCCATCGGGTCTGGATGTTCTGCTTCAACTCATTCGATGATACTCCACTCTGCCATCGCCTGAGGACCATCCAGCATCGTGTCTCTCTACTCCACTCTGCCATCGCCTGAGACCATCCAGCATCGTGTCTCTCAGTCTATCTCTGTCTCGTTCACCACTCATCTTCCCACGATGTTCTCCCAATGTCTCTCCTCTCATTACATGACCAGAGAACACAGCGTATCTCTGTTTAATTGTTGCCTACAAGGCTCTATTTTCACGAGCCTCTTCCAGGCAATCGTTGTTCCAGCACAAAAGGTGTTGGCAACATTCGTCTTAGAAACTACTTATCCGTTGCGTACAAGCTCTAAATACTTCCATGATCCACTGCCATACGGCAGAACAGGTTCGATCAAACATTTGATAGCTCTCTTTTTCACATTCAGTGAAAGTAATTTATTCTATATGACACGTTTCATCGTCTGAAATGCAGGTTTTACATGGCCTATGTTACGAATGTAATTCGTTATCCCGCATACAGCGCTCGAAACACAGCTACGGGTGATTTGGAAGCAGACCGCCTTGCGTTGTAGTTCAGAAAGTAGTTCAGAAAGTAATGGTGTACTACTGAACGTAAACTTGCCTAGGAATCACAAACAGGGAAAAAATGCTGGGTTTGACTGCTACGTCTTTTAAAAGATATGCAACTAACTTAAAACTTATTCTGCTCTTAATCTCTGTCACGCATCTTCCGTCTGATATTATGATTTCCCAAAATATTAAAATTTATTCATCAACTTCCACTTTTTCCCCCAAGCGTTGTGGGGAGGAATAGTTTGTGTTCCAGCAATCGATGGGTGACCCTGGATAGTGTTTTTGAATTTATTGAGTTGAATTAATTTTCCCTCTATTGTTAATTACAATTTTGATGCCACACGGTGCTCACCCATTTCTTCGTGCCTACAAACTGTCGTGGCCCCTAACACTTCACAGATTCGCAGGATCCAGCTTCGGAACTGGGTTTTTGTTTAACCCATAGCCCGGTGCTTGTCTTGTACGAGCTCCAAGATGGAGGGATGAACACCCCACGTAAACTAAACTTCATAGTATGTCCTCGGACAAGAGATCAACTCAGTGATGCCTCTCTTCTCTCTCCGAGACACACTACATACATCCTTGTATGGCGCTGGATAATACTCCAGTCAACTACTAAGTTATTAGTAATGGGGCTCTTCGCTGGTTGTTGGAAATGAGGCCGAAGCACGTGTGGGAATGTCCCGAATGCTGTGATGTCGGTTCTTGACTCAAATCATCTACTGAAGTTATTAGTAATGGGGCTGTTCGCTGGTTGTTGAAGATGAGGACGAAGCACGTGTGGGAATATCCCGAGCGCTGTGATGTCGGTTCTTGACTCAACTCATCTACTAAGTTATGGGAGAAAGCCAGCAACGATACGGGCCAAATAGATCTCAGGTTAGAGAACGCAAAGTAAGCATAATCCCGTTGTAGATACTGAATTTCGATTTCGCCATTACCCCCCACCCCGTTCAACTTCAAGAAGAAGTTATGTTGAAAGTTCCAGATCTTTAAATATAGTCGATAAAGGCATGCTGAAGCTCCATTTCCCTCATCTTATATTATCCGGCAACTTTCAGAAAATGTCTCTTCCATCGCTGGTAGTGTCTGTGTAGAGAATCTTGTCACAGAGTAAACTGACTTCTTCTGCAATGACAGTGTTCAAGTAGAAGGACAGTAGAACGGTCTATGAGGTGAATGGTACAATTATAGTGTTCAAGTAGAAGGACAGTAGAACGGTCTATGAGGTGAATGGTACAATGACAGTGTTCAAGTAGAAGGACAGTAGAACGGTCTATGAGGTGAATGGTACAATTATAGTGTTCAAGTAGAAGGACAGTAGAACTGTCTATGAGGTGAGTGGTACAGTTATAGTGTTCAAGTAGAAGGACAGTAGAACGGTCTATGAGGTGAGTGGTACAATTATAGTGTTCAAGTAGAAGGACAGTAGAACGGTCTATGAGGTGAATGGTACAATTATAGTGTTCAAGTAGAAGGACAGTAGAACGGTCTATGAGGTGAATGGTACAATTATAGTGTTCAAGTAGAAGGACAGTAGAACGGTCTATGAGTGAATGGTACAATTATAGTGTTCAAGTAGAAGGACAGTAGAACGGTCTATGAGGTGAATGGTACAATTATAGTGTGCAAGTAGAAGGACAGTAGAACGGTCTATGAGGTGAGTGGTACAATTATAGTGTGCAAGTAGAAGGACAGTAGGACGGTCTATGAGGTGAGTGGTACAATTATAGTGTTCAAGTAGAAGGACAGTAGAACGGTCTATGAGGTGAATGGTACAATTATAGTGTTCAAGTAGAAGGACAGTAGAACGGTCTATGAGGTGAATGGTACAATTATAGTGTTCAAGTAGAAGGACAGTAGAACGGTCTATGAGGTGAATGGTACAATTATAGTGTTCAAGTAGAAGGACAGTAGAACGGTCTATGAGGTGAATGGTACAATAACAGTGTTCAAGTAGAAGGTTAGTAGAACGGTCTACGAGTTCATTGTTAGTCTGGGTTACAACTTCATGGGTAGAGGTAAACACTTAGTGCTCCGTTCCTGTGCCAGTGAACATCACACGAAATGCTCCTCACTGCCCCATGTGAAAAGTGAAAGACAGCAGTCCCGATAAATCAACAACATGCACAGGCACGCATGCATAAGGTCACTGCCAGAATACCCAGACAACAGTCTCATCTCATCTCATCTCATCTCTCTCATCTCATCATGTTCTCTTGTACCTTGCGGTGTTGAGGTGAAGTATAAACTTCGTGAGAGTGCCCGATTATGGGCTTCATATATCGACATTCCCATGGACTCTGCTATTCCCTCCGTCCAACGTTTACGTGGTCGGCCTCTTCCTCTATTTCCATCTGGTCTGTACATCATTGCCTGTTGTGGTGTGCTGTTGACTGGTAACCTACTTGCATGGCCAAACCATTTGACTTGCTGCTTTCTAATAAAATCTAGTGCTGCTTTAACCCCCACTTTAGTCCTGATTTCTTCATTTCTGATCTTATCTCTTCTTGATACGTTGAGTATTCTTCTCAGGAACCTCATTTCTGTTGTTGTGATTTTTCTTTTCTCTTTTTCTGTCATTGTCCAGGTTTGGCATTGGTAGCATAGAGTTGGTAGGAAGATTGTGTTGTAAAGTGCTTTTTTAGTAGTTATTGATACATGTTTGTTCTTTAGTATTGGTGCCATTTGTCCAATGAGTTGATTTGCCTTATTGCACCTATTTTCGATCTCGTCTTCTGATCTGCCATTTGATGATATTATACTTCCTAGGTACTTGAAACTCTTTACTTGTTTCAAGGGATGTTCGTTTAGGTGAATTGTTGTTGTTTGTTCTTCTTTAGTCATAGTCATTACCTCTGTTTTGCTTGTGCTAATTTTCATGTTATGTTCCCTATACATTTCGTTTAGACTATTCATGTGGTCTTGTAATTCAGCTTCTGATTTTGCTTCTTAGTTTTTCTACGAGCAGTATACTACCAGACAACAGTCCCCCACTAAAATTACAGTTCATCGTCGACAGAATCTGCATTCACTAAAAAATTGTTGCACACAAATTACTTCATAAGGAAAAACCATCTAATTCAGCAACGGACAGTCCGTCATGTGTCTGAATATGGCAGCAGCCTATCCGACATGTTGCACTGGAAGTGAGTTGAATGATGCAATGACAGTGTTCAAGTATAAGGAGAGTAGAACGGTCTATGAGTTACTTGGTACAACGACAGTAGAGGAAAGCTTCACATTTTCTTCACATCTTCCACGTTGACATCTTTGTCTGGAGCGAAGGTAGAGATAAAACACCACATTTTCTTCACATCAACTTCACAGACACCATTTTGACTGTCTGTGTGTTGAGCCAGAGTAAATTGAAAACTTCACATCTCCCATGTTAACAGTTTGTGCGTGGAGCGAAGGCAGTAAGAAAACTTCACAATTTCTTCACATCAACTTCACATCTCCCATGTTAACAGTTTGTGCGTGGAGCGAAGGCAGTAAGAAGACTTCACAATTTCTTCACATCAACTTCACATCTCCCATGTTAGCAGTTTGTGCGTTGAGCGAAGGCAGTAAGAAAACTTCACAATTTCTTCACATCAACTTCTCATCTCCCATGTTAACAGTTTGTGCGTGGAGCGAAGGCAGTAAGAAAACTTCACAATTTCTTCACATCAAAATTCATAGCTTCCATGTTAACAGTTTGTGCGTGGAGCAAAGGCAGTAAGAAAACTTCACAGTTTCTTCACATCAAACTTCACATCTCCCATGTTAACAGTTTGTGCGTGGAGCGAAGGCAGTAAGAAAACTTCACAATTTCTTCACATCAAACTTCACAGCTTCCATGTTAACAGTTTGTGCGTGGAGCGAAGGCAGTAAGAAAACTTCACAGTTTCTTCACATCAAACTTCACAGCATCCATATTAACAGTTTGTGCGGGAGCAAAGGCAGTAAGAAACTTCACAGTTTCTCCATCAAACTCACAGTCCATATACAGTTTGTGCGTGGAGCAAAGGCAGTAAGAAAACTCACAGTTTCTTCACAACTTCACAGCTCCATTAACAGTGTGCGTGGAGCAAAGGCAGTAAAACTCACAGTTTTCACATCAAACTTCACAGCTCCATTTACGTTTGTGCGTGGAGCAAAGGCAGTAAGAAAACTTCACAGTTTCTTCACATCAAACTTCACAGCTTCCATCCACACTGACAGTCTGTTTGTCGAACGAAGGTAGCCAGAAAACTTGACATCTCCAATGTTGACCGTTTGTGTGAGGAGTGAAGGTAGATAGAAAACTTCACATTTTCTTCAGATCGATTTCACATCTCCCACGGTGACCGTTTGTGTGTGGAGCGACAGTAAAGCCCTGTCATGTGTATCCCTTACGATCTCCCCACATTGACCGACTTAGTGTAGACATTTCTGAGCTTCTGTAAGTTCTGCCTTGCCAAGTTGTTGCTGGGATCAATGCTGAGGGCCTGCATATAGTAGCTTTCCGCTTGTGCATAGTTTTTCTGTAGAGTATAATTAAAAAACAAATGAAGACTAGCACCAATATGGTGAACCTAATTACGTCATTTTTATCTGACAGACAACAAGTAGTGTCCTTCAATAACTGTCTATCAAGACCCACACAACTTAATATTGGTGTGCCTCAGGGCTCAATACTAGGTCCGCTGCTTTTTGCAGTGTATATTAACGATCTTCCTTTATATCTCAATACTTCGTGTGACCTATTTGCGGACGACTGCACTATTTACACTAGTCAAGAGAGCCTTAGTGACTTAGAGAGCTCTTTACAAAACGAACTTGACAACCTTAGTAGATGGAGCAATGAAAACCGCATGTTAATTAACATCGACAAAACCAAATCCATGCTAATAACGACCAGACAAAAACTACAGACCCTAGCCATAACTGGGACACCGCTCGAGCTCCACGTGGACACGTTACCTATAATTAATGTAAATGAACATAAAACATTAGGTCTTTTAATTGACAGACATTTAAACTGGAGCTCTCATGTTCACGTCCTTACCAAGAGAATAGCACAAAAAGTTTACCAACTTGCTAAAATTCAGCACTTTTTGGATGAAAGCACACGAAAAATATTCTATGCATCCTATATCCAATCACCTCTCGATTATTGTTCCACAGTCTGGGATGGTTGCCCTAAATCTAATATGAAACGATTGTGTTCGCTTCAAAACCGCGCTATACGTCTAGTTTCTAGCATAAAGCACGTTGAAAGTAATAAATTATACAGCCATCTAAGACTTCTACCACTTCGAAAGCGCTCCCTTTTTAACAAAGCCAAATTAGTGAATAAAATTATATCTGAAAATACCCCAGAGTTTCTTCTACCGTTAATTCAATCTAATGCAATGAACAGTAAGCGCTTAAATTTATTACAGGTTCCTAAGCCTAGATTGGACTTATACAAAACTTGTTTCGCATATTCTGGTGCTCACTTGTGGAATAGCCTTCCACCAGATCTGAAAACTCCAATGAGTCCCTACACATTCAACCGAAAACTCTTTCAATACTTACTTCATACCGACTATATGCCTCCATAAGTCACCTACTGGTATCATTTTTTCACTATCATTCTTCACTGTATGTGTGTGAGCGAGAGAGTGGGTGAGAGAGTGAGTGAGAAAGAGTGTGAGTGGAAGAATTAGTATGAGACAGAGAGAGTGAGAGAGTATGCATGCGCGTGTGCCTGAGTGAGTGTAAAAGTGAGTGAGTGTGTGTGGACGTATGTGTGAGAGATTGAGTGAGAGAATGAGTGAATCTGAGAGAGTGGGTGTGTTGTGTGTCTGCCTGTCTGTGTGATAGAGTGAGAAAGTGAGTGAGTGAGTGTGAGTTAGAGAGTCAGTGAGTGAGTGAGTGAGTAAGGGAGCGTGAGTGAGTGAGAGAGAATTTGTGAGTATGCGTGTATGTGCGCGAGTGAGTGAGTGTGAGAGCGAGTGAGTGTGTAAGAGAGAGAGAGAGAGTGGGTGAGTGAGAGAGTGCATGAGAAAGTGAATGAGTGAGAGTGAGTTAGTGTGTGTGTCTGTTTGCTTGTCTGTGTGTGCGAATAAGAGAGTGATTTAGTGTGATTTAGAGGGTGAACGAGTGAGTGAGTGAGAGAGAGAGAGAGAGAGAGAGAGAGAGGAGTGTAAGTGGGAGGGTGAGTGAGAGATTGAGTGAGAGGGAATATGTGAGTATGTGTGTGTGTAAGTGATGGCGAATGTGAGAGCGAGTGCGTATAAGCATGAGAGAGAGAAATAGTGAGTGGGAGAGAGGGAGAGAATGAGACAATGAGAGAGGTTAGTGTGCCAGTGTGCGTGAAAGAAAATTAATAGAGAGAGAGAGAGAGAGAGAGAGAGAGAGAGAGAGAGAGAGAGAGAGAGAGAGAGAGAGAGAGAGAGAGAGAGAGAGAGAGAGAGAGAGATGAGCGCAAGCATATCATTATGCCATATTTTTTTTTCTGTATCCTCATCTTTCATATTAGCATTTTTACTGCCAATTGAATTTAACATGCACTGCTTATTTCATCATGTTTATGTCAATTCCAGGAATTATCTTACTGGATTGGACCACTATTTTATTTTTACGTTACACAAATGTATACCATATATTCATCACCAATTTCCATATTTTCCATGTTTTCCCATTGTTTCCCAATTTTGAATGTTCTTGTGAGGATGCTCACGATAGTCGACAGTGTGTACGTGTGAAAAGTGTGGGAGTTTATTCATATTAGTTTTAGTGATTATGTGAGGCAGCATATATGTGTGTGGATGGATGGGTGTGTCTATGTGTGTCTATGTGTGTGTTTATATGTGTGGATGTATGTGTGTGCATGTCTGTATGTGTGTATGGGTGTATATGTGTGTGTACATGTGTGTATCTGTGTGTGCCTCTGTGTGTGTATGTCTGTACGTGTGTTAAGGTGTGCGTTCATGTGTTTTTATATGTGTTTATATGTATGTGCGTGTGTATATGTGTGTATGTATGTGTGTATGTATGTGTGTGTGCTCGTATATGTATGTGTATATGTTTGTGTGTGTAAGTGTGCATGCATGCAGTGTATGCGAGGGAGTGTGTATTTGTGTTTTATGTGAGTACGTGTGCGTAAGTATGTGGATGTGTGTAGGTGTGTTTATGTGCGTGAGTATATGTGCGTATTTGCGTGTGTATGTTGTGTGTGGTGTGTGTGTGTGACGTGTGTGTGAGAGAGAAAGAGAAGAGAGAGAGAGAGAGAGAAGAGAGAGAGAGAGAGAGAGAGAGAGAGAGAGAGAGAGAGAGTTGAGCGCACGCATGTCATCTAACATGCTGTTCCATATTTTTTGTGTATTCTCATTTTCATATTATCATTTTGAATGCCACTTGATTTTAACATGCATAAAATGAACACATGTAAATTACTGTAGAGTGAGTGAGAGAGTTAGTGAGTGTGAGTGAGAGAGAGAGAGTGAATGAGTGTGAGAGAGTGTGTATGTAAAAAGAGAGAGAGAGAGAGAGAGAGAGAGAGAGAGAGAGAGAGAGAGAGAGAGAGTAGAGAGAGAGAGAGAGAGAGTTTGAGCGCACGCATGTCATGTAACATGCTATTCCATATTTTTTATGTATTCTCATCTTTCATATTACGAGGTATCATTTTGTATGCCACTTGATTGTCCTGTAACATGCCATTCCATATTTTTTTCTCTGTATTCTCATCTTTCATATTATCATTTTGTATGCCACTTGATTTTATCATGTATAATATAACATTACTGTGATGTGAGTGAGAGAGTTAGTGAGTTGGAGAGAGAGAGAGAGAGAGAGAGAGAGAGAGAGAGAGAGAGAGAGAGAGAGAGAGAGAGAGAGAGAGAGAGAGAGAGAGAGAGAGAGAGAGAGAGTTGAATTGCATCACTAATTTTTACGCTGCACAATGTATATGTACAATTTTTCTCCACTTCTTACAATTTTTGCGAGAATGCTCACGACAATCATCAGTGTCTCAACTGTGTGTAAAGTGTGGGAGTTTGTTCTTATTAGTTTCAGTGATCATGTATGTGTGTAGATGTGAGGATGTTTGTGTGGGTGTGTATGTGAGGGATGTGTGTGGGGGTGTGGGGAATGTATGTGTGGAGGGGTTGTATGTGGGGGATGTGTATGGGTTGATGGGTGATGTGTGGATGGGTGAAGGGATGTGTGTGGGGATGTGTAGTCGGTGGGGGATGTATGTGTGTGTGAGGGATGTGTGTGTGTGGGGGGATATTTGGGAGGATTATTGGAAGTATGTGGGTGTTGGTGGGTTGGGGGTGTGGGTAGGGAATGTGTATTTGGGTGGGTGAATGGGTGTGTAGGAGATTGTGTGGGTTGGGGGATGGGTGTGAGGGATGAGTGTGTGGGGGGGGGGGGGGTGTCTGTGAATGGGATATGTCTGTGTGGGTGGGAGTGTGTGAGTGTGGATGGGGTAAGTGTGAGTGGGTGGAGGATGTATGTGTGGGTGGTGAGGATGTTTGTAGGTGGGGGATGTGTGGGTGGGTGGGGAGATGTGTGTGTGGGTGAGAGATGTGTGGGCGGGGATGTGTATGAGGAATGCATGTGGGGGATGTGTGTGTGGGGGGAATGTGTTTATGGGTGGAGTTTTGTGTGGGAGGGGAGATGTGTGAGAGGTGGGAAGGTGTGGGATGTGCAGGTGGATGACGGATGTATGTGAGGATGGGGGATGTGTGTTTGGCTGGGTGGTTGGGGTGTGTGTGGGTGGGAGGGTAGATGAGAGATGCATGTGTTGATGGGCGGGTGGGTGATGTGTGGGTGTGAGTGGTTGATGGATGAGTACGTGAGTGGGTGGATGTGTGTGAGAGATGAGTGTATGGTTGGGGGATGTGTGTGTTTGTGGGAAGATGTGTGTGAGCGGCGGATGTGTGTGGGTGGGGTATATGTGGGTGGTGGGTGTGTGTGGGTGGGAGGTGTGTGTTTTTTGGGTGTTTATGGGTGGGGGATATGTGTGGGCAGGTGGGGAGATGTGTTTGTGGGTGGGGATGTGTGTATAGGTGGGGATGTGTAGTTGAGAGGTGGCGGATATTGGGTGGGTGAGTGGGTGTAGGTTGGCTGATGTGTGTGTGGGTGGGTGGGGAAAATTGTGAGGGTGCGGGATGTATGTGTGGATAGGTGCGGGATGTGTGGGTTGACGGGGGTATGTGTGTGTGGTTTTGTGATGTGTGTTTTGCTGGGTGGTTGCGGGTGTGTGGGTGGGTGGTGGAGAATATGTGGGTGGGTGTGTGCGTGTCGGTTATGGGATGGGTGGGGGATGTATGTGTGGGTGGGGAAATGTGTGTGGGTGGGGGATCAGTGGGTGGGTGGCGGCATGTATGTTTGCCTGAGTCTGTGTGAGTGCGTGGAGGTATGTGTGGGTGGGTGGGGGTGTGGTGGGTGGGGGATGTGTGGGTGGCTGAGGGATGTGTGGGTGGCTGCGGGGTGTGAGGGTGGATGGGGGATGTGTCTCACAACATTGCAATATGCACTGTTTATGTTTACAACTTTCATTTGACAATGTTTGTTTTTTTCCCCATGTGAATGTACCATGCGTATTATGCATTCTTTATGCTTACAAAATCCATTTGACAATGGTTTTTTTTCCCTATGTAAATGTAACATGCACATTTGATGAATGAAAGATGAGTGATCGAAAGGGCCGAATGTAAGACGGGCCTGCGTGCCCAATTTGTTACCCTTTTAAAACAAAGTTTGTTCGTTCGTTCGTTCTGTCTGCTTGTCTGCCTGCCCGCCTTTTTGTCTGTCAACCTATCTATATATGTCTGTCCGTCTGAGTGCCTTTCTCTCTCTACCTCTCTCGCTGTCTGTCTATCACCTTATCTCTCCCCCTTTCTTTCTCGCTCTCTCTCTCTCTCGCTGTGCGTGCGTGCGTGTGTTATGTATATATATATATATATATATATATATATATATATATATATAATATATATATATATATATGTATGTGTGTGTGTGTGTGTGTGTGTGTGGTGTGTGGGTGTGGGGTGTGGGGGGTGTGTGTGTGTATATGTGTGTGTGTGTGTGTCGGAATATCTTACAGCAAACGGTGATGTGTTCATGTCTTATACTGAAATATCTTACAGCAAACGGTGATGTGTTCATGTCTTATACTGAAATATCTTACAGCAAACGGTGATGTGTCAAATTTTACCTCAATTAAACCCATTCTAGCCCATTTAGCAGAAAAAGGTAGATTGTACGTAAGAAAAGATCGTAAAGCACAAACGACCTGTCGAAGCATTTTGACTTTCTTTACACTACATGTGGGGTTATCGTATGTTGTGACAGATTGTAAAATTTGATGTTAGGAGCCATATTCGTCGGGAGATATCAGATTTCCCTTGATAAGCGTCTTCGAGCGTGTCGCACCCTAATCTAATCAGCAAGCTACGATGTGGACCGCAAAGCGATGAAGTGCAAAACGTGCGGGGTCGAACAGTACAATTCGGGTAAAATTGCCAGCGAGGGCGTCACTTTCGTAGCAACATTATAATAGGAACATGGCGAAAAAGGGTCACAGATTCACAGAGGTCGTAGGAGGTAGGGTAAATATCTATAGAGCTTTCAAAAAGATTTTAAACGATTGTCTAGTGCCATTCTCTGGCTAAAGTCTACGAGTTTTCCTGTATTCTTCGTTCGGTGAGCTCCCAAAGATAATATAAATGATCAATGTGTCCATTGAATTTGGTAGTTATTTGTGCTTAGTGGACGCCTGCCATAACAATTATAGTATTCTTTGGTTTTCCTGGAGCAGGTAGGTTTGATCCTCTGATGCAGTTGCGCATATAACAGGTCAATGTTTACGTTCTGGCACGAAATAACTGGACGCAACCACGACGGCCTCCATTTGTGAACACCTATTGAAAAGATCAAGTCATTATCACCGTTCGCTATATCGATCTGGCTGTGATTGCTTATAATTTGCTCAACTACTGGGATTGTGTTTTAAAGATGGAGTCTTAAGTTAAAAGGTATGTAGGTATCCAATATCCAGACGGTGTAATGAAGGGGGAGCTCTGTCAGACTTCTCACAAAGCACCATTGAAAAAATAAGTATTACTTGGCGGAGGGCAAACGGTTACTGAGACCAGAAAATAGCTAATTTTCACAATTTTATTTTAATAGCAGTAGTTATATCATCTCATTCACAGTGGCCTATGGGACTAGGAAATGTACGTCACTGTAACTCAAAAAAAAAGAAGCAGCTCGGATATTGAAATATAGGAAGCGTCAGCATGTAAATGGAGTTAACAGAAGTGTCTAGAGAATAGGTTGGTAATAAGTTAGAATCTGGACTTCGGTTGGAGACCCATAGTTCATAGGCGAGAACTACAGCCACAATGATGCGACAAGGGATAAACAAGGCACATGGACGGCTGTCGGCCTTGCTTGGCGGGTTACCATTGCGGACAGAGCGCAAGGTGTTGCACACGGGCAAACGGGTGCCACCTACTTGAAGGGAGCTGCGGACAAAGAACAATCTCTGCCCTCCGTATGATTTCCGTGGAGCGAGTTCAGTCAAGGGTCCATTCGTGGTGCCCTACAGGTAGGAAGATCTATCGGATTCCCGTGGTCGTCAGGCCCAGATGGAGTGCCGGTTATTAACATCATGGAGAAGTGTGCCATCACTGAGAAGATTGGCAAGAGTGTGGGGTGGTGTGTCCGCACGAGTAGAATCTTTACTTTATGTAGTATGACAGACAAAGTGTCTGTACTTCCTTTCTCGAATAGAAATTCGACCTCTGGCTGATTCATGAAATGCACCCCTCCTTATGTTGGATCACGTGTAATCATCATGGGTACCGCGTGAGTAGCAGCAGGCGTCTGCGGAAGCCAGAAAACAGAAATTCAGCAACTTACAGATTCATGATGGCTCATAAACTTTTCGATAGCGACTGGTGATTATCTATACCGATTGGCCCTCTGTGTTAAGAGATCGGCAAATAAAAACGGAACTACCCCGATCTCACTAGGGTGGCTGAGGATTCCACGTTAAGCCTAAACGTTACCGACAACCTATGACACCTTTACTGTCTAGTTGCAACAGGGCTCAGGTATTGGTCCGCCTAGTGGAACATCACATACCCGGTTAAGTTTGAGACTATTGTGAGGTGGCCAGGAGGATTTTACTGACAGCGAGTCACGTTTTATGCTGCCTGTTCTGCATGCCCCCACGCCACACTTGTATCAACCGTTCCTATAATCAACCATCTGTTGTTGCATTCGTACTTTCTGATTCCAAACGCGGAAAGCCCATGCTTGACAAAGGTGGAAGACGCACGCGGTCATTGTCTTTCGTGCTGATATGGTCTCTGCATTGATTCAGAGTGGTTGCGTGTGGTAGAGCAACCTTACGTGGTGTATGTCACCGTCAGTCCCTTTTCGACAGGAACCAGCCTTGTTGTCGTGGTATGTCGCCGAGAATTATGAACATGGCCCGGATACAGATTGGCCGGTAATTGCCCGACTTCTCTCTAATGGGGGACTTATTGCATGCCTATGATTAATTGCCAGATGTTGGTCAAGGCACTCTGTGGAGAATGTCCGTGACGAGAGGAATTATTGACTCTAGAAGATATTCCAGTGCCGTATGAAGTCACTGTCCACCGTGTTGGTCTAGAACGAAGAAAGCAGCCAGCGATCCTGTGGTGGTCAGGAAAATTCGAATTAGATTTGAAATCGGGATTCACCATTAACAGTTTTGGAGTACTCCGTACCGTCTCGGTCTTTTGAAGATGTGGACAGGAGCGCTTGTGGCGACGGTAAGACCCAGAGTGCAGTTCTGCCGCTCTTCTTGATCGTTCAATCTCAAAATCCCATGTCTATGCGAGCATGTCTGTGTTTTTACTCAAGCGTGTTATGGATTTAAGGGGGTGAGTGGTGAGTGAGGGTCGCACGTTCGTAGGTGGTGTGTGGGATGTTGGTTGTTTTTGTTGCGGGCGGTCTATACTAACTCTAGGGAACATACCTAAATAACCACAGCCTGCAGTCTATATACTACCACAACCGTCGTTCAGCTTGACCAGACATGGGTACATCCACAACTCTTATGGGGTTTCAGATCACTGTGTCCAGTTGTAACAAAAACCCATGTCCACTCCCTATAACCGAACCTGTCCGTAACCCACCTTGGTAGTCTTCAACACATAGTAATACTCCAAAATAACCAAATACTTCCTTTTAAAGTTCTAAGTTAATCTCTCTTCTATTTTAAAGCCTGCTTTGCCCCCCATCGAGTCGCCTCTTAAACATAGGCCCCACCATTGTCAGGTCTCACACCCACCTCTGACGGAGGTTGGCGGGTACAACGCAGGCACACACCCCGCCCCACTACGCACTCACCCACGCACATTCATGTCCGGCCCGGGTCACACCACACCGATGCACTCACTTCCACACATGCACCCTTTGCTTCGTTAACCGCGCTAACACGCCTCCAGATCCAGCCTTGCCTCATTACGAAAGGACCTTGTAATACACAATGTACATGCCCACCCACACAACCATGTACCGAATCCAGCACAGACCATGTTACCCCACTCTCATACCCAATTCATCTACCCACATCACCACACCATGAACTCAACTTCAGCCACAATATGTACCCCCACGGGCGGACAACGCATTTTGTACCCATCTCACAACAACCACGATACCCCCACCCACACCAAAAACTGTACACCCTACCACACAAACCAGTCTGGTGACTATACCACACAACCATGTACTCAAATTTCACCCACAGATCACCGTATAGGCCGTATTAATTAATTCCCAGCAGACAATACTCATCTAACAAACCTACCTACACACTCAACCACACGCCCTAATTGCCCCACTGCACACAACATTGCGACTACCCATGCACAAGAGTTACTCGGCTTAACCTGCATCCTATCCCGACTCCAAGCCAGCCTAACCACTAGCATCCACAACACACACACACACCACACACACCACAAGATCACGCACTCATCTCTATACCCATCAATAACCCCGTCCCCCTGTTCC